>OX465117.1:9247864-9427864 GCA_949987565.1 Luidia sarsii
AGGAGGGAAGAGGAGATGTGAGCAGAGTAGGGCAGAGCAAAGGTGAAGAGAGGTGAAGAGAGGAAACGAGAGAGTAGAAGGGAGCGAGATTGATGACTGGACAGGAGAGACGAGGAGGCCAAATATTATTTCGGACCGGAGCTCTATGTAAGGTCAGTCAACGATCCGTACCGAACACGTACTAATGGCTGGTACCTTATAATATCAACAAACACGGACCTATACGGGGCAGATCGAGATTGTTTCGAAGTCAAAACCCGGTTTTTGTTGTCTGGATTGCAGCCATCCAGCTGAGAGCGGCGCACGCAACGGCCGTCGGGTAGCAGGGGCCTGACCGCCAACGAAGCGCGCCGCCACTGATTGGACCGTCTCGGATGTCCCCCTCGCTGTCAATTGGTGACTAATTCCCAATCAGCCCGGCACCTGCAAATGTCAGCCCCAATCAGCCGAGAGCTGGGGGGGAGAGGAGAGGAGGAGGAGGGGGAGGGGGGAAGGGCAGGGGAGGGAGAGGCAGGACGGGGGCAAGGGAGTGCTGGACTGGACTTGGCCCTGCTACCTAACCGCGCAGGGAAACAGCGGGGAGCCCACCGGCTTGCATCTCAATTAACACCTTATCGAATTAAGGCGGTATGCTACCTATAGGCTCGACCGGTCTCAGCAAGAGTAACGAGTTTATCAATAACAACCACTCGTACAAGCACAGGCGCGCTATCTCATTTTATTTTTTCTTCATTATTTTGTGTACGACCATCCGCCCCCCTCCCTCCCTCCCTGAATGCCGGCACTGCGTCATCTATGCTCTCGGTAAACTGTTCTCCGGTTACACGATCGGTTAAATAACCGGTTACCCGATTGGGTTAATACCCGATTACCCGATCGAGAGGATAATCGGCGTGATGACGTCACCTGGGCCCAATTTCATAGAGCCGCTTAAGCGTGAAAATCTCCTAAGCAGAAAAAGTCTTCCTCGTGTAAGCAGGATGACAAACTGCACTGCGATGTCATGTCCATTGCTTTTGACTTGTATTCCACTCTTCTTTACTTAGCGTGGAACAAAAGTGAAGTTTGGGTTGGCAAGGGGATCCTGTGGCTCATGAGATTTTGCGCTTAAGCACATTTTGACGCTTAAGCGGCTCTATGAAATTGGGCCCTGGTAAGACTGGTTTGAGGCGTTCTATATGACGTCAATTGTTCGAGTCTTTGGGTTCTGGAGGTCTGACTTGGATGACTTGTTCACCTTCAACGATTTCCATTTATTTCTTGTGATGATCCGTTGGAGATGTCAATCATTTTATGCATAGGAAGGTTTGCGGTGACACCATGTATAAGGTCTCTTAAAGGAAGAGGTGTGGTTCTGAAAAGAACCTGCGTGATAACTCTATAGGAGGGTTTGCGGTGACACCATGTATAAGGTCTCTTAAAGGAAGAGGTGTGGTTCTGAAAAGAACCTGCGTGATAACTCTATAGGAGGGTTTGCGGTGACACCATGTATAAGGTCTCTTAAAGGAAGAGGTGTGGTTCTGAAAAGAACCTGCGTGATAACTCTATAGGAGGGTTTGCGGTGACACCATGTATAAGGTCTCTTAAAGGAAGAGGTGTGGTTCTGAAAAGAACCTGCGTGATAACTCTATAGGAGGGTTTGCGGTGACACCATGTATAAGGTCTCTTAAAGGAAGAGGTGTGGTTCTGAAAAGAACCTGCGTGATAACTCTATAGGAGGGTTTGCGGTGACACCATGTATAAGGTCTCTTAAAGAAGAGGTGTGGTTCTGAAAAGAACCTGCGTGATAACTCTATAGGAGGGTTTGCGGTGACACCATGTATAAGGTCTCTTAAAGAAGAGGTGTGGTTCTGAAAAGAACCTGCGTGATAACTCTATAGGAGGGTTTGCGGTGACACCATGTATAAGGTCTCTTAAAGGAAGAGGTGTGGTTCTGAAAAGAACCTGAGTGGTAACTCTATAGGAGGGTTTGCGGTGACACCATGTATAAGGGCTCTTAAAGAAGAGGTGTGGTTCTGAAAAGAACCTGCGTGATAACTCTATAGGATGGTTTGCGGTGACACCATGTATAAGGTCTCTTAAAGGAAGAGGTGTGGTTCTGAAAAGAACCTGAGTGGTAACTATATAGGAGGGTTTGCGGTGACACCATGTATAAGGTCTCTTAAAGAAGAGGTGTGGTTCTGAAAAGAACCTGCGTGATAACTCTATAGGAGGGTTTGCGGTGACACCATGTATAAGGTCTCTTAAAGGAAGAGGTGTGGTTCTGAAAAGAACCTGAGTAGTAACTCAACGTTTCGACCAGCATGCTCTGGCCGTCATCAGGAGAATGTTCTCCTGAAGATTCTCCTGATGACGGCCAGAGCATACTGACCGAAACGTCAAGTTACCACTCAGGTTCCTCTTCCTTGAAGAGACCTTATACATGGTGTCACCGCAAACCTTCCTATATTGATTCACCCACCATGCAAAGCCTTAAGTCTATTTCAAGTTCTAGAAACAAGGTAAGGTTGGTTTGTTTGTTTGTTTGTTGGTTGGTTGGTTGATTGATCGGTTGGTTGGTCGGTTGGTCGGTTGTCTGGCAGGTTGGCTGCTTGGTGAATAGAAGGACAGATGAACGGACTGACGGACAGACAAACGGATGGATAGATAGATTTTTACACTCTACACTCTAATCTATTATCTTAAAATTTAGTGGGCCTGACGTTTCGATCCTAGCAGGGCCTTTCTCAAAGGCAAAGACCTTTGATTCTCACTCTGCCTTTGAGAAAGGTCCTGCTAGGATCGAAACGTCAGGCCCACTTAATTTTAAGATTTGCATTTTGGTAATTTTAGTCAGTAAGCAGTTTGCAACATTTCTGTATATCACTCTTATCTATTATGTTAACCATTGCGCAGCAAATAGAAGAAAAAAAATACTAGGAGACAGCTTATACCTTCATCCAGAAGCGCAAAACATATTTATGTATAAAGGACGCCTGTTATCAGAAGGGAAGACCTTGACAAGCGCTTCATCCCCAAGATGAAAGCCCATAATGATTTACATGCGAAGGGTGAACAAAGGGTGCGAGTGTGGGAGCTATGAGTGCCTTTTGCAGCGATAGCGATTATCGGCAATTCAGAAGCTACCAATATTATGCGCGGTTTGAGTTATGGCGGTATTGTTCCGAAACCAATTGCCCAGAGCGAACAATTTGCGGATGCCATCGGGGAACGTTTACGGAAAGGTAATTTTATCGCTCAATTTCTTTGAATATGACGTCGGAAATCATGTCCTTTCTGTGGCCTGAAGTGACATTAATTGCTCTAACCCTGAGGGGGAAATTCATCATCAATTTGATGGGAATGGGCGTGTCTTGGGTCAGCGAGGGAAGGTGTACTTTTTCAGCGAAAATTACAAGCAAAAATCTAACCAATTTAGCTAAAATTATTTATCATGAACCGTAAATACCAATTTTTTTTCACAAATCCATCCATGTGTAGAGATAGCCGTTTAAGTCTAACTCATTACGCTTGAAGACTGACCAGTTGAGAAGAGGGTGTTATCAGATACAAGGAGGAAAGCTGGTAGACAGATAGCATGGTGAGATCAAAGGGAAAGGCATTGCAGTAGGGAAGGGATGAAAGGAGGAAAGCTGGTAGACATACCAGGGTGAGATCAGAGAGAAAGGCGAGCAGTAGGGAAGGGATGAAAGGAGGAAAGCTGGTAGACATACCAGGGTGAGATCAAAGAGAAAAGCGATCAGTAGGGAAGGGATCAAAGGAGGAAAGCTGGTAGACAGACAGCATGGTGAGATCAAAGGGAAAGGCAAGCAGTAGGGAAGGGGTGAAAGGAGGAAAGCTGGTAGACATACCAGTGTGAGATCAAAGGGAAGGGCAAGCTGTAGGGAAGGGATCAAAGGAGGAAAGCTGGTAGACAGACCAGTGTGAGATCGAAAGGAAGGGCAAGCGGTATAGGGAAGGGATCAAAGGAGAAAAGCTGGAAGACAGACCAGGGTGAGATCAAAGGGAAGGGCAAGCGGTAGGGAAGGGATCAAAGGAGGAAAGCTGGTAGACGGACCAGGGTGAGATCAAAGGGAAGGGCAAGCTGTAGGGAAGGGATCAAAGGAGGAAAGCTGGTAGACAGACCAGTGTGAGATCAAAAGGAAGGGCAAGCGGTACAGGGAAGGGATCAAAGGAGAAAAGCTGGAAGACAGACCAGGGTGAGATCAAAGGGAAAGGCGAGCAGTAGGGAAGGGATCAAAGGAGGAAAGCTGGTAGACAGACCAGGGTGAAATCAAAGGGAAGGGCAAGCTGTAGGGAAGGGATGAAAGGAGGAAAGCTGGCAAACAGACCAGTGTGAGATCAAAGGGAAGGGCAAGTGGTATAGGGAAGGGATCAAAGGAGAAAAGCTGGAAGACAGACCAGGGTGAGATCACAGGGAAGGGCAAGCTGTAGGGAAGGGATCAAAGGAGGAAAGCTGGAAGACAGACCAGGGTGAGATCAAAAGGAAGGGCAAGCAGTAGGGGAGGGATCAATGGAGGAATGATAATATCATTACGACAAAAGGTTATACCGTTTATGGTGACTCACGAAAGACATGTTAATAATCTGCGCATCCTTTCTATAGAGCAGAGAATGACTGGCGGCTATTGGAGAAGTGAAACGATCCGAAACGCCACGCGCTCCGATGAGAGAAGCAGAGAAAGGGAGAAAAAAAGCTCCTCCAATATTCGGGAGAGAAATGACAAATGGCGTCCATTTGTTAACTTGGCATCTGGCAGGCGGGATGCCGCTTACTTATGGCGTGACAAAGACACGCATTTACGGTGACCAAAAGGCGGACACCCCTTCAGCCAATGACATCCTGCCATCTGGAAGAGGTGATCTCGTGGACGAAAATACCTTCCACAACGAGATAGAAGTATTAATATCTGGATTCAGGAGAGGAATTCGGCAGAACGCACGGAAGAGCAGCTGCCGTTAACATCTGTCGAGACACTGGCTTCTTCGTGGCAGACATTGTATGTGTATCAGCACACAGCGCACTGTTGGTGCTTCGTCTTTGTCCCCGAGTTTTGAACTAACCTTCGTCTACAAACTACACACTGAAAGAGAGGTATAACTCTCATGCAGAAACTGGAATTGCTCCCAGCGACTAGTCATCCGTAATCCGTTCGTTATCTATATAATGACTGATGAGACTGGAATTCTCCCACGACTAGTCACCCGTAATCCGTTCGTTATCACTGTACTAGCTGTAGAAACTGGAATTCTCAAGGGCGACTAGTCACCCGTAAACCATTAGTTATCACTATACTGGCCGTTGAGACTGGGATTCTTCCATCGGCTAGTCACCCGCAATCCATTCGTTGTCAGTATAAACTGGGTGTTGAGACTATAATTCTCCCAGCGACTAGTCACCTGCAATCGACACGTTACCATTATACTGGCTGATGAGAAATCACCCTTGGTCATCGGAATCCACCTTTGTCGCCGTTCTTCTCGTGGACTGAAATTCGCTCATCGATCCATCACCTGTTCAGGCAAGTTCTTCAAGATGCAACTCTTAGCCCTTGGGCTGCTCTTCAGCGTCCTGGTGAGCGGAGTGCAGGCTCGGTGCGGAAGGCGATGCCCGTTCCAGTGGGACCCTTACGACGGCTTTTGCTACCGGATGGTCTTGAACAGTACGACCTGGCAAGACGCCGAAAACCAGTGCCGGGGTTTGTTCAGGGCCCGTTACGGTCCGACCCACCTGGCCTCCGTGCATAGCTCCGAGGAGCTCCAGTTCATCGCCGGCTTAATGGAAGCATCTGCAACAACCATTATGTGGGTCGGCCTCAACGACATCACAAGTGAGGGGTCTTATCGCTGGACCGATGGAACAGCGTACGATTACTTTGGGTGGATGAGCGGCAAGTACACACCTTATTACGACTGCGTTTACATGCAGCGTTACTCCTATTATGGGCAGTATCAGTATGGGTGGCGCACCTACTCGTGCACCTCTGGCCAGTATTATATCTGCAAGACTCCACAAGTGTAAAAGAACATAAACATTCATCAACTTAGAATCAAACGACATAGGTCTAATATGTGACTCTCCAGACCTTGGACAAACTACCGTTCAACATCTTTGTCTGAAGAATAGACTTGTCAAGGTACACATTTCTAAATTAATGGAAAAACTCATAAAACCGACGTTTCAAGAAGGTTGTGGCTTTCCCAATGAACTACGCCTGTGGATATGAATTATTTGACAATAACATAATTGCAGTCCCATTTGATTGCAATACGCGTGTGACATTAAGGCAACAATATTAACGATTAACTTAATACAATTTAATCATTTTCTTGTATCTTTTTTCTTTAGAATAAATGGTTGCTCCAAAAAATATTCAGATAATTTACGCGAACCCAGAAGATTAACCAGTCGATTTGACCTCTACAGGTACCGGGTACACGCGTACGTCTTGCAGTTTTGTATTATTCATTTTGCACTTTAAATTTGAGCTTAATCACCTCAATTTCATTTGTATTTAAATGATTTGCTTCAAAGCACATGTTCAACTTCAATAAAGCTTTTAGTATTAAAGTTAGTGCTTGATAACAAACAAAAACTGTTTGGTCTGATTTCTTCTGGAAGTTGTCTCCTCATTATTATGCAAGTAGCAAGAATAGATACTCATGTCTCATCACCAATCATCAAACAGTGTTTACGGTCCGACCAACCATCAAGCATAGAAAATAAGGAAAATCTAAAGAGAATGCTCGTATGGAGAATAATTATGTAGAGTCGTTTACTCAACGTTTCGGACAGTGAGTGCGCTGCCGCTTAGCAGGAGACTGCCGATTACCATGACTAGCATCAGGCAATGGATACTGCTTCTCTGCCTTTCACATTGTAGGAGGCCAGCCGAGATGTCTTTCAGAAATGAGTCCAGCAGTCGATTTCGTGAAACTCATCATAACTTACGATCGATCGCAAGACTATGAGCGATGCACAGGAACCATACAGTGTACCACCACTGATGATGGGTTATCCATTGTCGTATTGAGTTACGATGCATGGTAACCCCTTGTGAAATCTATCCCTGCTCTGAGAAGATGCAGTAACTCAATGCTTGGACAGTGTACGTCCTGGCCATCGTGAGAAGACTCATGCATTCTCACTGATGACGGTGCTTACATACATATCCACGTGTTCAGGTGGAAACAGGGCTAGGCAAGCTTCTGCATGCTTGAGCAAAACACGTACATGTACATGATGTGTTATTATAAGCACCGTCGTCTAAAGGATTCAGTGTCTCTCTCGAGCAGGAGTATGGCTCTGGGAAGAGCCGGTAACTCAACGTTTCGGAGTGTGTGATCTGCCAATCGTCAGTAGACTCGTGTACTATATTATGCACAACGGTGGTCTGGCCTAAATCCAGTGAACTACAAAACAGCTATCAACAAGTTAATGGCTTCTAACCAATATTTTTCGAGATAACCTTTCCATTCCAAGATTTACAACAGCTAAATTGCCTTTTCGTCAACGATATTATTAGTATTCTTTATTGCTATTTCTAGGGGCAGAAAGGCCATTAAACTTACCGTTATCATAACAACGTTGTTGCAAGCACCATTCAAATCTACGGTCGTTATCTGCAAGGAGAGTCTGTAGGCTCGTCGACATTTCAAACGTGTAGATCGCGACAAGTTGTGCAGCGCCCCCTAGTGTTGGTATGCATCTTTCGGATCGCATTGGTTGGCCGGATCATTTTCGACGAAACACGATCTCAAAACGGAAATGAAAATGGCAACACGTGATAGAGATCCTTCAGTTCATTTCTTGTATATTTTCTTTATTTATGAAGCGCCCCGTGGCAGCAGAAAAAAGACGAATATTGTCCAAAATACAAGAAATAAAAACCCGCAATTTCTTCAAGAAAATAAATGACTTTCGAAGCTGGATGTTAATAAGAGATGGGCACAGCGCAACGACCATCACGTGGGACGCAGAAGGGGCTACGCAGAAGGGACAAGCAACGTGTCTCATTCGGCTTCCGCAGGACTTGTTACGTCACCGTGTCATGGGCTCCGGCAAATACATGATTATAATTCTAGCCTATAGACGGTCAGTCTATTATAAACAACGTCATGATACTGTATTTCCATTGGGGATCCATTTCGGGAAGCACTATCTGGGCTCCAGCAAGGCAGGTCATGAATAATTCAACATTATGAAGTATATGAACAACTTGAGAAGCAATATCTGTGCTCCAGCCGGGTAGATCATGAATAATTCAACATTATGACGTATATGATACTGCACAATGTACAGTGTACATGTACCTATTAAGATATTCACTTCACTTCTACGTCACTTTGTTGAATTATTCATGAGATACCAGGCTGAAGCCCAGATAGTGCTTCCCATCCGACTAGCGTCAAAGTATGAGCGGCAGTAAATAGCAGTGCCAGCCATACGTTTGTATTCGTGTGACATAACGCACGTTTAAATATGCCAGCTACGTGACGACGCTCACGCACGTACGTACCTGTTTCTATAATATGAACATGGCGGCGTTCTTTACTTCCGCCCATACTTCTACATATTTCTAAAGATGGCAGCCCCCATTGCATTTCCGTATGGCGCCCGCTTTTGTTGGTCTTTTATGTATATGGCTCCGGATGCATGACTCAATTTCTGAAGGGCGCCCTCGTCCATTGGTCAAATAACGGAAGCCAACTGGCCACTAATGTGCGTCGTGTAGAACTGCGCCTTTAACTTGTTCGCTTTGTTTCAGTCACTTTTACCTAAGCGACGAGGGCGCTATGGCGTAATAGCATAGGCTAGTACGTGTTTTAAGTACTCCTGTGGTCTAAAACAAACCAAAAAACACAAAAGCACACATCCTGCACTATAAACCCAATCTGAAACAAAGTAAAACAAAGACGTTCTCACCGATTAAAACAAACAAAAAACAAAATTACCCAACTCAAAAAGGAAAAAGTCTAGCAGCCGATTTCAAGAAAAGTTGCGTAAGTTACGCAACGTACAAATGTCTTGCGCCTCAATGGCTCCTTTCTGCAGTATTTGGCAGCAAAATGTTGCGTAAGTTACGCAACAAAATGTTGTTGCGTAAGCAACACTTGAAGTTTCGTGAAATCGGCTTTAGAGAAGGATCTACCCAGACAGAGAGGTACAACGAGAAATCGACAGAGCTAAAGACACAAGGAGTCAGACAGAGACAGAGAAACGCCCCCACAGGAAGCACAGGCTGACACTACAAAGACGACCGTCTCAATCATCTCCAATCCATTCGCTTCTTGTCCAAATCATTATGCAACAGTACAGCAGCGTCAGCGACCAGGGTACATTACACGGAATACATTTTGGTAGGGAATATCTTTTAACCTGTACAAAATAATATTTACACACCTCAGCAAGCATGTTCTCTACATGAACAAAAACAATTCGTCTGGATTCAAACATTATATAAAAAAAAATCAAACAATCGGATAAAAAAAAATCATACGATGATTCGTAAAGGTACAGTTCATTGGTATTAGTGCTTCAATAATTCACATCTAAAAACTGTGCCATTTCAGAAGCATAATTTTAAAATGGTTCAGGAGAGGGCTACCGATGCTCTGAAAAACCCGGGAGTTGAAGAGCCTGAATAATTCCCATGAGAGCGTCTGATAAGCTTTACCTTCTCCGCTCATTTACCCCGAGTCTACCAGGCCAGTTTTGCTAGGCTCTGACGTCATTACCCCCAATTTACCCAGCGTGAAAGCAGGGCCAATCGCTGGTATTAAACCCAGGTCTGCTCGGGAAAGCTAACCGACCCGCAACTGCCGTAACACTAAGCAGGGCCACTCGCTGGTAACCGAACGCGCCTGATATAACACCATGCACTCAGCAAGGCCACTCGCTGGTAACCCGGGTCCACCGAGGCAAGCTAACCGAACGCACTTTATATAACACCAACCACTTAGCAGGGTCGCTGGTAACCCTGATCCAGCGAGGTAAGCTAACCGAACGCGCCTGATGTAACACCAAGTACTTAGCATGGCCACTCGCTGGTACCCCGGGTCTACCGAGGCAAGCTAACCAAGCGCGAGTTTTGAACATCACCGGAGATCGCCAACTTGGAAGTGAATGTTTTACATAGTGAGGCCATTGTTTACACAAGGGTTAGGTTATTGACAACCATTCAACACCAATAAAGCCCATGACCATACCATAAGCCAAGTACTCGAGAGAAGGCCACACATACCTAGCCTTGCGTAAACTGGGGTTAATTAATTACCGTGGGTAAGGCAGTTTCGGGTTACATCACTTTTATCCGTAGACTCCTTTCCAGCCGTTTCCATTATGACCGAACAAAGCATACTGCACAATCGTATAGAACCCACAGAGGCATTGCAGAAAATAATTGAAGCAGAAGAGCTGATATGGAGACGAGGAACCATTTGGACTTTTACAAGACACCGTACAACACTCAAGGCCGAGCTCCGGAGCCAATTTACAAGCAATCTTTCCAAAAAATTAAACAAATTAATAATAAAAAATAACGCCTTAAAAATGTCGATAATTTACATAAAGAAATGTAATCTACGAATGCACTTTTGTAGAGAAAAGTTTTTTTGGGGGGGCACGTAGCTTTAAAACCGGACGCCGCATTTCTTGTGAGCTTCAGACTTGGTTTTGGTGACAATTAAATACACCGACCTGTCAGATAATTTCAGACAGACATATACACACCACTATAAGCCCACGCGGAGTGTGGTATAGAAGTCCGCAGGAGCGGTCCAAATCCGCGGAAGCGCGCATACAAATATCGAATCTGAGTATTTCCATCGGACATTATTCTGATGACACGAAGGCGTGCGCGTTCCGAGTACATCCGCGGTCAGATCGATAGAGGGCAGCAGACAACGCACATGCCGACCGGTGGCTGCCAAGATGATTTGAGGTGGAGAGGGAGCAAGGGACATACATGTACAGGTAGCTGCGACCACAAACCGAATAAAGGTAGACATTGACGACGATCGGTGAGCATGAGGTGTACCTAAACGAGAGCTGCTGTCTGTTAAGAACTGATTGGCTGAGAACCAACAAACACCCCATTAGCATAGTAGTGAATATTAAAATAATTCAGTTCGATACTAAGGATTAAAATCTTGACGACAATCGTAGCACTTGGCAAACTAGAAAAGTGCTTCCCCGTTAAATATCCGGCAGTTTTCTCAACGGATGAATCTGGACAAAGGGTCTGCCTTCAACGAGGATAGACTTTGGAGACCAGTCTCCGACAAAATAATACTGAAAACGAAACAAAAACAGAGGGCTTGCGCTTCGATCCAAGCAGGACCTTTCTTAAGCCCATCTCTTCATCGCGGCTCCCTGTCCAACAAAATAACGAACACAAATCGGGCCAACGGGAGTACGGAAAACAACGGGACAAAGCTCTGTCGTTCAATACGTGTACTATATGAGGTAGCTTACATTATGGATCCGAGAGAAGAAAAAAAAAAGGTCATGACACTAAAACGAAAAAAAAAAAAAAATACGAGACTGGTTGGTCTTTCGGCAGACACTGATGGAAAACGGCTCGACTTTAAACGGGTATGACCCAGAAGCTCTTTTTATACTCACTGAATTTGAAAAAAAAGCAAAAATCACACAAAGCAAATTGGAATAAAAAATACCGTACATGTACACGGGGAAAACAGTAATAATAAAAAGACTTATAGCAAAGAAAACAAAATAATAGGGAGAGATACAATGTACACGTGGGCCTTCCCCCACACCTTTGCCTTGTCCGGGGGGACTGATTTCCACTCCCTGGGCTGATTTTCCAGGAGGGACGTGGAAGGTTGTGGGTCTCGATTGAAAGTTGAGGAGTGGCGTGTCTCCTTCAGAAACAGACGCCGACTGTGTGTCTGCGCCCGTTTCTGTCAGGCTTTCCTCTCCGTGAGAAGGCGCCAGAAGGACGGAGGAGGCCTGAGCCGCCAGCTCAGGACAAACTTCACGAGCGCCATGCGAGTCCGCCTCCGAGTATCCCACCATCGTGCCGGCCGTGGGCCACGGAGCGCTGCTGCGAGTCACCAGCCTCCTGCGTGTGTTGCCTCGAGGTACCTCCAGTCTCTTGGGCGGTCCTAACCAGAGCCGGTTCCCATGAGGTGAGGTCTGTCTAAGAGATGTCCGCCCCTGGTTTAGAGAGGAAAGTACCTCGATTCACGGCCGCTGCCGGAAAAGATTGGCTTGATGGGACAAAAACATGGCCTTGAAGGAAGGAAGGAAGGAAGGTAGGAAGGACGTTACTTAGAGATGACGGCGGTCTCCATCGGGGCAGTGGTGGCCGTTGCCTCGTGGCTGGTGACAGACATGGTCACCACCTCCATGGGCAGCGAGGTGGAGGTGGTGTTGGGAGGGGCGGCCGCCCCGTTGGCGTTGACCGCGACAGGTGCGGCGGCGGCGGCGGCGGCAGCGGCAGGTGCAGCGGCCGCGGGCGCGGCCTGGGCCAGGTGGATGGCCTTCGGGGTCAGGGTGGTGGGGACGGAGACGGAATTCATAGCGTTGGCCAGGGCGCTGTTGACGGTGGTCACGGCGCCGCTCAGCCCCTTGAAGCCGCCGGCCGCCAGCGGTGTAGCAACGGCGGCGGCGTTGTTGTTGTGGTGGTTGTTGTTGTTGGCCACGGCCTGGGCCACGCTGGTGATCAGGCCGGCGGCGTTCATGCTCACCCCGCCCGGGCTGAGGCCCGTCACCAGGGCGGCGTTGGAGGCGGTGATGGGCGAGCCGATCTGGAGCTGGGCGGCCGGCGCGGTGGAGCTGGTGGGGCTCATCAGCGCCGAGGCCCCGTTGTAGCCCAGGTTCAGGTTCATGGAGGGCGGGTTGATGCGCTTCTCCTTCTGGCGCCGGTTGCAGAACCAGACCCGCACCACCTCCTTCTCCATGCCCAGGTTGTCCGAGAGGATCATGATCTCCTCCGAGGTGGGCTTGGGGTTGTGCAGGAAGGCCCGCTCCAGGGAGACGCGGATGTTGGTCTCGATGCTGGTGCGCTTCTTGCGGCGCCGTCCCAGGGCGTCCTGGGCCTCCAGACCGGCCCCGGCCAGCAGCGAGGGGTTGGAGATGTTGGAGTCGGCGTCGTCCAGCCACTTTTGCAGCAGCGGCTTCAGCTTGCACATGTTCTTGAAGCTGAGGTTCAGCGCCTCGAAGCGAGAGATGGTGGTCTGGCTGAAGTCGTTGCCGTACAGCTTGCCCATGGCCAAGCCCACGTCACCCTGTCGGGAGGTCACCCATCGACAATGCAAGGCATTAGATACACGGGCCCTTACCTTAATACGAATCCCAATATTGGGCTGAAGTCCCTGCACTACAAAACTTGATAATACACGTTCAGGCTTGTCGCTGAAGTTGATGATTTGTGGTACTATAAAAAAACGGAGCGTTTACCAAGAAACTTGGCTTCTGCCAAATGATCTTTCTTCCCCTATAGGTGTAGTCTATACCAAATGATCTCTTTCCATTTATAGGTACAGTATAGTCTTCGCCAAAAGACCTTAGGCCTTCTTTCCCTCGCCGAAAGAACGTACTTTTAATTTAAAAGAAATAACCGTTTATATAGAATGCATCACACCGTGGTCTTGATGCACTAAAAACGAAGCGATTAAAAGCAACTGACGGAAAAGGTACAAGTGTGTTCAAATAATTCTCGGTAATGACAGTTCTGACGTGGTGTGGGAAACCTAAGGCTTCTGATACAATGTACAAGGTCTCCCGTTGCTCCAAGCTACATGTACTAAGTGGAATATGTGCGGTGAAACCGTGTGAATCAGCTTTTGCCATACATGTCTACGTGGGGTACGAGCTAATAGCAGCTGGCGCACGTGCTCGAGGACCATCCTACCCTTCTGGAATCCGACCTCGGAACCTCACCTGCGTGAATCCCAGCTTGATGCGCCTCTGCTTGAAGGTCCGCGCGAACTGCTCCAGCTCCTCGAGGTCCGTCGACTCCTCAGCCTGTTGGATGGCCGTGGTCTTCTGCGCGTGCGCCAGCTGCAGCTGCTGCTGGGCTGTGATGGTTGGCGCAGCCGCAACTATCGTGGCGCCGGGCTGGCAGGGAGAGGAGAGTGGGGCAAAGAGGAACTGTGAACGCCGATCCTCTCCCCGTAATGTCGGCATGATATCCCAAGAAGGTACACCGACACAGCACGTACGGCGTTCTACGTGAATTACCTAGTTCCTGGGTGTTTTTATTTGGGGTACAGTGTAGTTGTATAACACAAGAGAATATCGAGGGCCTGATGTGATGATCCAATATTCCAGGCTGGCCTGCTCCAAGGAAAAAAGGACGTATCTTCACGAAATGCCTCTTTACTTCTGTTTCTTATGTAAATAACTGGATGACACATAGACCTAGTCAATCGCAAACACCACTAGCTGAAGTACACGGCGTTACACATTTGAACATAATTCATTTAAAAACAAAAAAAATGGCACCACTTCAAACGTCAATGTGAATTTTCGGCTGAGCAGGTTTTCATGCTAAAGCGGGTCTATGACACTGAGAAAACTGCTACTTAAAGCATGAACAATCTCCCTTGAATGCAAGCCACATTGTGATTCCATGTCAATTGCTTTTGAATTGCGTTGCATTGCAGTACCATAGTAAGGGCAGGGATTAGGGATAGGGATTAGGTAGTAGCAGTTAAAGATCGATGGATTTTTTTAATATATATTTGCAGGTTGGTCATTATTTTTGCATTATTAGCATTATTTTCTGGATTCGAAAGGCAGGTGTCTGTGACAGCACCACACACACACACCTCGCGCACCCGGGAGACCCCGCCTACCTGCGTCGTGGCAACCGTTGCCAGGGTAACGGCCGGCTGCTGCACCGCCTGGGTCCCGATGAAGGTCTGTCCCTGCAGGAGGTTCTGCTGGCCCTGGATCTGGGATGGCAGAACAGCGAAGGCAAAGACACTGCAGTACATCTCGGGACCTCGTGGTGGGGACATTCGAAACGATCACAGCAGACGGACTGCCAGTGCTAGCTACACACACCACTGGAGACGGACAACACCCCGACACAGTGCACGCCGTGACATGATGCAGTGCACCGGTGCCTTTGCAATCTACGCCCATTTTTTTTTCCCACAAAGGATGCATGCAAGGCAATGCTCGTCTCACAAGGGAGTCACCGAAGAACAGAGAGGACTTTATAGCCAAGACCATTGCCGGGCCAGCTTAGCAAAACTGACATGCAGCTAAAAATGGCATTTCACTCAGTGGCCTCTAGCTGCTTAAATATCATGACGTCATCAGTCAAAATGGCGTCTGCTCTGGAAAGCAAGAATCATGGGTTCGAACTCTGCCTTGTAGCGTATATTGTTTCAGCGTGCTATTGGGCAAAGCAATGAGCACAAGATGCTAATTTACATTGAGTAGTGCATTGAATCACATTGTCACCAACGCAAACATAAATGATTACAGGGCTACACCGTAGACATTATTTTTTTCCACTTTCACTTCGTGCATGCTGGCGTACTATAGAGACCAAAAATGCGACCGTTTTAGTGGCCAGATGCACCTTTTTATCCCAGATGAGATCATTTGCAAAGGAAGCTATGTCATGGCTATCTTCACAGTGAGAAAATTTCTTGAAAAAACTTCCAGTGTGAAAAACACTCCCTGACTCAGTCCAAATAGTCAATGGTTTTCATTGGACTTGAAAGCGTTCTACCAAGGATGAATTGTTTTACTTCCATTTAAGCACTGCGGAACGTATTGACCATTGTTTCACTGACGCTGCTTTACTGGCTACTAGTTTGGGCGACTGAGCAAAGGTAGACACTATAACTTCACCAACACCTCTCTCAAACGACGGCTGGATTTTGTATACGCACGGGTTGGTCCAGAAAAGGTTGCTTTGCAAAGTACAGTACATGTACACTGATTCATGCAGAACTATTAACGGTCTTGTATACTACACGTGCAAGTGTAGGCTTGTCCCGGATACTTTTATCTCCACGGACATGGAAAAGTCAAGGAAGAGCATCATGAAAGAGGTAGACACATTCAAAGGCTAAAGAAATTTGACTGCACTGGGACTGGACAAATTCACAATGAGCCTCAAATTTAGGGTAGGAGTGTTCTACCGCCCGAGCTATCTAGGAAATGGTGGCTACTGCTGTAAATGGGTGTTACAAACCATGCGCATTGTGATTGGTCCAATGCGTTGCAAACTCTTGAGGGCGCATTATTGTGAACCACTCGTATTGGCCGTTAGGCCGTGTCCGAAACGGGCGTCTAGAGCTAGGTCTATTATAGGTCTTCCCCCTATATTGGAAATACACGGGGATGTGAAGACGATAGCCCTTACCGTAGCTCTGGAAGCCCGTTTCGGCCACGGCATTACATCCCTGTACAGCTTTACTTAAAAAAAATACAGCATCAATATTGTGGTTGCAGCATGTGGCTGGCTAGAATTAAAAACCAGCACCGCACTAAAAATACACCCGTTCTACAGTTTCGTTAACACAGGCTCTACCTCGACCTCAATCCAAGGCATGCACTCCCCATCCCACACACACACTCAAGTCAAGAGTCGCCCCAAATTCCACATGAAAAATATTCGGTCACAAAACTGGTGTCGTGAATATCAGCTCTTCTAGAGTGAACGAACCAGACACCGTAATAGACTACCCGGTACTGCAAGCACGGCAAGTCCAGTATACACTTTTACACCGACAGTACATGCATCAATTAATATGCCACACTGTATGGACCAAACGTCATCTTGTGAGGACACACCAAATTGTGCAGGTAAACATTGTAAACAAAAAACAGAGTCCATGCAAACGGGAATGGGGTGGGTTTTAAGAAAGATCATGCAAACACGATGGCACAAAAAAAAATAAGAAAACCAAATTACTACAGGTAACTCAAAATCTCCTTCCCCCAACAAAAACCAAGCTAATAACAAAACAATCTAAACACAAGGACAATGACCGTTCTGGCCTCCATTAAAAATATGAATTACTGAACATATCCTGTGAAGTAATACTATGTGTCATTTCTAGGGGAGAAAATACAAATATTGATTTGTCATTTGTCTAGAGTCAAAATATTGCTGGTCTGAATCTTTGGGTTATTTTGTAGAAAAGATAAGCATTTATAAAAGTAGACTAAAGAGAAGAGGCAGACTAGGCAGAATCTTCAAAGATCGATTCTTTGAAATTTCTAGTGTTAATTTTCCAAGTCGCCCCAGTGTTTAGTATGGCATGTACATGTAGAGTGAGCAGCATGTGGAAATAAGCCAGTAGTGGGAGTGAGGGGTGAAAAGGAGGGGGTGCGAAATGCAACACACACATACTACTTAGCACGACCATTACGGACAAGAAGAGCACATTTTTCAGTGGATAAGTACCTGGGGCAGCAAGCTAGTTTGCGGCTGCGGCAACAAGGCGGGCTGCTGTGTCGCCTGCTGCTGTAGAAGAAACTGCTGCTGCACGTTTGGTGCGACCTAAAGGATGACACACGACACACGCACACCGGTTGCACGATGCGACAAAGTGTCAAACACAGAATGCATGTCAGGCAGTGTGGTTATACACATATAAATGTCATCCAGGGCCTTTGGCTGAATGATCCACGACAAGTATTGAAGAACTTTTTCGCTTGGGATTTTTTTTTCCACCCGGGTATGACGGCAGCAGGTGTGGATTTCACAAACCCTCGATGATGCACCGTAACTCAACTTTTAGCTGAGAACCTCTTGCAATGTCTAATCAGTCAGAATATATTCTGTGCATCAGTCAAACGGTCTTTCTCGACTTTCTCCGACAGTCTTTCTCGACAGTCGTAAAGCAAACATCACTAGGAGTTTCAGGGACTTAACCTCCTGAACAATTTTCTCTCTTTTTTTTTTAGATTTAGAGAGCCTGAGTTTTCGATCCTGACTGAATCTAACTCCAGGTAATTCCAGGCAGCTCGGGCGGGTTTCGAACCCGCGACTCCCGCTTTCTAGTGCAGACGTCTTAACCACTGGACCACCGAGCTGGTCGAGGTCGTGTGGCGGATTCGAATAAACTATTGTATAGCGGCAGGTACCGCCATGCATGTATGCACCGTAGATGTAACATGCTTGTGTCGAGGAGAATATTATTCTCCCAGATCCTGCTGCGATATGCCTCACGAAGTCGCAATGCAGTCAATTGGCTTTGCTTGAAACTGCATGCGATTCATTCGGGATAAATAACGAGGAACAGACAATGTGGACAGCTGAGATGACCTCGAAATCTCCAAGTCTACTGCCCGATTCTGAAAGAGCCTTCAGACGTCTATACAAGGCCAATAAACTGTCTTTTTAGACTTTGGTGCACAGTGAAAGGTGTGTTCCCTACAGCGGCGAATCGACGCTGTCTTCCGGCGATGCAAACCAAAGGGATCTCAGCGAAACCACGCCGAAGCGAACAAGGGAACTTCCCAATACTTATCCCGGGATGATTCTGACAAGACCCTGGACATGAAATGGTGTTAGAGCGGCAGCATGCGGGTGTCGATGCGAGCCAGGCAGTCGACCGTCTCCCTGGCCTCCCAAGATCTGCGATCCTCACCGCTGTCTTTGCCAAACCTCACCGCATGCAGCGCTGCGGTCTCTCAGACAGTATGGAAGGATGGCGGCGAGGGATCGGCTTGCATGTCCAGTGATAGATCAGGAGGCACTAGCGTTAGGTGAAACTTGAAGGCTTGCATGATGGAGTCGCCGTGTAGAAGGCTTACCAAGACACCGCGTGCATGTATATAATCTCTTTCATGAATGAGCGCTGCTCTGAGAAGATGCAGTAACTCGATGCTTGGACAGTGTACGTCCTGGCCATCGTGAGAAGACTCATGCATTTCGACTGACGACGGTGCTTACATACATATCCACGTGCTCAGGTGGCAACACGGCTAGGCAAGCTGCTGCATGCTCCGGTGATTAGCAAAAATACATCTAAGCACCGTCGTCTGAAGGAATCCAATGTCTCTCTCGCGCCCGTGTGTATGGCTCCGTAAAGCACCGGTAACTCAACGTTTCAGACAGTGTGTATCGGTACTCTGCCCGTTATAAGGACTCGGGAGACACACTACCATACTCATTCTCGGAAGAGGATTACACTGTGCCATAGAGCTCTATAAATAAACTAGAGTGCGCACTCATCGCATGACGCGACGCGTGTCGGCAAGGGGACTGCGACGCAATTACCAAAGAGGGCAAATGCATGGATCTCTATGGGGCAAACTAATCCCATTTTTTACAAAAGTGAATAGGACATTAAAATTCGCCAATCCTTTACGATATTGATGGCCTTTCCTTTCATTACTAAAAACCATTTCTATAACATGTTAGTTTCCGCATTCACAACCTTTCGGCTATACCTTTCCCCATTCATATTACGCGCGATTGCTACTGACATCCGGGCACTTGGAGCTGAAGCCCTCTTTGGTAATGGCGGATGCGCGTCCATGTCGGCACACGTTCGTACCGCGCGTTGATAGGGGAGTGCGCACTCTAGTTTATTTATAGAGCTCTATAGACTGTGCGCGTACACGTTGTCATGGCAAGCTTTCTACATCGACAGTAGCTGTGACCACAGAACGTTTAGTGGAAGTGAGTACCCAGTATTCTTTATAACCTTCCATGCTTAGCCAATGGAGTCATTTCCTAAACGGCCATAGTTGACCTAAGCACTTGCATCCTCCACGTTGGTTGACATGTTATACAATCAACTCTTGCCAGAGGTTACAGTTTCCATTTGCTTAGGGGACCACTGCAGAAGTCCAAGCCTTAATAAATCGTCATTACTAATACTATGGTTGAACACACAGAAAGGTCATTGTCTTGGTGTGTGCTGGATTCGGCTCTGATCAAGCTACACCCCGTTACCTCAGATCTCAGAGTTTTCCTGAGGACCGGTTCCTAGTACAGTAGCGTCTTCAAACAATTCAACCACATGCCCCCCAACATCCAAGAGGGGAATGATCATCATCTTACGTGTTTACAAATAACCCTTCTTATGTGTTCCACTTCTCCATTCCCTCTCTTTGATCTTTCTCCTTCTACTACCTAATCCCTACCCTGCCCTTCCCTTCGATCCCACCCTACCAGCAATCATCGTTGTCCTTTGTCATCCGTGCGCCTAGTTCCTCACCCCTTATTATTTGGTTTGGGCCGTGTTATTCTGCCTCCAAAAAGTCCTCCTCATTTTTGCCAGTTCCTATATATAGTAGGGTCACTTTAAATGTGATCCCTGGAGATAATACGGCAGTAAATGGTTAAATTGTTTCTGACTGGCGCCCCTACCCGGCAAAGACTTGTTGACTATGTAGGGAGGTCTCCATCTAAGGGCTGGATAGCTCAGATGGTAAGAGCAGTGGTACGCGAAACTAGAGGTCTCGGGTTCTACCCCCAGCTAAGTCACAGTTTTCTTTGCCGATTTTTCAATTTGGGTCTATGAACTACATGCATGAAGGCATGTTCTAGTGCAATAACATGTACATCGTCATCTCTGTATGTAGTGTCAACTACTTAACGACCAGCCATTTGAAAAAAAAATGCACATACAGTGTAAGCATTCATAGCAACAACTCCTCCATCTGATGCCTTAATTTCTGTACACGAACACAGTCCCTGTCTGATTTCATACATACGTTCACTACGCTACGACTACACGTATGAGCATATACACGTACGATTGGTTCACATGGAGCATACACAGCACACTCTACTACTGGTTGACTGCATATTATGTGTGAGCTGGATTATCCGAATGAAGTCATGGCCGATGCATGCAGCATGCAACACTAACTACTGGCCGGTCCACCTTCATCAAGTTTCCAGTTTCCAAAAAAACAAGCCAACTTATGCGACTCTTTCTGTGATATTCCACGACCAAACTAAGCCAACGCCAAATATCACAGCGGGAAATCCACACGGATTCCTGCAACAACCATATCGGGGCTATTGTTACAGCCAAGAAAATTCATCACCCGAGATAACCCCTTTGGCCGGGATCTGAAAATATCGAAGGCATTTGAAAGAGACACTAATCTGAAAGGTTGTAACCTTGGTAGTCCGTGGAAGCTACTCAAGGGCACCCTTATTCTAAGAGGTCATTTCTATATCAGCTGAACCAGAACTCAACCATTCAGGCTTGCACACATCAGCACATTCACAAGCTAGATCACCATGCGTAATCCACAGAAAAAACACACTGACAAGCGGATTTACTTTAACGGTACAATGCAAGGTTTTTTTTTTAAACACGCACCAAAATGCCATGGACCACAATGCAGTTAGAGACTCTAGCGTTTGTTTGGGTTTGTTTCTTCGAACGGATACTTTCAAGTGAGCCAGACTAGGAGAGTGTTGCACACAAAGCGTCGGGGCACCTAACCCAGTCTATCCGTAGCCATCCTCAACCTTTGGATGGGCCCGTCTCACAGCACGGCTTGGGCACACGAAAAATTTCGGAGGACCTGCGGCCAATTTCGAAGAGCCGCTTGAGCACCCAGATTTTGCTGAAGCCTGAAAAATCTCCCTCAAAAAGAATCGGGTTGCCAGGCAAAGTTCATGTATTTCATGTGAACCAGCCAATAGTCGAATACCAGTCAAGTGCAGCAAGCATCAAGTGACAAATAGATGGCAATCTCGTTTCAACCAGAGGAGAATTTTCTTGCTTATTAGATTTTCACGCTTAGGCAGCTCGACCAAGGTCCTCGCAGGACCTTCCTCTGCAAAATTGTAAAACAGGACTCAATCTGCTCAGAGCCGCTTACAAAAATGGTCTTTTCAAGGTCGATTTGTCAGGCTCTGAACACATCAAAGCGAAAACGGTTTGCTCAGCCGCGAACAACTTCCCTGTTAAACCGATTTCCAGACACACTTTAACGTGCTTTTCCGGAATCACTGTTCACTCACTACTCAAAGTGTGCTGTCTTCTTTTGGTGGGAAATCCAACCATGGCATGCTGAATGGAATCGTATTTATTGAGCATTTCTTTAAAGGTCACATTTTGTTAGTTCTTTGCAGCATCAGCCCTGATCTGCAAGCCACTGCCCACTTTGATGTCTAGACTTCCAAGCAAGCATTATTCTGAATATGGGTCAGTATGCTCTCGAGTTATGAGTTAACCATGAGAGAGAGAGGAAGAGAGCGAGGATTGGACTAAACAAGTGGGGTGCCATGGGGTGGTGCCAGCGGCTGAGGAAGAGGGAGAATGGACTGGGATAAACTGGGTTAAGCCCTATGCAAACAGATGCAACAAATAGGGCAACTGCTGGGTTCCCGCAGGGCGACCGCTCACCTTCTTGGGTTGCAGGAGCACATATTGCGGCACGTTGGTCTGCTGCAATGAGCAATCATTGCAAGGGGTTTCGGGTTTGGTTGGGATTTGTATCAGATCAATACATATGTTGGTTTTAGATAATCACCACTCACTACACACATATTTCAGTGGAACAATAACAAAACAGCAGTCTTGTAACATATTAAGCCCCTGTTGCAAGTTAAGTCAGTGAAGGTTGATAGTCACATTTTGATCAAATTCTGCTTCAGGTCAGAAATTACTATCGAACCATGTGTGAATAGTATCTTCTATATATCTGTGTGCAGAAATCATGAGGAATAAACATTTGGACCACAGACATGGCAAATTGTTTTCAAAAATCCTGAGTTCCCTGATCTTTTCAGAGCCACAAGCTTCCACAAAAGAGGTTACACGTGTATGTCAACATGGTTCTATAAAAAAAAACCTGATTGCCGACATTCAATCAGCCCTGAATCGCAAATCGGCGGAAGAAACCAAATACATGTAAAACCGTGAACCAACAAAGGGTCCTTTTTCAGGATTTGATTTGCCAAATTTAGCAATCAATGTCTTGCAGACTCCCTCAATGGGTGTAAGCGTCCTGCAAATATTTCTGCAAACTTTCCTTGCGATTCTACTTTACACCCGGATCAATGCTGTACTAGGACCCATCGAAAGGACAGCAGCCTTGTCGGGGGGGCCAGAGACATGACAGATTCAGAGAAAAAGAGGCCAATGGGTGTACAATGCTGCGAGTGAGTAACACTGCTCTGTCCAACGAGAACCTCCCTGCACTTTAAGCCCCTTGGATTGTTGAGCTCCCTGACAGGCCAGTTTTAACTTGCACTCGATTGATGAGTTCTGAACCAGTTTAGTGCCTTTGATACTTCCCTCGTCCTTACTCAAGTAAACCCGCCCTGGGTCCTATTCAACGTTGATGTCATTTCTTGCACTTAGATAATGGGTGTATCTCGGACAACTCTTTTAGATACTAGTGCAAATTTAGTCCAACTTTCCTTCAGTAATATTCTAAAATGTTGCAAACTGCTCACTTACTAAAATTACCGAAAAGCGAATATCAAAATTTAGGAGGGCCTGATGTTTCGATCCTAGTAGAACCTTTCTCAAAAGCAGCGGGGGTATTTAATGGCATTCATGAGAAGCTTATGGTGACACCGTGCAAAAGTCACCTCTTTCGAGGAGTATGGCTCCGAGATGGTTCGGTAACTCCAACCAGTGAAGGCATAGGCAAACACGAGGGAAGATTATCAAAGTCAATACTCTGGCACAGGGTACATTGTGTTAGAATTCCAAGAAGAACTGATGGCCGAACAAGGGCCCCTCATACAGCACAGCAAACGCGGCAGTCGGCCCTCGGCAGCGAGAGAGACCGTCACTGCGAACAGCCATAGCACACTCACCTGACCAGCCTGCAGGAAGACGTACTGCTGCATGGGGTTCTGCTGCTGTAGTTGCTGCAGCTGCTGCAGGTCTGTCGTGGTGATCTGCTGCAGCGATGGTCCCGGCACCATGTTTGGTGTGCTGATCTAGAAAGGGCACGTGTTCAAAACAGAGTTGTTGTTGTTTTTATTTCAATTATCATTATCGGAATAGTTCTCGCCAGACTACAGCCGCGTTTCCACTGGACTAAAATTTAACCGAGACGATGGTTAAATTTCCAATGGTCAAATTTGGATGAGAGGATGGTTAAACTGAGGTGGCAAAAAATATAAGTGCACAGTGCATGTAGGCCGAGTCGTGTTTTACCGAGTGGTGCGTTTCCACTGGACTAATCGGCTCGGTTAAACTTACCTGGTCACTTTTACTGGGTAGAGGTTGGCCGGTAAAAGAAACCATTCAGCTCGGTTAAAGTAACCGAGAGGAAATTTAACTGGGCCGTTTCCACTGGACTTAAAATGGGAAAAGTGAACCATAGTCTCGGTTACTTTGACCAAAATAAGTCCAGTGGAAATGCGGCTCTCGTATCTAAAATATTATGTTTCAACAAAAAAGCTGGTTTTAATTTGCGTAGAAAGGTATAAATTCCAAACTGTAGGAGACTAAGACGTAGTGAACTGGTTTGAGAAGGTAGCTCAGATTGTAAGAGTGCTGGTACATAAAAACAAAACTGGTTTAAGTCTCAGTCCAGTTTTTCTTTGCCATTTTTTTAAAAGAGTGGAAATGTGCATGTTAGAAATAGGCAGCCGTTTGATAAGTATTCAAAAGATAATACCAACAAAAATTGATCCGAATTGCTCACTGACTAGAATGATCTGATAAATCTGCAAATGATCTGCAAATCATAAAAAAAAAGTTTGGAGGTCTGCCGTTTGGATCCCAGCAGGATATTTCTGACAGGCAGAATCATAAGATGATTCAGTGATTCTAATACATGACAAAGAAAGATATATACATGTACTTCCATTCCTGATCAAATAAAAAACAAAACGAAGGAACTCAGGCGCTTCAAGAAGGGCTTGCACTACTCAAGGTGTAATTAAACACTGTATATTCTCATTGCTTGCCAGATAGATTGCCTGCTGAAAAAAAAAAAATACAGGCAGCTCGGGCGGGATTCGAATCTGTAACTCCTGCTTTCTAGTGCAGACCACTTGACCTCCGAGCTGGTCGAGGTCATGTGGTGGATTTGCATCTGTTTAGCGGCGGGTACAGCGTTGCATCATAGCACTTAGCATAGAACACATCGAGTGGGCAAACACTTGTTGAAGAACATTCTCCTTGACACAAAATCATATAGCAGTGGAACTCAAGTACTTAAGTGACATCACAAGGCAGGCAGTCTAGCTCACAAAACATCAGGAAGCAAAATATTTAAGAACATTGTGCTCACTTCGAGATCAACAAAGACAAATACACAATACACAGGATTAATTGTGGGCACACAATTTGGAAAGTGTGTGAAGTTAGACAAATCATCGGGATTATGAAGAGCTTACTAGAGTCTAAGAAATACGCAGGCCAGAGTTAGAAAATTAGGCAAGGCAAAAGAACGTTAGGCAATTAGGAGTTGGGGAAGCAAGGGTTAGACAGATCACAGAACTGATACACAGAAGAATCCAACCAGGCCCAATATGACCCAATCTGAAGCATGATAATCAAAGTACTTTTTTTTTGGGGGGGGGGATAAGATTTGAAGGTTTGCATGGTGGAAATACCAAGTACTGAAGGAGGTTTGCAATGACACCATGTACACATGTACATAATTTCTTAAGAGGAGCATGGCTCTGAAAAGAGCCGGTAACTCAACATTTCAGGTAGCATGTACTCTTGACCCTCCAAAAAACTAGTACATGTACATGTAGGACACCTGAAATTATTGGCCCAGTGGCTAAAACCTGGAAATCTCTGGGGGAAAAAAAGCTACGAACAAAAACTTCTGAAAGCCCTTCACGATTCCTTCATGATCGGGCTTTATTCCACCTCTTACAAACCCAGAAAAAATACAGGAGTGGTTTCTCGCTGAAATTTAACAGTTTGGTTTCACGCTTTCAGGAACATTTCCCCCTGGAAACCACGGTCCAAAGACCGCCCATCCATACCTGTGGCATTACAACAGGTGCAGGAGAGGGGGGGGGGGGGGAAGGGTCGCTTGAGAGGACAAATCTGCTACATGTAGGCATGAAAACCCTCCCTTGTGTAAACAGGATTGCAAAGCACATTGAGATGTGTTCTAGACTTGGATTCCACAAGTATTTGCTTAGCATGAAACAAAAGAGAAGTTTGATTTGGCAAGGTGATCCTATGAATCATGACATTATGTGCTTCAGCACATTTTGGTGCTTAAAGGCCCAATACAACATTGGGAAGATCGGAAAACATTGATGTCCACAGATTTCCTTCTAATTTACACAGTTTGTAGACGGTCAGGATAGAATCCTCATGTTGAAATCTTACGGACTGGGATGCTGTTTTTCCCTAGAAATCTTCACTCATAACAGCTACAAACTATTTCTTACACTACAGAATGGTGCAAAAACTGTGATTTTTTTTACCTTTTCCTACTTTCTGTGATCAACATTTGAGCTAAAACCTTCACAGGATTGCTTTTGGGAGATGTTTAATGGTTTCACACACAAACTGTGGTAATCTTTTGACCTTTACCAATGTTGTATAGGGCCTTTAAAGCAACTCTACAACATTGGCCCCTATAATTATGCTGTAACCTGTGAACCATGGGAGGCATCAGTTCAGGACACTGTGTGCAGTCTGGGGTTTCAGGGGACAGTCAGGGTTTTATTTTAGCCTTCACCACTGCAAGCAGGAGGAAATAAGACACCGTGACCGGGATGGAGGAGAGAGATGTACTGGGAGGTGATTGAAAGGACGCCAGACAAAGAGGTCAGGAGATTCTGAATCTTCCCCGCCACACTTCAGAAAGAAGGGCCACCTTTGCTTGCTGCTGCTGCTGCTGTTGCTGATGTTGCTGCTGCTGCTGCTGCTGTTGTTGCTGCTGCTGGCTGGCCCACTGCCCTTGGAACTGAGCGGGCATTTGCCCGCTCGTCTGCCACATCTTTGTCAGGTCTGTCAGAGGCTAAGAGTTGTTGTTTTCGGGGTGGTTTTTTTTTTTTCGGAGTACAGCACGGGAGGGGGTAGAGGAAGGAATGGAAGAGGAAGGAGTTGGGAGGGGGGAGGCCAAGCCAGACATTTGGGTGGAAAGGGGAGGCAAGGAAAGCAGGATAGTTTTTTTGGGGGGGGAAAGTGCCAGAAACAAAAACAGCCAAACAAAAAAGCCAATCATTTATCTAATAGCAAGCAAGCAGGCAAAAAAAAAGCTTTAAAGAAAAATTAAGGAAAAAAAAAAAATCCCGCTGGAGATTAGCCGAATGCAGAACATGCAGCGATGAATTAACAAATGCTTTCATAACCTAATGAATTAGCATTGATGCAGCAATGTGCCATACAACATTCACGATGCCTAGGAGAAGTGCATGTATGAAATTTTTGGGGGTTTTCCAAAAAAAAATCAAACATTGTCCAAAAGTGTGAAACACTTCGTCAAAAGTATAACCCCTCTTCCATAAAGTGAAAATGTCACAACCCCTTCATCCATGTTAAAACACATTGCCAAAGTGACTCTGACATCGTACTACTTCTGGAAAGAGGTTTGATTCAACCATGCAAACCTTTTAAGCTTTGTCTAGCTGAGTCACCCACACAGACAGAGGTCTCTTTTACTCAAGACAGGTGGATGACAACAGGTTGGACTAGTGGGACGATGTACAGTCCATGAGAAAAGGCGACCAAAAAGTGAATATCAAAAATGAGGGCCTGACGTTTCGATCCTAGCAGGACCTTTCTCAAAGGCCTTCTTGGAAAGGACCTGCTAGGATCAAAATGTCAGGTCTTCCTCATTTTTAACAGTTTCTCAGGTGGATGACGGTTGGACTAATGGGATGATTTACGGTCGATGAGTAAAGGTGTTAAGCTCTGGGAGCACACCACACTACGTCCCTCCCTGATCACAACCGACTCAAATGAATAAAAATTGCTCATCTCAGAAGAGCGTTGAAGGCCTGGCGTTTCGATCCTAGCAGGACCTTTCCTCAAAGGTCAAACTTTCTGATGATGACTGGACTGTAACATCACATCCCTATCGAGCACAGTATGTCGCTCACTTACCACCTGCGTTACAAGAGTGCTTCAAACTACTTCATTTCTCTACGGTAATATGCAAGCATGTTGCAAACTGCTTACTGACTAAAATGACCAAAAAGTGAATATCAAAAAAATGTCGATCCTAGGATCGAAAGCTAGGATCTCTAGAAAGGTGTCCTGCTAGAATCGAAAGCTAGGATCTTTAGAAAGGTCTCTTGCTAGGATTGAAAGCTAGGATCACTAGAAAGATCCTGCTAGGATCGACAGCTAGGATCTTTAGAAACGTCCTGCTAGGATCACTAGAAAGGTCCTGCTAGGATCGAAAGCTGGGATCTTCAGAAAGGTCCTGCTAGGATCGAAAGCAAGGATCACTAGAAAGGTCCTGCTAGGATCGAAAGCTAGGATCACTAGAAAGATTCCTGCTAGGATCCAAAGCTAGGATCACTAGAAAGGTCCTGCTAGGATCGAAAGCTAGGATCTTTAGAAAGATCCTGCTAGGATCGAAAGCTATAATCTTTAGACAGGTCCTTCTAATACTGATCCCTGCCAGGACCCAAACGCTCAGCCCTCTCGTTCTCCGAAGGCACTAACTAACCAGCTGGACGGGGCCCGCCGCTTGCTGCTGCAGGAGCTGCAGCTGAAGCTGCTGGGCCGTCAGAGTGACAGGTGCCGCCGCCGACTGGGAGACCTGCACGGTGGCTGCCTGGGCCGGGGCCTGGCTCTGGGCCTGGGAGACCGTGGCCACGCTGGCCTGAGCGGCCTGGGCCGTGGTCATCTGAGTCTGCAGCTGTGTCTGGGCCTGCAGGATCCTGGACAACCCCGTCTGGAATCAAAAAAAATAATAATATTTAATAATAAAAATTAAAAAAGGGATATACAAAAATGTTGCAAACTGCTTACCGGGTACTGATTAAAACTACCAAAATGCAAATCTCAAAATGCAAATCTCAATCCTTTGCCAATGATTTTGGGGGGTTTTCTTTTCCTAAGTTGAACCTACATGTACCTGCTGGACGAGATTGGCGCTGCTGACGGCAGTGATGGGCTGGGCTTGCACCTTCTGGGCTGCAGCGGCCATTGCGGCCGCTGCAGTTGCTTGGCTCAGGGGTAAGCCTTGAAGACTGAACACTTGTGGCTGCTGCTACAAAAAAACAAAAAACAAAAACACAAAGACTTAAGGATGAAGTCCATGAAGGAAGGAAGTGAGAGGGAGACTCCCTCTGGACAGCTCATTGGCACTAGGGCTCACTCCACTAAGAGTGAGACTTGTTCAAATAATCACGTTTATTTGCGACCCGATGTGTGTGGGAACGCTCCGCTCAAATCGGACCGTTTTTTTTTTTTTTAAGCCCACGATGCATTGCGCAAGCATGGCATTTCCTGCCAGCAGCTTACTGCCAGGAAGTGCAGCACAGGGTTTGTTTATGTTCGTCAGCGAGTCCCGCCATTCCCGCTTGCGCAGTGCGACCACATGCTGACCGCAATCGGCTCGCGTTTATTTGCGACGCGATTATTTGGCCTGTGTGGACAGTGGGAGCGGCCCCTACTGTCTCAAACCTGTGAGTCCACCCACACTGGCCATGCAGCAGACACAAAAATACAATATTACAAAATAACACTTTTACTGCGTGTACACTTGATCTCGCAACAGAGGATCCGATCCTGCGGTTGCAATCAGCGAGTGGGATCAGATCCCTGTGAACAGCGAGTGGAATCAGATCCCTGCGATCAGCGAGTGTGATGGGATCCCTGCATCCACTTTGTGGAATCCTTGAGCTGCTGTAGCCAGGTTGACAACTGTTGGTTACATGAATCTGAATGAAAGTGGGGATGTGATCCCCGGAGTTATACGGCAGTTAATGGTTGAATTGCTTCTGACTGGTGACTACCACCCCTTATTGGGAAGGCCACCATCTAAGGGCTGGCTGATGTCGCTCAGATGGAAAGAGAGCAGATTCGCAAAACCAGAGATCTCAGGTTCATGTCCCAGGTCCAGTCAAAGTTTTCTTGACCATTTTTTCCAAAAATTGTTCAAAAGTTCCCAGTCAGTTTTTCCTTTCTTTGTCTCTACGTGCTTGGACTTGGAGGAGTGAAGAACATACCTTTTGGGCAACGGCCTGGGCTATAGGCAATCCCTGAAGAAGCATCTGTGGATGAGCCTGATGAGAGATGAAGATATTAGCATGATGATGAGAAATCACACTGCTCAAGGCCCATACACTGTATGCCATTGCCTGTAAAGACAAGCACCAGCATATGATGATTCATAACACAAGAGCATATTCCTAACACAAGGCGCTTTATAAATTTAGGCACTTTATAAATTTATGTCTTTAGCCGTGTCCGACTCCGCACTGGACTTATTTTTTACCGAGCCCGTGGGTAACATTCCAATGGGTAAATCTTCCCGGCGTCGGCACTTGGACTTTTCGACTCGGGTAAACTAACCGAGACGATCGGTAAAACTAACCGGCTCATGTACATGTGCATGTACTATAGGTACACAAACACGTTGTTACCCTGCACCCGCACGAGTCTTGCATACAGTAACGTAACATGCGGGGCGCCGGATGTGTTTCTTTACAGAGTCGTTTACCGAGACGTCGTTTCCGGATTGGACTTAAACTCGGTTAAACTGACCTGGTCAATTTAATCGGGCAGAAGTTGGTCGGTTAAACTACCCACTGGAGTCGGGTAAGTTACCTGGGAGGAAAACTTCCTGGGCTGTCCGCACTGGACTTAAAAATGGTCAATTTACCAATTTGCTCGGTTAGTTTACCCATTTTAAGTAGTCCAGTCCGGACGCGGCTTAAGATTGATTCTTACGTTGACTATGAACTGTGGCTGAGCCTGGGCCTGGATCTGTGCAATCTGCTGGGCCTGGGACGTGGCCAACTGGGCCTGGAGCATGGGCAGCGACAGCGAGGTGGCCGCGATGGGCACCTGGGCCACCGCGGCCGCCGTAGCCGCCACGGCGGCGGGCTGGGTCTTGGTCGGCGTGGCGGACGTGGTGGAGGTGGTGGTGGCCACTACGGTGCCTGCGCGCGGGGGAAACCGGGGAGACACAGTCACAGAGTAAATAAGACTTGGAAGGTCTGCATGGTGGAAATACTACGTGGAAAGTTTGCGGTGATACCATGCATAGAACTTCTCTCTCAAGATGGAGTGTGGCTCTGAAACGAGCCGGTAACTCTTTTTAGCACTTGTCTTGAAAGTGCTATACATGTACATGGTGTCACCGCAAACCTTACACTCAGTCACAGAGTAAAAAAACATTGGTGAAAAAGAAAATCAGTGTCCAGCAAAGTCATTCCCAAATGAATGGACATTGGACATTGTGTAGGCCTACATTCAATGATGGCTTGCCCTACTCAACTGGTGCAGCCAAGGCTGTGACTATGGATGGGTGCAATGAATGACCCATTGTGTACAAGCTGAATGGGGTCATCTTTTCCACAGCTGTGAATGGCCGGTTACATGAAACCAACTCAAGAGGGCGCTATTTAGCTTGAGCGACGACAGGTGACTCAGTTAAAAAATAATATATAGGGACACCCACCTGCATCCGTGGCTGCATCTGTGCTAACCTCTGAACTCATTGTGATATTCTGTGCAGTTTCTGTAGAAAAAAAGAAGGACGCATCATCAAATAGGCCTACTGTACACTTGTATGTGTACGCATTGTTTCTTAAAGTGTCTCTGCAATAAAAATTGTGTCACTTAAATCCATGCTACAATAAAACTGTTTTTAACACTCCTTCTGGGGATGTTTAGCAGGTTTTCAGTTTTTATGCTAATTTGAATTTCAATATTCATGAGCAAATTTGTCTTGTCACAGGACAGAAATTTAATTGGCTGTGTTCACAAATTTCTGAAACTTTCGGATTTTTCCTGCTGACCTACCGGTACATGTGTATCCCTAAACCAGTTGCCAAAAGGCATGCTTCATAATCATTTAGGCCTAGTGAAGGAGTTTTCCATCAAACCTAATCCAGAGGGATTAATTTGCAGTTTGAAAGTTTTCTCATGTTCTTTTAAACTTTGGGTTGCTGACATGACCTTACAATAGCGCCCTCATTTTTATAAGGATATTTTTAAAGGTAAAGACTGTGATATTTATTGCAGAGACCCTTCAGTGAAATTCATGCTCAGACTTCAGGCCAATGGGTCTGCTTCCAATTGGCCGTTCCCATTGTGCAAATGCTTGTGCAACTGCGGAAAAAAACTATTCAAACGTTTTGCACTTACCTACTGTACATGACATACATGTACCATATTCAATTTGCTTATTCAATGTTCACATTAAAGCCCCTTCACAACATTGGTCGAGGTCAAAGAATAGCATCCATTCCATACGTTGTCTGTAATGTCTGATCTAACATACAGTATGCATAAAATAGCACACCTGTGAAAATTTCAGCTCAATCCGCCAACTGAGTCTCGAGACAATCAAACTTCATTTGTTTCGCGAAAATGCAGCATTCAACGGCGTACTGTTCCGAAAAATAGTTTAGATTTCGGTGAGACATAAACTATTTCTTTTACTCATTTCTCCCCAAATACAACATTTTAGGCAGAAATATTTCAGTGCCAGGTTTCTACTATAACCATCTTCAAACTGTATAAGTTTAATGTAAATCTGTGAACATTTCTGTTTTTCGATCTTACCAATGTTGTGTAGTGAGCTTTAAGGGAAAAAAAGAGTGAAATACTTGAGTCTCAGCAGGAACATAACTTTATTTCCTGGTGGCCACAGCAAATACATGTACTTCAATACATGTACTGTACTGTAGTAGTAGCAGGCTCTGTATACACAATTAAGTGTGCTGTACACTGAGACTGGCCATGTTACAAGCATGGACATAAAACCTTATGGGTGGTTTGACAACTTATAATGTGTCCAGGTAATCCCATCGCTAAAGCACATTTTTTTTGACCATCAGCAGTACACCTCAAGGAGTAACAAGTAAAGATTCAATTTAAAGGCCCTATACAACAGTGGTACATGTACTGTATGTAAAGGTACACACACATGAACTGTACATGTAAAAAAAAACCAGAGTTTGTGTGTTACCGGGTAATCCATAAAACATTCCAAACAAGCAATACTGGGAAGGTTTTTAGCTCAAATGGTAATCTGAAAAGGTAGAATTTGGACAAATGCAAAGAACTGTCACAGTTTAAGCACCGTTCTGCAGTGTAAGAAATAGTTTATTTACTCGCGAGAAATAATTACCGGTGACTACCATTATATTTGTTGATGCTTGAGTAAAGATTTATCAAAAAGTATAGCATCACAGACTGTAAGATTTCAACATGAGGATTCTATTATGACCATTTACAAACTGTGTACTGACCGGTAAATTAGAAGGAAATCTGTGGACATCAATGTTTCCCAATATTCCCAATGTTGTAACTTCTAGACTATTTGGCCTTTATGAAGGCTCTTCCATTTTATGATCAATACAAATTGTTTCCTCAGAAACAAAAGTGTGTTGTTTGGTTTGTTGCAAACTGCTTGCGGACTTGAGATACAAACAACTTTAAAGAGTGGGAGTTTTCTATGGGCAGAAAATGAGGACCTGATGAATCAGTCCTTGAGAAAGCTCCTGCAAGGATCACTATGGCCTCTAAAATCTTTGGGAAGCATAATTTGGGAACTTACAAAGTCAGATTGTTCATGTTTGCATGCTATCATGTTATGTAATTTTGCACCAACTGGTGTGTTACATATACATGTACATGTATTGTACATGTAGGAGTATTAAGCAGGTTCAAACATCTACAAATGGGTAGATAACGAACATACACATGTACATTGTGTACATTGTGTACATTACATACATTGCAAAGTTGCCCATGTAGCACATGTACATGTACATGTGCACTGTACCTGTGTACCAGTATGTTGTACACGTTATGTACATGTACATGTACACATGTAGGGTACATGTACGTACATGTATAATGTACAATATGTACATGTACACTGATAGTACATTGTACCTTTTGTAAGTACATGGCTTTACCATGGTCATAACATGGTCATACTCATAAACGTACATGTACAATGTACATGTACATGTACTGTACATGTACATGTACATGTATAATGGTTGGCCAACAGTATCCACCATGTACCCTTCTGACATGTCTGATTAAGAAATTGTTCTTACAATGTACAAAGCTTTTAAAAACACTCTTTCCAACTAAAGTCTTGAAGTGTGTGCTATCCAGAAGTTGTCATTATTCATCAGTTAGATTGACACCCTGTGCAGGCCTACCAGTGCACACAACTGAAAATCCGGCCTGTTGAATTTGCAGCCTCCGATTTGGAGAAACAAGACCATGCACTCTCCTGGCCAAATCAATGGTATGCATGATTCAGTATTTGCCTTGGACTTTGCATGTTGCCAATAACAGAGTGACCCTATTAAATATGCGCATACAGCCTCCTGCATAATCATAGGGAGCTCCTTGTGCAGTAAGCTGCAGTATGCATGGGGCATGAGTGGAAGGGAGGGGGGGGGTGCTAGCCATTGTACATGTAAGTGAGTGTGTGTGGTCGGGTGTGCAGGGAAAGCTTGTGAATAGTCAATATGCCATTGCTATGTATGAGGCCAGCAAAGGGGTTGACACAATGAATAGCGGTTTTGGAGCCCCTGGTCTGGGCTCAGACACAGGGAGGGTAATCAGCCCCCCCCCCTTCCCCACCTAGTACCTTGGGAGAACCTGTTGGTATCAGCACAATGATCCCTTCCTCTTTCACCCCTCTCTGGACCTTCAGCCCAGCCTAAAGTACAATGTTCCCGTACTTATTCCAACAGTCTTGCTCTTCACAGATTTCCTTGATCTTTGATGGTGAGCGATTCATAAAAAAAAATGGGGTCACACACGGTGAAGTTCAAGACTAAAACTTAATTTGTGGTTAAAAGGAGTAAGGAGTGATTTTGAAGGGACTTGCGTATACAAGAATGCAACCATATTTTTCTGTTTTAAATTTCAAAAGCATTACAGGGATAGAGGGAATAGCATTCAACCCTAATTAAAGTTATAGAGTATAAATTGTTTTTGCTAAACTCCATGGACTGAATTTTAAAACCGGCATCTTTCAATCTTTGTTTGAGTGGGCCTGACATTTCAACATCTTAGCAAAACCTTTCTCTATCTTTGGGGAAAATGTCCTCCTAGTGCTAGGATAAAACCCTCTCTTGTTTTAGAGTTTTATTTGGGAAATCCTTACTGACTTAAAGATACAGAAAGAATTCTGAAATATTAAGACGGCCCGACATTTCCATCTTGGCAAAAGCTTTCTCTTTCTTTGGGGAAAGGTCCTGCTCGGATGAAAAAAAAAAATGACAGACCACACTTTCTTGTTTTAGATTTTTTTTTTTCAAAATCCTTACTCACTTATCTGTACAGAAAGGATTTGGAAATTATAAACAGTGCCGGACATTTCCATCTGAGCAAAACCTTTCTCTTTCTTTGGGGAAAGGTCCTGCTCGGATTAAAAAGAAACGTCCGGCCCTCTCCTCCATTTCTTCACAAAAATTGGAAGGTCATGCGTGTAGCAGAAGCAACAGAGGTTTGCCCTGAACTTCAGCTGGCCTCCCCCAGGCCTAGAGGGTGAGAGAGGGGGTTAGGGGAGGGGGTTGAGGGCTGAGGGGAGGGGGTGGGAATTGCAGGGACACACAGCCCCCCCCCCCCCCCTGTTCAGTCACCTCTTCAGGTTGTAGAGTGATTTTTGTCACAATCGGTTTTTTCCCCAAAACTCTATTCCGTCCAATAAGATTCAATCTCCAGTAAGAGGATTTTCACGGGACACTACATGTACATTTGGGATTCCCATATTCCTTTCTCTTCTTTTTTTTGTCTCTTTCTGACCATCTCCTCCCCCTGTCGTTGAATATTTATGAGGTATACATTTTCATGAACCACTTGGTTGAGGTGCAGGTACATAAATTTACATGTAGTATGCACCTGTATCATTTTGTTATTTCTTTCAGTTTCAACCCACTTCTTTTTCGCGGCATACATGTACATGTACCTGTGCTGTACACACCTGTGCTGTACACACCTGTACTGTATGTACAGGTGTAGCACTACTGTAAAGGGACTACTGGTCATTTTGTTCAGAATGTGACTCACAATAAGATCTATAGGATGACATGTCCGCAGCACCTCATAAGACAGAGGCCGTGTGCTTGAATAGGATAAAGGAATACATTACGACGCATCAAATTTATTTATGCAAAGAGAGAAAGACGGGAACTGTTTAATATTTGTGTAATTTCCATTATGACACAAATTGACGACTTTATCTTTCACATGGTATCATCTAATGGAGTGAAGACCTCTGAATTTTTTTTTTTTTTCATTTCATTTCATTTCATTTTATCAGCAATTAGGAGGGCCTGACGTTTTGATCCCAGCAGGACCTTTTTGCCTAAAAAAATGCTGACTGTAGGCAAACCATGTTCAACTACATGTGTTTTGAGTTATTTTCTTAAATTACTGAAAAAGATGAAAAGCTAGGTTTTAGTCCGTAAGCAGTTTGCAACATTCTTGCATAATGTACTGCAGATGAAAAAAACAATTAAATTAAAATGCCAGGGCTAGGCTTTAGCAAATAAATGGGAACTTGAGCAGTTGAAAACTATATGCAAAAACAAATTCCCAAAGAAAAGAAACCGAATATAAATCAATTGAAAGCCATCCATGTACTGTATTTATTGAAACAAATCAAAGCCTGACCAGGACTTGGACCTGGGACCTCTGGTTCTGTGCACCAGTGCTCTTACCAACCTTCCCAAATAGTAAACACTAATCAAAATTTTTTGAAATTGCAAGCTGCTTTCCAACATCAAAAACCACAATTAGACAATTATGCAATTCTCAAATAATAAGCCCCACTTTTTGATCCAAGCAGGACCTTTCTCTAAAGGCAGAATCAATCTGAAGTTTGAGAGAAAAGTCAGGACCTCTCCATTTCTGCAATTTAAATACAAGATTATACTAAACCAAATGCCGATCTACGGATGAATGTATTCAACGGATAGAGGTGACTCTACGGCTCGCCCAAACCATCTGCAATAGCATCCTCTGTCTCGGATCAGGAGGCCTGAGCTCCTGTGTTTTCTCAAACAACTACTTCACATCCGACCCCCCTGTGGAGACAGTCTTACAAGACGACCTCAGCCTGACCACGGTCCAGGCAGAGAACAAGTAGAGATTTGCCCTTCCTCCCCTCCGTCACGTCCTTCTCTCTGTCATCCTACTGCCCCCCCCCACCGAAAAAAAAACCACAGAAATAAAAACAACAGCAACAACAACAGAGAAGAAATCTATGTCAACGAGTGCTGCAATATGCATCGGTTTGAGTGATGAGGGCTTTTGGTGTGGCTTCACTTACAAACTAAACACTCTACTAACTTCCTCTTCCACCAGAACTAAAAAAAAAACACACACAAAATAACAGAAAAACGAGCAAGGTGGAGGACAACCCTTTTCCCACTCTGATCTAGATACAGATGCATTTACATGTATTTGGGGGGATTAAATTCTCTCTGCCGCTGTTTAATAAAAAAAAAAAAACCTGGCTAAAAAAAAGAAAACAGAGAGAAAGATTTGCATGAATTGCAGTCCTGAACATGAATACGGTACGCCTAAAGCCGTGTCCGCACTGGACTTATTTTTTACCGAGTCCGTGGGTAACATTCCAATGGGTAAATCTTCCCGGCGTCCGCACTTGGACTTTTCGACTCGGGTAAACTAACCGAGACGATTGGTAAAACTAACCGACTCGTGTACATGTGTATGTAGTCTAGGTACACAAACACGTTGTTACCCTGCGCCCGCACGAGTCTTGCATACAGTAACGTAACGCGCGGGGCGCCGGATGTGGTTTTTTACCGAGTCGTTTACCGAGACGTCGTGTCCGGATTGGACTTATCGACTCGGTTAAACTGACCTGGTCAATTTAACCGGGCAGAAGTTGGTCGGTTAAACTACCCACTGGAGTCGGGTAAGTTACCTGGGAGGAAAACTTCCTGGGCTGTCCGCACTGGACTTAAAATGGTCAATTTACACATTTGCTCGGTTAGTTTACCCATTTTAAGTAGTCCAGTGCGGACGTGGCTTAAGATTGATTCTTACGTTGACTATGAACTGTGGCTGAGCCTGTGCCTGGATCTGTGCAATCTGCTGGGCCTGGGACGTGGTCAACTGGGCCTGGAGCATGGGCAGCGACAGCGAGGTGGCCGCGATGGGCACCTGGGCCACCGCGGCCGCCGTAAAAGTCCAGGGAAAACTCAGGTCAAGAGCGGGCTTTTGATCAACGCAGCTAAAATGCATCCTCTGCACTCAGTGCACTGAGCTTGAGAAGAAACTCTCAAATTCAGTGATGAAAATACAACCAGTATTTCCAAGGTTTGTGGAACGGGAGATGGGCACAAATCCAGAGCCCAAGCATGATCAATAATAGATTTGTAAAAAGCCACCCCCCAAAAAAAGGTAATTTGTCATGGAGACCAAGTTACTGTAGTCTTACACATGTACATTGTACATGTATACATACATACATGTACAACATGAATCCTCCACCATGTACAAACATTACACACACTCTCTACCACCAAGCCTGCCACTGCTGGAAATTTATAGTATGCAAATTGCATTATTTGTATGCTAATGAACTGCTGTTGATGGAAAAATAAATGCATGAAACATTTTCATCCTACAAGCGCTGTCCCCAAATCCATATTTCAATCAAAATGCACATGGAAGCCTACAGATGTTGGGTTCCGTTGTCTGTGTGCCGTGCATGAATTGAATCGACGCTCTCCACTTCTTGCACTGGGTTGTCGGAAAGACTCCAAGTAGACGTCATAGTCGACTCATTTGATGAATGGTTGACAATGTTAGGCAACGGCTAACTTGGAATGGAAAGTTACATTGTACGTGTAGTAGGTCCAACAGGCTTCAAATACATTTGTTTTGGTGGAGTTGTTCAAATGTCTTTTCAGAACTGAGATGCAAGCACTATGCAAAACAGTTATGTACATGTACACACTAACATAATGATGCAAACTGCTTTACTGACTAACGACCACACTGGAAAACTTTCACAAAAATTTATTTGTACTTTTCAATTTTTGAATCATGACTTGAATGTTTTTCTCCCCTGTACATGTGGTACATGTACATGTACCGGTACGTATGTGAACGGTGAAATCTCACAAACACGTGTGATTCAAGGGAGGGAGGGAGGGAGGGAGGGAGGGAGGGCGGGAGGGAGGGAGGGAGGGAGGGAGGGGGTGGGAGGGAGGTAGGGAGAGGGAGGGAGGGAGGGAGGGGGTGGGAGAGGGAGGGAGGGAGGGAGGGGGTGGGAGGGAGGGAGGTAGGGAGGGGGTGGGAGGGAAGCAGGGAGACAGGAGGGAGGGAAGCAGGCAGAGGCAGGAGGGAGGGGGTCAGAGAGGCAGGCAGGGAGGGAGGTAGCCAGGGAGGGGAGGGAGGCAGGCAGGAGGCAGGGAGGGGGAGGCACGAGGCAGGGAGGCAGGCAGGCAGGCAAGCAGGGAGGCAGAGCGAGGGAGGCGGGGAGGGAGGTAGGGGGGGCTAAGGGTTAGGGCAAGCCAAGCCCCCTGTGTGTCTGAGAAGTAAGTCCTGGACAATAGCAGCTTGCTTGGTATGCAGTAAAGGGGGGATTGGCTATTGACTGGTTCAGGCAGCTTATGAATAGGACCATTCAGTAGGCCTCATCTGCATTCAACTTTGCCTCCCAGAAACCAGCAAGCACAAAGCGCTGAACAACTTCCTTCACTGAATAAGCATTGCGCTGCCTGCATAATGCAGGAAGGAGACTCAATTTATATCCTTTTTTTTTAATGTGCAGGGGAGCTTCAAATTAACACCAGCAGACTGCAGGAAACACACCTTAAGCTTCCTTGTGTAGGCAAACCCTCCGGGGGAAAAAAAAGTCTTCTATATAGACAACCACTAGGCTCAGTTTGCTGGTCCATTCAACTGGGTATTTTGTATCTAGCCTAAGGGTACATGTACATGTAGGTCTGTGGATTCTAGTGCACTTTTCTTAGGTCTTGGTCCCACCACCTCCTTGGTCCCACATTGAACATGCCTGTATTGTTCCCACCAGTCCTAGGCGAGCAATGGGGATAGACTGAGGTGGGGATTGCAAACTTGGGATCTTGAAACCCCATCATTGTTGGGATTGAGGAACAACTACATGTAGAAGGGAAAAAGGCCAAGAGAAAGGAAGAGAATGATAACGCTAGTACTTAGGGCTCTACTTTCTGCCTCTACTGAGGCAGAAAGGGTCTTCCTAATCCTATTCGAATCAAGGCTTGAAATGAAATCATCACTGAGAATGGCAGACCTGGCATTTTCTTCTCACAAATTGTCGAGGCGGTGTCCAGGTTTTTGGAAGGACAAACCCTATAATTGGACTTTCCAATTTATCCGTCGTTCATGAATAAAACACTGGAGTTATAGCGCTCGGGAAAACTCGCTGAATGGATGCTGCGGCTTACCGCGTACGTAGATGTAGATCTGCAGACAGCAGTCACAGCCCACATGCATCCTCATGCATAAAGAACAGCCCCATCGACTACATGCTAATTGGCCGCTACGTTACCTGCCTGCGAACTGCTCACTGCGAGAAAGAGCACACATGCTCATCGCCATGCATAATGCATGAGTAACAGGGGGCCCTAGCACATACACAATAAAGATAGTTTGCATAATTTACAATCTATCAGTGAGTCTGACGTATTTTCAGCCGTTTTTTTTTCCCTTTTATGCAGAAGTTGAAAACGAAGAGGCACTGATGGAAAAGATATGCAAATTTTTGTCTCTTTTTTTTCCATCCTCTTTCGTGCCGTGCCATCAATGAGGATGAAATTATATTGACTAAGACAAATAATTCTGACGACAAATGCAATGACTCACAAAATCCCCACAGGACTTGCAGAGTGAATTTCAGAAAGGAAAAAAAAAAACCGAAAAAGAATCTAAGAGTTATCGTCTTGTTTTATTCATCAAGATCTCTGCCTATGCTTGAATGTTTTGAGTTGAATCTACGGTACAGAACACTTTTCTACAGGTGCTAGGGGTAACGTCTTGGGTTCTCGCGGCCGATGAAGAAATGACCGATTCCGAATGATTTCAGCGAGCTTTTACTTTTTGTCCGGCGTGGAATATCTGCTGACCGACAACTTGAGCCTGCTTGGCTATGAATCAAGATCCAATACATTACTGTGTGGCTAGAATGAGTCTTAAGTCACAAAAGCAACAACATCTTTCAAGCACTGCACAGTTGGTCAATTGTCAGTGGCCTTGACTACCACAGGGGTTTATAGTATACAGGTCTGTGAAATAAACCAATGAGTACACAGATGTATAGGCCTACTAGCGAGTCAAACCTGGCACAATTTGGCCTCACTGTGGCTTTTATCATTATATACAATATGACACATAGGCCTATTGTTTTGTAGTACAGTGTAGGTTGAAGAGTCTTTGAGTTTGATTCAAACTTAAACAATAGCACTGCCACGATTTGGAGGGCATACATTGTGTACACGTACAGTGTAGCAACAACACCAGCACTCCCAATCCAGAGATCCCAGCGTAAAGTGATTAAAGGTTGCCCTCAGGTCACTGACCTTTGGGGAAGGGAAGGGGGATGCTATAATTATCACAACCACAAAAACAATCTTCAATGTGAAAATGTGGTTTTTCACTTTGTATACTCTAAAAAACAATCGTTTACTTTCCTCAGGATTTGATCGAAAATATTTCATTGTTAGGACTCTTTTTTCACTCATCAGCATTCTCAAAAAAATAGGAGGGCCTGACATTTTGATACTACATGTAGCAGGACCTTTCTCAAAGGCAGAAGCTTTCTCTTAACTTCCACTTTGATAGGTACATGCTAATCACAACTTTGGAAATGAAAATTACTTTAATGGCAAGAACTAGAAATTAAATTGCTGAAAAATTACTTGAACTGTAAATGAAACATTTCAAGGGGATAAGGAAGCTCAAAAAAGGAATTACAAACACACAAATGTTACTTCAAAAAACTGTACATTTAGTTGTCTTCTCCCGGTCCAAAACAATGAAATGCTTGAAAATTTTGTTTTAATAAGGATTGATCGGGTACTCTGAATGATGGCCATTACACTGTATATGCGCATAATTATTCTGTTTAATCACCTAAAAACAGAGGAAACCAAAGTAAAACAACGGTCTTCCCACATTTGTATACTGCATAGATTATGACTAACCCATGCTGCATTTTTCATAGTCCACATTCATGTACAGTTTTCAGACCAGCAACATGTATGTATTGTACTCAATCTACATGTATGCTGAATGCATTAAAAAAAAGAAATAGTTTTAAAAAGGGGAACTGTGAAAATTACATAAACTTGTACCATGACAAAAACTGGCTTTAAATTATTCCCTGCTTTACATAAACGTATGCATTAGGCAGTGCAGATGAAACATTTCCGGTACAGAGTCCACATTCATGTTGAGTTCCCAAACCCGCACCATAGACAGGCAGAGAAAATTATCAGGCCAAATTGATGACAATTTGTATCAACTTACCGCAAGGTAGGACTAAATTTGACATGTATCTATACCCCGGTTTACATACACATGTAGCCTAAAATATGCATTTAACTATGAGTTTGGACTAACCAAGTAGGCGATCTACAGTACCTCTTAAATAACTCTGATCATTCTCAGCCTCTCCAACACAGGAACTGTTCATTGAAGAAAGATGCAAGGAGAAATCAAAGACAACTATCCAACTTTGCCATTCATAGCAAACTGGGCAGAAATTATACTGCAATTTGCATAAGAGCATGCATTACGACTAACTTACTGATGGAAGATCTTTCATACTAATTGAGTTTAGTATCTAAACCCACGGCAATCATGGCCCGTGTGGCAAACGATTGAAGGGAAAAATTCACCGCAATTCGGCAAACTTACCAGAGGGGAGCTATAGCTGCAGCGCTGTTTTTGGACCGAATGAGAGACGGAAAAAGAGGCGACGGACTACTCTTTGCATGCATTCTGAAAATTTCCCATTCAAAGGATCTCTGTATCAACTGCAACAGCGGGAGCTCAAACCAAACCCATACATTATGCATGAGTCAGTACGATGGCAAAATGCAAATTCTCTCGATCTCTCTTTCTCTCTATTTCAATTTTTTTTTTTAGGGGGGGGGGGGCTCTTCACAATGTGTGCAGAGATGGCAGAACCCTTCTTGGCTCCCAGCCATGCATGTTTATTCATGAGGAGCCATGCATACCTACGTGGCTGGCATACATTATGCATGAATGCTCATCGCTTGCCAACAGAGCTATAATTATGGCCACGTTATAGTATACGGGCTAGTCTACATACTGTACATTGTTCGTGGGTATGGCGACTTTCCAAGCCATTTTGCAAGTGTTGTATTCATGATTCAAATCACCATCCAAAAGAAGTACACTGTATCTAAGGGCATGACGTTTCGAATCCATCACTACGTTTTAAAGACAGGCTACATGTTTGTCACTCTAAACAGTTTACAATGCCTGCCAAGTTGTGTATCAATTTGTTAACCTAGACATTGCCATAGCAACAACTTGCAAATACAGCAGAACTCTGCTAGGATGGAAAAGTCAGGCCCCTCACCTTCTGAAAATATGGGCAGGCTAGGGCCCAGCTACCATAGGGCCCAGCCTAGGTTCCAGGCTACCGTAGGGCCCAGGCTAGGGCCCAGGCTGGGGCCCAGGCTAGGTTCCAGGCTAGGGCCCAGGCTGGGGCTAGGTTCCAGGCTAGGGCCCAGGCTGGGGCCCAGGCTAGGTTCCAGGCTAGGGCCAAGGCCCAGGCTAGGTTCCAGGCTAGGGCTCAGGCTAGGGCCAAGGCTAGGTTTCAGGCTATGGATCAGGCTAGGGCTCAGGCCCAAGGCTGGGGCCAAGGCTAGGGCTCAGGCCCCAGGCTAGGGCCACGGCTAGGGCTCAGGCCCCAGGCTAGGGCCCGGGCTCACAGCGAAGCTGAAGTTCTTGTTCTAATTCAGGCATACTGCATAGGCCTACATGTAGTACCTGTTCATGATGTGCATGTGTACATAATGTAGTAATACTAATACTGTAATAACTGTCACTTACATAACATGTACAATACATGTACATATACAAGTGTGAGGCTTTCACTTTGAGCCATAATCGTAATCAATTCCAATTACAAAAACAAATTACAAAACCTAAGGTCAGCTGTTGGACGACAGCCAAGGCTTGCAGACTCTGATTAGTTTCAAGTCTGAAGGAGTAGTGGAAGAAGAATGTCAAGTTTCAGGAGTTTCCGTGGCAACAGCTGGTGACGGAGGTGGCCAAAGCATTCATAAATTATGCGAAACAAAGCTGGGGGAAAATTTATCCGCAAAGTGCAAGGGTCATCTTACACGTGTACATGTATGTAGTTCAATTCTAGCTGTAGTCGTAGCCATGGTAGGTAGCAGGCCAATTTCCACACAGGTTTAACTCTTTAACAATAATTCAAGTCTTCTTTTTAGTCTTACTCTTAGTTTATAAAAAGGCTTGGTGCAGCCTGTAGGCCTATTACTTCGTATTACTAGTCTATACAATTAATTACAAATGAACAAAATAATTTGCATATAGGCCTATTCCAAGCTAAGTAAAAAGCTACAGCAGTCTAGCAAATTATTATTAAAAAAAAACCAGTCAACTACTGAAATACTAAGTAGTATTAATAATAGTATTATTGGAAAGATTACCTAGCCTGCTACTGCTAGTGCTAGTGCTAGGGTATCATGTTGAAAAATATTTGGCAATGTGAGGTGAAGCCTGCGTTTGGCAGAACGTGTAAAAATTAGAAGTCATTAACACCACGTAAATTCACGCCAGAAAAAATAAATCAACAAAAATTCCCATTCACGGTGCTAACAAACAATCAAAAACATTCTTCCAAGACTCAATTAGGAATTAACGGCGAGAAAAAAAAAATATTTGACACATTTTCTAAACGATTGTCCACATTTTTAATCTGATTAAAATGGCCCCGATCGGGGAAAAAAAACGCAACCACGTCGACACTCTTGCATCGTATACCGTAAACATCTCTAGCCCTCTCGACGGTTACTCTCAACACTTTCCTCCCCGAAAACTTGAGTCCCTGCTCCCATTGAACTCTGCAATGACGGACGGTCATCAACTTTTCAGACGGTCTCCGGTCTCATGCACGAAACTCCATGGTCCCTTGTCATAACATTATGATTATTATGCTAAAATGGCGGGGTGGTGGGGGGGGGGACCCAAAAATATGAATATGTAAAGCCGAAGAGCCTACCTTGTCGTTGTTCCCGGTCTCGTTTGCCGTCGCCCATTTTGAATATTAAAACCTCCGTAGAGCGCTGCGCTGATGCAGCGTGGCCCCCGCTCGCCACCTCCCGACTCATTCCGGAAAATAATGAGGCCCGAATCGGCGCCGATTTTCTCACCTTGACGCGGCCCGGTCGGAGCTGGCACGGGCACGGCGGCGGAGCGGAAGAGACGGCCTCAACTCTGGCGGGGGTCCGGGCGGACTTGGCGGCCGGCTCGGCGGAGGAAACGGGCCGTCAAAGTGGGACTTCCGAACTATGCCGAGAATTAAGTGCGACATGTAAATGAGCGTCCTGGCTGGCAGATCTGCGCAATACTAAATGCATGCATTAATGGCCGGGCCCTCTTTGTTCGTCATTATGCATGACGCGCCTAGCCCGTCACGTGACATTGAATAATGCATACGTAGGAGCTCCGGTGTTCCTTCGGTGACCGGCAGAGGGCGCTATATAAACAATACGGCGTACTGTCAGCGATTATTTTTGTTTCCCCGTACCACATGAAATTGGACCCGTTATGTTTGTGCACAAATAATTTACGTGGTGGGGGGATCATAGGCTTTCTGCACAGCCAATAGGGCTTTCTGCACAGCCTTTAAGGCTTTCTGCGCAGCCTATAAGGCTTTCTGCACAGCCTATAAGGCTTTCTGCACAGCCAATGAAGACTTTCTGCACAGCTAATAAGGCTTTCTGCACAGTCAATAAGGCTTTCTGCACAGCCAATAAGGCTGTTTGTACAGCCAATAAGGCTTTCTGCACGGTTAATAAGGCTTCCTGCATAGCCAAAAAAGACTTTCTGCACAGCCAATAAGGCTTTCTGCACAGCGAATTCAACGTAAGTGAACAATCTGAGTGACCTGAGACTCAATTCTTCATACATGTACTTTGTTTGTGCACAAACATTATGGGCCCATAGCGTTGATGTGGTACGGAAAAAAATATCGCGTACTGTCAGCGAGAATTTTTTTTCTCCAAAATTCTCACAGATAACGTCATGGAAACCCAACGTGACGCGTGCGTGAATGCCGGTGCCCCCCAACAGCGAGGCAAGTCGCTGCCTTGATTTACGTCATACCCCCGCCAAATGTTTGTCAATGAAGTTTTCCTTCGTGGGATGAAGTCGTTAAAATTTTAGTAGATAAAAACAAACCACACACATAATAATTATTGTTCAGAGCATCACACATAAATGTATTGATATAAGAACAAATTAATAAAACAACAAAATAATTATTATTATAAAAAATACAATCGAACTTTTATTTCATGTTCCCTTTAAGCGATTCTATGAAATTGATATCTGGTCTGGATACATGGGTTCTGCACACTAAGCGAGTACCGAAACATTTTTTGAAATTATCTTTGCCTTTGAAAAAACTCGTGCGGAATCGAAAATACAGGACCTCAAAATGTTAGGCCAAGTTAAAAAATATAATTAGTATCTCATCCGAGCTTTTTGAAAAAAGGAGGATGCGGATGATTAGGACGGCCAGGCCTGAGGTTTGGATCCTAGAAGGAACTTTCTCAAAGGTAGAATGATCGACATGCAAGGACAGAACCAAGAAGGAATGGAATGGAATGGCCACTGGTTCCCTGTTACTGTTCCCATCCTATTCAACAGGAAGGGGATCGGAGTAACAGGGAACCAGTGGCCCTCGAGGAACAGTATACTCCGCGAATATGCCGGCCCCAGGCTGGATTGTATGCGGAGTATAATGGAAGGCGTTTTCTTCATGGACTGAGTACAGCCGTGGCGTACATTCCTTCTGAGACTAGGTGAACTCCTAGCTGCCATAGCGCCATTAAGTTCACACGGAAACACTCATTCCTCCTCTCACCCGCACACTATCAAGGTGTAGAACAAATTGGTATCAGAACAGCTTCTTCCAACGGTCTGCCTCTCTCTCTGGAATTCCCTTCCTGGTTCATGTTTCCCACCCTCGTATAATTATTATGATCTTGCCCCTTTTTGAGAAGAATTTATGTCAATTCCTATCTCCAGCCTTCCGGAGTCGCTCCCTATCTCCTTCTTTTCTTAGCACCTAACCTTAAGTGGCTTTATAGCCTCGTTTGGGGCGGATCTGCATAAATAAAAGAAATATAATAAGAACATAAAAACCTCACTTTCTGGATTTCTGAAAATCTTGAAAGACGTCAACACGATAATCGCTGACTTGTATTCTAAGCCTACCAGCACTCATCAACATCCCCATTCCTCCAGTTGCCACACAGACATTGTAAGACCGGTATAGCACACAGTCGGGCCCTCAGCTTAAAGGCCCTATACAACAAACATTGGTAAAGGTCAAATGATTGCCACAGTTTGTGTGTTAAAATCTCAAAATCTCAAAAGTGGGGGTTATTCCTCATTATGCTGTGCCGTGTCACAAATCATTAAATATCCCCAAAAAGTAATCCTGCGAAAGTGTTTGCTCAAAATAATGGTGATCTGAGAAAGTAGAAAAAGGTAAAAAACCGTCACGGTTTTTGTACCATTCTGTAGTGTAAGAAATAGTTTATTACTTGCAAGTAATAAACTATTTGTCGATGTTTTAGTGCACATTTCTAGGGAAGTACAGCATCCCAGACCGTAAGATTTCAACATGAGGATTCTATAATGACCATCTACAAAATGTGTTACTAAATTAGAAGGAAATCTGTGGACATCGGTGTTTTCCGATCTTACCAATGTTGTATTGGGTCTTTAAGGCGAATACTGTTCAAATGACTAAGATTTCTTCGTCCAGACCTCCGAGTTGAAAGATATTTGTGACCCGGCACAGCGACATGAGGAATATCCCACCAAAATACTTTTCGAGTAAACAACGCCTGAAGTCAAAGTATCTTCTCAATTCGATAAAAAAAAACTAAAAAAATTGTTTTTGTATTTTCGGAAAGTTTATGTATTGGAGGATATTATGTCCAAAGAATTTTTCCGAAATCCATCTCTAAATGTTGAAAAAACGAGGATTTCGGGGAGTGTCTGTGTACTGTTTTTATGAAAATGTAAAGTTCCTGCCTTTTTGAATGGCCACTTTCAAGGAGTTAGGAATGACGCTGCTATATTGTGTCTGGTACGAAATAAACGAGCGAAGTCCCCTTGTAAGTTCACAGGGAAATGGTTTTGATATCATTTGAAAGCTAATGGTGTACTCTTTCACATCATTAGAAAATCTCAAAATCTCAAAAGTGGGGGTTATTCCTCATTATGCTGTGCCGGGTCACAATTATGTGACTGAGCGTAAATCTACATAGTTATGCAAATCTGGCAACAGGCCTACATTTATTACAGGGCATTGGCGTACATAACATTATAAAAATAGCAGCTTGTAAAATCACATTGTTTTATTTTTACCACATTGCTGGTATTTCGCGTTCAAAACCCTTGATAAATTTTGGCAAAGTACCAACCTGCAAAATAATCTGCCTTTCGGAATGAAATCTGAAGATCCTTCTATACCCCGGAAACGTCAAGCCCGACACCTTAAAGCCCCTACACAACATTGGTAAGATCGAAAAACAGAAAATGTTCACAGATTTACAAGAAACAGTTTGAAGATGGTTATAGTAGAAACTTCTTACTGAAATATATGTTGTATTTTGGGAAAAATTAGTAAAAGAAATAGTTAACGTCTCACCGAGATCTAAACTATTATTTTTTCGAAACAGTCCGGCGTTGAATGCTGCATTTTCGCGAAACAAAGGAAGCGGTTTTCACGATTTTCTAGAGACTCGATCGGTTGGCGGATTGAGCTGAAATTTTCACAGGTGTGCTATTTCATGTATATGTTTGATCAGAGAACGTATTGATGCTATTCTTTGACCTCAACCAATGTTTTGTAGGGGCTTTAACAAATAATGTACGGAAAATTTTCAGGTCAATATTGTAGTATATTCAGCGAATGTGTTATGTATTTACATAACCACATTGCTGAAATTGCTCTCACGTGTCGTGAACGATCGATGTGCAGTCTGTCGCCGAATCAGCCTTTGAGGGTCAACTGAAGTCCACAAAATAATCGTGATTTGGCATTTTAATTTGTTCACTGGTACATCATAATACTTTATAATAAGTCTTCCAAACTTACATTGTTTACACTCTTCACCAAAGTTTTAAAGTCGAAAAAATGCATGGGTGTATTTCATTGACACCATTATTTGAAATAATAACAAAGAATTACAAATGCATTGCAGATGACCTTTAAGACAATTATACATATATCTGCAGTGAAACGTCAGGACTAGTTCCTTTTGCACTTTTGTAGATATCTTTCAGGATATTTTAAGTTAGGATGCCATGTGTTTCTTCACCACATTGCAGAAGTTGCTTTCACACTTTGTGATAGATTTTGACAGAGTACCAGTCAGCAACGGCGAGCTCTCCGTCACGAGTGAGCGCGATGCCGCAGGGATCGAACAGCCCGCTAGCAACGCAGGAAACAAAGCGCCCCTCGTTGTCATAGTGATGCACGTGACCGCCGTGCGTGCGTCCCGCGTTCACCACCACGTAGATGCCCGACACGTCGGCGCACACGCCGCCGCAGTGCTCGACGCGCCGCCCGTCGATAGAGGGCGCTATCTTCAAGATGGCGGCGCCCGTATCGGCGTCCACCAGGGCCAGTCGGCCGGGGTCCCAGGAGCTGAGCACGAGTCTGCCGCCCGGCAGCGCCGCCATGAAGTCCGGCTTAGCCCGTGCGGGAATGGTGCGCCTCAAGCGGCCGGTCAGCGGCTCGTGCTCGCTCACCACCATCCGCTTGGAGTCGCCCACCAGGATGTTACCGTTGTCCTCCCGGACGGTCGCGCTGACCAGCCAAACCCTTGGGGCGCCCTCTGGAGCCACAGTGCCGAACTGGACGGTGGGGAGCACGTGGTAGGAGGACGCCACCGACTCGAATGTGTACACCGTGACTGCCCCGAAGCTGATGAAGACCCAGTGGTCCCTTATGGTCGTGACGTCATCTGTGAAAAGGGCAAGAAATCGGGGTTGGTTTTGGACGGGTTGACAGGTCTGCTGAATCGAAAAAAAATGAGCTATTTGAACTTTGGGCATGACCCCAATATTTACCCCCACCGACAGCAGCTGCAATAGCAGCATCAAGAATGTCGGAAGCAACGGCGAAATCCTCATCAGAAGATGACCTTAACTGTTTTTCAAAACCCGGCTTAGGCTCAGGCTCCGGCTTCGTCTCCAGTTCTAAATACAAGGCACGAAACCAGGAAGCTTTTGACATCATTTTTGAATGTTTTACTCCGTATCTATTTCATTCAGAATCGATTTTAGGTGAATGCAAGTGATAATGAGTAATGTTTTAATAGGTTACTGACTTAAACGACCATAATGTAAATCTCAATATTGTAGGACTGACGTGTCGATCCCAGCAGGATCTCTCTCACAGGCGAGGTTCAAAAGTCATGCAGGATCGAAACCTCAGGCAATCTACAGTGTAGGTGAGTCTTGATAGCGCACAAGCGCAGCAGGAGTAAAGGCTATATCTGTCTCCCCCCCAAAAAAAAAATTAAAAAAAAAAAAAAAAAAAAAAATCCGGGGGACAGAATTACCTGCATCAAAGAGTCCCCACGGACAGGCTAGCTTATCCAGTTAAATGTGTCCCACGGGTAAATATTCATGGCCACAACCGGGTTTAATGTGCCCGGGTAGACACACATAAAAGGGGTGGGGCTGATTTAACCTTCACATCGGACTTACTAGCTCTGATGGGCAGGGCTTTCACGGTCTCTCCCGCGCTGTTGCAGATGAGTACGCGGTGGTTGAGCCAGTCGGTCACGGCCAGGGAGTCTCGGCCGGGTCGGGCGGCGATTCCCCGGGCCAGTTCGAACTGCCCCGGCCCGCTGCCGCGCCGCCCGAACTCGGTGCGCAGTGCCCAGGAGCTCTCCTCCACCACCCTGCCCAGGTTGATGTCCAGCACGCCCTGGCCGGCCACGAGTCTGAGCGTCTTGCACACGGGTCGTGTAGTAAGAGCAGCGGCAGCATCAGGATCAACGACAGAAGGTGCATCGCCAGCATCACCAGCATCAGCATTGACTGAAGGTACTTCAGCATCACTACCATCAGCAACGACAGAAGGTACATCAGCATCACCACCATCAGCAATGACAGAAGGTACATCCACATCATCACCTTCACAAACATCAGCAACAACAACTGGTGTATCAGCATCAGTAATATCGACAGCATCGGGAACAGGAGCAGCAGAATTAGCAACAACAGCAGCAGGTGCACCAACAGCAGCTGATACGTCAACATCAGTAGTATCAGCAAATGCAGCATCAGTATCAGCTGCAACAGCTGCAGGTGCATCATCAGCAGCTGGTACGTCAGCATCAGTAGGCCTAGTATCAGCAACAACAGCATCAGTATCAGCTGCAACAATAGCAGGTGCATCATCAACATCAGGTGCATCAACAGCAGCAGGTGCATTAACAACGGAAGTAGCGGGGGCATCTGCATCTCGGGACCGTTGCTGCCTGCTCTTCAGCAGCGCCTTCAGCGCCGCTTCCTGGCTGGCCAGCTGGCTCCGACGGGCCCTGGAGAAGGACTCCACCTCCTGGAGCAGCTCGGCCTCCTGGAAGCGGACATGGGTCACGAAGTCGTCGGCCCGCTGGCGGAGGGACCGGCGGGCGCGGTCGGCGCTGTCCTCAGCGTCCTGCTGGGCGATGGCGAGGCGACGCAGGGAGGCCTGGATGTCGGCCAGCTCCGGGGCTAGACCCGATGCCTGGTGCCCTTGCGGGGATCGGCACTCCTGTCTGCTGGCCTCTGGTTGATGAAGCTCGTTGCTGACGATAATGTTTGCCGGCGAAGACTCTGCCGGTGCCTCTGGGTCGACAGACGTGGGGTCGTCGCCCGTCGCATTACCCTCCTCCTCGGTGCTACCGTTGTTGGAAGTCGGTGTGGAGACGCCACGGGACTGGTTTCCCTGGACGTCGTCACCGGGCGCCGCGCCGCCAGGCCCGCCGGGACCGCGGCGCTCTGGCCCCGGTGCCTCGACCGTCGTAGCCGCGGTCTCCTCGGGGGGAGTCAGCCTCGGGGGCCACCGTGTCTCCTCTTTGTCCTCGCGGTCGGAGGACGCTGCCAGCCCCGGACGTCGATATGAGGTGGCAGGGGAGTCTAGTTTCTCCGAACCGGGGTATACTCGGTCACAGACACCGCGTAGACCTTCCATCCCGATCAGACTCAGACAGTCCGCAGCTTTCTCACTCATAGGCCTATTCGGGGGTTTTTAAGTCCTTCATGAGTGAAAAAAAGGAAACAGCAGTTAGTAAAGTGGGCCAGACAGCTAGAAACGTCAGATACTGCACATCAGGTTTGCATGTTTGGTCATTTTAAAGCTAGTAAGCAGTGTGCATTAATTTTCTGTTTCTGTTCACATGTATTACTTTATACAGATTAAAAGGGTACTGGTGTTATTGCAAAAATTTCTATGGAAACATTGCCTGGTTGGTTGGTTGGTTGGTTGGTTGGTTGGTTGGGTGGTTGGTTAGTCAGTCTGTCGGTCGGTTGATCAGTTGATCCATTTCACTACATAATAAAGTTTTGATCTGATGAATTGATTTCTGAATTTAAAAATGAATTGCGAAGGAAACTTGGACTGACTACAGGATTTGAACCCGGTTTTGTCATCTTACCATCTGAGCTATATGATACACCCCTACAGATTTGTTATGCAAATTCGCTGAAATCAAGGCTAAAAAGCCACTAAGGGTTAACGGCTACCTAAGGAAAGAAGGGTATGAACACTATGAACATCTAAACCGTGAAGGAGGGGTGAAGATGTCATTTCGCCGTGAAACTAAAAAGTTACTGTGATTTTACAGTACATTTTAGAGTGAATTCACCATGAAAAATACCCACCTCTCTGACCTGATAAGGCCATCTTCAGGACGCTAAAGAGACCGTGACAAAACGTGAATATCTATAGGGTGGCAAGCTCCAGCCTTGAGGGATGGCTAATTCAATTACCAGTAGGGACCATCAGCCCCCTTATGATGTCCGTGTAACTGTAACTCCCAGATACTTCTAAGTTACCACCAGGAATGTGGCCTTGGAGACCACTGGTGAAAACACCGTGAAAATGACATGGCTAACTGTGTGCCATCATAGGGGTGAAAACACGGTGAATTTTCTTTTCACGGCTAAATGACATTTTCACCCCATTTTCACGGTTTAGATGTTCAAAGTGGAATTGACATTCCTCTTAAAAAGAGCAAGATTGTAGGCTGGGGAAAAACATGAACCAGTGAGGGATTTCCAAAGAGAGAGGCAGAACGGAGGAACAAGCCGTCCCGATACCTCTTGTTCTATACATTGGGATAAAGATAGAGATGACAGCATATCAATTCTTGGTTCAATTATTAATATTGTCAATCCTATTTCGAACGGGCTGTTGACAAGTTCTTTTCAGAGAGGTCGAGACCCCGTGAAAAGGAAAGACCGAAGTCCGGTTTCCCGTTACGTGCGTGGTAACTGGTATTCAAGCAAACTACAGCGAGCTATACCGGTGCAGCTTTCGATCATGCGCTGTCACGAATCAAAAAAATATGGATGGCCGAAAGCAACAGATTAAACACAAAAAATTGAAATGCACCATCTCCACATGCACAGGCTTTTGTTGGCATAGACAACGATAGCAAACAGAGAACAAAAAGTCGACATGGGACGAGACAGATGTTGAGACGAGTCGAATCAATAGCAGTATTGGATGACCGATGAAAAAAAAAATTGAAAAAAAAAATGTTTTCCCGCATAAATCGCAGCAGATGTGCACGGTCAGTAAATCAACCTGTGCTGATAAACTGAAAACCCAACATCGTGGTAAGTGTGGGGCAGGCATGGCCAGGTGTACAGCCACGATCGAGGTTCATTCATTCATTCTTTCATTTATTTCTCAAATTCTCAGGTAGTTACAGGCACAAGCACGATTCAACAAACAGCAGAAACAGAGACATTAATACAATCAAACAGTCTGAACACACCCCTGACGGATTACCTGTCGACAGCCTCTCCTAAAATGTAAGATACAACACAGCACCGGACTAATGTGGGTCGATAGGTGTGGGACCTACCTCTGACTCTGACCATGGCTCTGTCTAGTTCACACCGTGCGTTCCTCGTTGGTGCCCTGAAATGTCTGGTCGAGGACCGGTGCTATCGAAACGCCCGTTGCTGGAGCACACTGAATAGCCATGACAGTCTGTATAACCATGGATGTGTATACCTCCATGGTATACTCATCAGCCCAACCCGCCAAGCTGTCGCCTTTGTGTAGGCTCGCTGAGTGTACTTTGCACCCCGTACGTCCACCGATACGTGTACAGCCCTTATCAGGTTTCCTTATCTTTGATCTACTGCATTGGCCTAGAGGCAAAAATAATGAGGAACGAATGCGCTCTGTACATGGTCTGGTCGAGTGAAAGTGTAGGAAATGGACAAGTTCAAGCTGCCTGTCTGGATGGATGGACGGCTGAATGGCTGTCCGGCTGGGTAGCTGGCTGGGTGGGTGGCTGGCTGGGTGGGTGGCTGGCTGGCTGGCTGGGTGGGTGGCTGGGTGGCTGGGTAGCTGGCTGGGTGGGTGGCTGGGTGGGTGGGTGGCTGGTTGGCTGGGTGGGTGGCTGGGTGAGTGGCTGGGTGGCTGGGTGGCTGGCTGGGTGGGTGGCTGGGTAGCTTGGTGGCTGGGTGGCTGGGTGGCTGGGTGGCTGGGTGGCTGGGTGGCTGGGTGGATGGTGGCTGGGTGGCTGGGTGGCTGGGTGGCTGGGTGGCTGGGTGGCTGGGTGGCTGGGTGGCTGGGTGGCTGGGTGGCTGGCTGAGTGGGTGGTTGGGTGGCTGGTTGGCTGGAAGGGTGGGTGGCTGGAAGGGTTGGTGGCTGGGTGTCATGGCTGGCTGGGTGGCTGGCTGGCTGGCTGACTGACTGGCTGGGTGGGTGGCTGGCTGCATGGTTGGCTGGCTGGCTGGCTGGCTGGCTGGCTGGTTGCCTGGCTGCCTGGCTGCCTGGCTGCCTGGCTGCCAGGCTGGCTGGCCGCTGGCAGGGCAGCTATGATGGTTTGACCCACGCTACACTTCTGCGAATTCGGAATTCAGTGGTCTGCACTGGCTACCATTTTCCATGCGATGAACTACTTTATTATAAGCTATAATTAAGTCTACGTGTGGAGGGGGGGGGCCAAAAATGTCAACTACTGTTTGGCATTGATTCCCATTCATAAAAGCAATAGGATTTATTTATTATATTATGTAATCTCGATGTTTCTCCTCCTCCTCCTCCTTCTCCTTCTCCTACTCCTCCTTATTCTCCTTCTGCTTCTCCTTCCCCTTCTCCTCCTCCTTCTCCTAATCGTCCATCTCCTTCTCATCCTCCTCCTCCTCCCTCTCATTCTCCTCCATCTCCTCCTCATCCTCCTCTTCCCCTCCCCTCCTCCTTCTCCTTCTCCTTCTCCTTCTCCTTCTCCTTCTCCTTCTCCTTCTCCTTCTCCTTCTCCTTCTCCTTCTCCTTCTCCTTCTCCTTCTCCTTCTCCTTCTCCTTCTCCTTCTCCTTCTCCTTCTCCTTCTCCTTCTCCTTCTCCTTCTCCTTCTCCTTCTCCTTCTCCTTCTCCTTCTCCTTCTCCTTCTCCTTCTCCTTCCCCTTCTTCTCCTCCTTCCCATCCTTCCCCTCATCCTCCGCCTCCTCTTCCTCCTCCTCTTCTCCTCCTCCTCCGTCACATTATCCTTTTTCTCCTTCGGCTATGGAGGTGGCGGTCAGTGTAGGTGGGTTTCCAGGTCAATTCCATTCTGTTGTCTGAACACCTCTAAGTCCTGGAAAGGGGTGCTGCCATCCTTTACCCGATCGGTGGTGAACTGGATGCTGCTGTGCAATCCGTCGGGTGAGTTCCAGGAAAAGCTGGAGCTTGTCTCTCGGCCGTGCTGCCATAATAATGACAAAGGTGCCATCTATACATGTACATGAACGTCGGGCAACCAGACCCGCCGTTTGAAAACAGCTGTGGCCACGTAGCGATGCCAGTCTGCTCAAACCCATCCATGAACACAGTCAGTCTGATGAACCGGTGTCACGGGTTCCATCTGTCCGGCCTACCCAAACGCACACGAGAGCGGGTACCAGTCACGGTCTAATCAGTCCGGCGTGCTAATGTGTCCGGTTGAATTGACTTTAAAATAGCTCTCCTCATCTTCAAATGTCTCCACCAAACAGCACCTCAGTACTTTGAGTACCTCATTCAGCTCCACATATCTGGCCGACCCGACCTTCGTTCCTGCCGTGATGCTACCCTACTATCAGTGCCGAGAACTAGGAACACTTTCGCAGACAAAGCCTTCACAATTGCTGGCCCGAAAGTTTGGAACACTATACACACCAACATCAGATCGCTGGTCACCATTTCGTCCTTTTGAAAATCTACTTGTATCCTGTTTCCCTTTGATATGTCTATGTTTCTAATTATCTTGCGTTGCTTAGCGCCATGATCTAGATGGAATTGCGCTCTACAAAATCCTATTATTATCATTATTATTATTATTATTATTGGCGACCCCCCCCTCCAGTACGCAAGGTCTACGGAAAGCGAAATGATCCAATCAAATGAGCGGGTTTCCTGGGTTCGACATGAATATTCACGATTCTCGTTTCTGACGCAAATGTTCACCAGCACTCGTTTCGTGAATATTCACGTGAACATTCATGAATATTCACGACCACTCATTCCTTCCCATTGGGTGGCCTTGTGGTTGGCGATTCTCCATAAAAAAGTCAGGTCGTCTTTTTTTTTCTTCGGTCAGACCATGGAGCTATTAAAACGGTGGCAATCAGTGAAGGAAATAGCAACGGAAACGAATGAGGTGGTTCTATCCAAAGTGCTGTCCCTGAATTAACGCACTGAATGAGACAGTGTCCCAAACTAACAACGGACATGTGACAGGACAGGAAGTGGAAGCCAAAGCGTCCGGTTCAATCACTGCACGATAGTAGATTGCGTAACACGTTTGACCTGGTCACATTTCCTGAGACGATAAGTCCAGTGCCGGCAGTGCATGCAGCAGAGCGGGTCAGTGAAAGCGGCAACCGGCCCAGCATCAGACCGTGTGATGTGAGCGAGATCATACTGTACTCTCAGCTCGGCTACAAGAACAAGAACAAGAGCAAGAGCAAGAACAACTCCAAACCTTACTTCACGCCAACCGGCTCACCCCCCCCCCCCAAAAAAAACCCAAACAAACAAACAAATACAGTATACTTTTGATTTGTCCAGGAATGTAAAATGTCACACCATCTCGTCACCAATCAGTAAGATCATGGAGGAAGGAAATGGTAAGATAAATAAGACTTAAGGCTTTGCATGGTGGGTGAATCAATATAGGAAGGTTTGCGGTGACACCATGTATCAGGTCTCTTAAAGGAAGAGGTTTGGTTCTGAAAAGAACCTGAGTGGTAACTCTACGTTTCAACCAGTATGCTCTGGCCGTCATCTGGCCGTCTCTCCTGATGACGACCAGAGCATACTGGTTGAAACGTAGAGTTACCACTCAGGTTCTTTTCAGAACCAAACCTCTTCCTTTAAGAGACCTTATACATGGTGTCACCGCAAACCTTCCTATATTGATAAATGATACAAATAACTTCAACTTGTTCCCGATAATGCGAAAGAAATATAATACAAGTTCTTCCTTGAACACGTTAGTATAATTAGTATTTATTATTTACATCAGTGCACTGCTGTCTATAAACAGTAGACATGAACTAAGGATTATGTAACAAGATCTTACTAACCTTCAACCCAACAATCCACCCCCCACCAAAAAAAAAACATACTTTTGATTTGTCCAAGAATGGACAAATCAGCCTTTGACAATATTCTGCCCTTGGGTCAATGTTTATTGACGGGTATTCTATCTGGAACTGCAATTTGAGAAAGAACATTCCGTTAAAAGATCGAATGACATGATCTTGGCAACGAATGATCCTGATCTTTGACAGGAACAAGCACAAATAGTCCCTTTATAAGAAAAGAAGCGTTCTTCGACCATGTCCACTCAGTAGACATTTTCAAGATTTCCCTCGAACAAGAATATGTGACCCGGCACATCATAATGATGAATAACCCCCACTTTTAAGATTTTAAGATTTTCTAATGATGTGAAAGAGTGTACCATTAGCTTTCAAATGATATCAATTTTTTTTCCAATACATTAACTTTCCGAAAATAAAAACAAAACTAATTTGTAATCGAATTGTGAAGATACTTTAACTTCAGGCGTTGTTTACTTAAAAAGTGTTTTGGTGGGATATTTTTCATGTCGTTGTGCCGGGTCACATAATACAATGTGTGGAAGAAAGGCCAAAGTCCTGGACCTGGGTCATTATTTCATTCACGCAATAGTTTAGGCGCTGAAAAGAACATTTGGAGTGTTGATTTGGGCCCCGTCTTTCACACATATGACAGCCCTTGTTGCTGGCCATAACTTCCCGTGTATAACTCAGTTTGGCCAAAATGGTGGACTTGGGCTCCTGTTTCAATCAGGTAATTCAAATAGTCACCTTAGGAGGAAAAGTAGCTTTCTTCAACCATGGCCATTCAGCGTGCATTTGGATGATATATCTATGTTATTAATTCGGAATATTATCAGATGGGCCATATGTTGGCAATACATTATACTGCATCATGTAATCAAAACGCAACAAACAGCATGCGAAACGCTTAATGTCGAATTCCACCAATCATTGGTATTCTTTTAATGAATGGATGAATGGAGTCAAAGGACACAGCATCCAGATGGGCTAACAATGCACGGTGCACATCTGTTACACCCCTTGTAATTACGAAAATGGTAAACATAAGATAGCCTACATTCCACATAAAAATCTGCCATGATGGCACGCATATGTGGCCCGGCACAGCATAATGAGGAATAATCCCCACTTTTGAGATTATTTTTGAGATTTTCTAATGATGTGAAAGAGTATACCATTACCTTTCAAAATTATTTCCGTGTGAACTTTGTTTCAAATAGTACAAGGAGACTTCGCTCGTTCGTTTGGTACCAGACACAATATAGCAGCGCCATTCTAACTCCTCGAAAGCGGCCATTCAAAAAGGCAGGAACTTTACATTTTCATGAAAACAGTACACAAACACTCCCTCGAAATCATCGGGGTTTTTTACACTTAGAGACGGATTTCGGAAAAATCGTTTGGACATAATATCCTCCAATACATTAAATTTCCGAAAATACAAAAAAACAATTTTTTTTTTTTTCGAATTAAGAATATACTTTGACTTCAGGCGTTGTTTACTCGAAAAGTACTTTGGTGGGATATTCCTCATGTCGCTGTGCCGGGTCACATATAGCGGACATAATTCCCCCCTCGCGCCCTCAATGCAATTCTGGTGCCAGGTCTTGGCGTTAAAGTCGGAAAGAATTAACTCGAAGAAACGGTCACGATCCCTCGTTCACAAACCACAAACTGCAACCAAACAATGCCAGCACTTCTGATCTGCTGTTTTCATGATAGCACCACCTATAACCTGCGATTAACCACCGTGATTTGCAAGGAGCCGACAGTAGACATTGCATGGCAGCACTTCCAAAGCAATGAACAACTCAGGGATATTTTCCCAAATACAAACCTCATTGCTGACCAAACAAGCCAAAAACATAAACGGGAATGTTGACCCGGGCAAAAACTTCCCAAGCCCACAACAACCCCCGGCACAGGCGAATCTGGTTTCATCGAGGAACCAGATGAAACCCTATACTTTCTGCTCTCTTTCCTTGAGGAACAAATCACCCAATAAATACCAAGTACGAAAACTCGAACCATGCTCCAACCTATTTCTATACCGGCACACCCAAAATGAGACGAACTGATCTGCCAACAGCATGCTATTGCTACACCATGGGAGCTGCGAAGCGTCTCTAGTCTTCTTCCATGAGAGCACCATCCGATCTTATGGCCTGCTATACAATCATGTACATGTATTAACCAATCCTAATGCATAGAATTATGAGTAAGGTCCTTCGCTTTAGGGTTAAATCTAATAGACTAACCCCTATGGAATAATAGAAACGACCACGGCAATTGAATGGTCCGAAAGTGTTTTATAAATGTTTGTTCCACGGAGTACCTAAGAGGCAGCATCACACGCAGATAGATACCTTTTAATAAGAAACAATTATGTGTCAAGATTTAGCAGGACCTTTCTCAAAAAGGTCCTGCTAGGATCGAAACGTCAGGCCCACTAAATTTTTAGATTTGCATTTTGGTAATTTTAGTCAGTAAGCAGTTTGAAACATGTTTGTATATCAGAAACAATTATAGACCAATTTCGGCGATCCTATATTTAGGGAGGTACATCAAATAAATCCGTGGGCTGGAGGTACATGTACTCTGTGCATGACGCAAGGTCACTAATTGTGGTATTGGCAACGCAAAGACATTGTAAACATCTGTTCAGGGACCCGCGGCCATCATGTCTGCCAATAAACAAAAGTATTGGTTTATAATTACAGCTAGCTGCGGCATTGAAAAGTGTGGGGTCTCGACGCCAGATGGCTCCATGCATATTGGAGTCTCCGGTAGACGCGAAGCTGTCCACGCGCTCGTCTTTACACTGAATATACGATTTTAATGTTTAAGTCTGGTTTATTTGTCAGTATTCAATAATATGAAATACAGTACAATCTGTACAATTATAATTATAGTTTGAATTACAACAAGGAATTACCGACATGTAGGTAAAAGGTGAAGCAAGCTGATTTTGTACCTTTCCCTTGGACAGACAAGACTCAGACAGGCAAGGAAATGACAGACAAAGTGGCTAGTAAATAGACCAGGCTAGTAAATAGAACAAGCATATGTGGATATGATAAGGCCTAGTGCAATTATTTAGGAAAGCAGCAAAATACATAGGCCTTTTGTATAATTATTAGAAGTCATAAAATGATTTGAAGGTTTTTCACGATGGAAATACCATGAAATACCAAATATAGGAGGTTTGCCGTGACGCCGTTTAGGTCTCTTGTCAAAAAGATCATCGGTTGGGTGCCGGTTGAATTCATCCGACCGATAAAAATGTCCCCGGTAGAATTAACATTTTCTATCGCGAGAAACTAAGATTGCAGGATATTAGCATATTACGTAAGAGTGTGATGGTAGAGTGCACAGGCCACGGGCGTGGCAGTTCATTCATCGTCTCCTTATATCTCTCCCTATTATACCTACTGCACGCTGTAGTGTAATGTCTGAGACCAGCGAGGTTCGGTTTTCGGACAGTGAGATACGCTGTCCACAGGAACCTTAACCACTGTAACTATATGCCCGTATAGCTCGACGCAGAAGAACGATGTTACCCAAGTTATTGCATTTAACATGTTCTTCTCTATTTCAGGTCTCCGGGGAAGGAGACGGCGGTAGGCGATGTGGCGCGACAGAAAATAATTTATTCGAGGTTGAGCTCCGAATTAGCGAATAAAGCCGATTGTACTGGACTCGGAGGTGAAAAATTCACGATGGCTATCCGGTGGAAATGACATCGGACGGGTCAAATCATCCGATACCCAACCGATGATCGTTTTGACAAGAGGCCTTACAACATGTACATCATTCTCCTCAGATGAGTTTGCCTCTGAACAGAGCCGGTTGCTCGAAGTAATGGTCGCGTGCTGCCTCAAAGCTGGGTGCACGAGGAATCAACATACATTCTGGATAGGATTTGAAGGTTTGCATGGTGGAAAAACCAAGTACTGAGTGTAGGAGGTTTGTGGTGCATGACGCCATGAACTGTACATGTACATCATTCTCGGTGCAGAAAAATCGAGCTCCCATTGAACACTGTACGAAAACACTCACTTTCAAAGCAATATCACACACGAAATTCTTGTAGCTGTTTTGAAAATAAGTAGTTTGGACCTTCATCTCTCAAATTATTTTTTAAGCCATTACTCGATTAGAATTTTTGCTAATTACCCCCAGAAAAAAAACAATGTGCAGCCGTCCAAGCTGAAATTTTGCAAGGATTTGGGGATCATGGATCCCTTCACATCTATAGCCAAATATGGCCACATTTAAAGCCAGATATGTTCCACATTACGCACGAAATTGAAGAGAAAACCCCAGGTTGTCTTAAAGCCCCTACACAACAATGGTCGAGGTCAAAGAATAGCATCCATACATTGTCTGATCCAACATAATGCATGAAATAACACACCTGTGAAAATTTCAGCTCAATCCGCCAACCAAGTCTCGAGATAATCGTGAAAACCGCTTCATTTGTTCGCGAAAATGCAGCATTCAACTGTTCCGAAAAATAGTTCAGATTTCGGTGAGATGTACACGAATTATTTTACTCTTTTCGCCAAAAATACAACATTTTAGACAAAAATATTTCAATGACAGGTTACAACTATAACCATCTTCAACCTGTATAAGTTTAATATAATTCTGTGAACATTAATGCTCTGTTTTTCGATCTTACCAATATTGTGTAGGGGCTTTAAAGGGGAATGAAACACAGAGAAAAATTTTGGCTTATCTGATTGGATGTTAAAAACAATACAAATTATATTTTTAATAAGTTGACACTGTTTGACATCCAAAAGCCTGGCAGTACACCATCGTCGTTCCGAGCTCGCGAGTCTAACTGCACGCAGTACAATGTATATACATGTAGTAGGGGTACATCCGGCCGTCCGGGCGCATGCGGGAGTTTCCCGTTGCGATGTCATACCCCCTGCAGTGACTGGCGGGCCATTCGAAAAGATGGCGGTTTGCGGGAACGCGAATTCGACCACCGAATTCCATGATTTTTCCTTCTTTATGAAACTCGTAGGTGAGTAGCACATAGGTAATTGTAGGTTGTTTTTAACACCCAATCACAGATATGCCAGCATTTTCCCCTGGGTTTCATTCCCCTTGAAGCTTCGCTCACTGTACAATAATTATATAATGTAAATTAGCCGCCAAAGGCCCTTACAAAAACAAATTGTGCGAGGTCCGACAGTTTATGATAATCAGCTCGGCGCCGCCATCTTGGATTGATTTCATAAAGTGCTGCAACCCTATGGCTCTGAAAAGAGCAGGGTACTCGAAGCACGGGGGAATACGAACGCATTATCCTCGAGGTCGCGCCGCCTGAAGGTTGGGTGCGCGAGGGTTCGCCACAAATGCGTCGTGATTTTATTTCTTTTCGAAAGTGCGAAGGAATTTCCTACGGGTGATAAAACCCGCATTGTTTTATTCCCTTCGGTCGAGTGCCCGGTACCCGCTTCCTTGTCCCCACCCCAGTGCTGCTTGGTATACATATGTGACCCGGCACAGCATAATGAGGAATAATCCCACTTTTGAGATTTTGAGGTTTTATAATGATGTGAAAGAGTATACCATTAGCTTTCAAATGATAACAAAATAAGATATCCTGTAATACATAAAATTTCCGAAAAAAGAAAAAAAGGAACATTTATTTGTGATCGAATGGTGAAGATACTTTAACTTCAGGCGTTGTTTACTCATAAAGTGTTTTGGTGGGATATTCTTCATGTTGCTGTGCCGGGTCACATATAAATTAATCACGCGAACAATAGCCGGCCAAAAAGCAACATTGCGCATTCGATGGACCGATCCGAATATGTAAAAAAAAATACATACATGTTATAACGTCCTCCCCATCCTTTTGTTTGTTTTCCCTTTGATCTCCCCTCCCTTCGTGTGTACATCTGCATCCCACTCCCTTCCCTTTTGTCCTTCATCTGCCATGTGTGTCAGGACTTTCCTTCCCTTGGCTGTCTGTGTATAATGTCCTTGTCACTTTGCCTTTGAGATGTTGCATTACAGACCAGAAGTGAGATATACCAAAATGTTGCAAACTGCTTACTGACTAAAATTACCAAAATGCAAATCATAAAATTTAGTGGGTCTGACGTTTCGATCCTAGGAGGACATTTCTCAAAGGCAGAGAGAAGGGTCCTGCTAGGATCGGAACGTCAGGCCCACTAAATTTTGAGATTGGCATTTTGGTAATTTTAGTCAGTAAGCAGTTTGCAATATTTTTGTATTTCACTTTCAGATTTTTGAATTGAGATTTTGTATTGCAGGTGATTTTAGTCAGTGAGCAGTTTCCAACCTTTTTTATTTATTTTATTTTTATTTACTAGTTACTACATTGTAATTACAATAACAACTACAAAACACGCGGTGCAGATTATAGCAGGGAAAGTCAACGAGAAATCGGAGGCGTTTTAACTGTCAAAAAGGCGGATATTTTGGATTCACGTTTTTGCGTGTGTGGACACACAAAAAAACGCGAATGTTAGTGGGATTTGAATCAAGATTCGGACTCTACTATATATTTTTGGAAACCATCACGTGAACAGAGCGTGTGCTTTCATTGGCCAGTTGTTATTTTGTGGGCTCCAGCACGTAGCTCAAGTCGCCGCACACGATGAGTTTTCACCCACGAGAGGCGACAAAAATCAAACAGGATATAGATATTGGTCTCACGGCCTCTTAAGGCAGAAATCTCACCAAAAGTTCAGCGCACACTGTGAGCTACGTGCTGTGCTAACGACCTCGAGAGAATTTTTGCTTATGGCAGATAGCTCTCGTGTGCGGCGGCCTTTAGGAGTGAGACTCCTCCAAATACATCGTAGGCCTACTCATGTTTATTTGCGACGCGGTGTTTGTGTGGGAAAGCACGGCGATGAATCACACCGGTATTATTTTTTAATCCCAAAATGCACCGACAGGAAGTGGAGAGCTTGTTTATCGTGTCTCCCTGCATGTACCACCCTCAAGGACACCTCCCCCACCCTCATTTGACCACAACTGCTAACTAGAGACCAGACCAAACGCTCACGATTTCTTCGGGACGCGATTTTTTTCGACCCGTGTGAAAGCGAGTAAAAAAACAACACCCGGTTTTTGCATCTCGAGTTAAATCTCAAATATTAGTGGGCCTGACGTTCCAATCCTATTATAGCAAATATAAGGGTCGAATTCATCAAACTCGTCGCAACTTACGATCAATCGCAAGACGATGAGCCATGCACAGAAACCATACGGCCTATCACAACTAACGATGGGTTCTCAATCGTAAGTTGAGTTACGATGCATCGTAAGGCTTTGTGAAATCCAGCGCAGGACCTTTTCAAACATAGGCAGGGAAAGGTCCAGGATCGAAACGCCAGGCCCACTAAATTAAATTGTTGAGATTTGCATTCTGGTAATATTGCAGTCAGTAAGCAGTTTTGTTAATCACTATATATAACTCAAAATTTAGTGGGCCTGACGTTTCGATCCTAGCTCCCACGATACAGATAGCGTGTTTGCATCCGGTCAGGTTTGACTGTGCCTGTTGAATTTTAGGAAAGAGGTTGTTGGGGTGGGGTTTCATGTTCTGTCTCTCGTTTTGACTTTAAACATATGTGACTCGGCACAACGACATGAGGAATATCCCACCAAAACACTTTTTGAGTAAACAACGCCTGAATTTAAAGTATCTTCACAATTCGATTACAAATCAATTTTCTTTTTTTGTATTTTCGGAAATTTTAAGTATTCGAGGATATAATATTTTGATATCATTTGAAAGCTAATGGTATACTCTTTCACATCGTTAGAAAACCTCAAAATCTCAAAAGTGGGGTTATTTCTCATTATGCTGTGCCGGGTCACATATTACCGGTATGCACTCACAACGGTCATATCGGACGCCCATGATACAGACATGAGAGTTATATATTCCGGATTCAGACTGATTTAGCTTCATGGACTGAGCAAGCAACGGCAACGCCTCGATAGGCACAGCGAGGGTTTGAGGGGCAGTAATATACATGTAATCATATAGACACGAATCGGCTGGCTTGTTTACCGCCCGGCCTGGTGCTGTGAAGATAAGCAAGAGTCACCACAGCAGCCAAAACCGCCTGGAAAAAAAAAACACAGCGGAATGATAATATACTGTGACCAGTACCTGGCGGTGTACGTGGCCGTCTGATTGGACTCGGCCACGGTGACGTCACATGGCATTCCGCGTGAGACACGTTGGCCCATGTAAGCTTCACTCGCGCACACAGAGCCGGGAAATGCGCGGCAACTGTCGTGTGTTGTCAAGGGTGCATTTTGGGCAGTTCCCACCAACATCTGGAGCGGCGGTGGTGACCGCATCATCCGGTGACGTTATTGGTTGAGGAAAGCCCTGTTCTCGGACTAACTCCGGACTAAATCTTATTCCATCGAAGTGTCTTGTTTCTACAAGCTTTGTTTTCTTCTTACAACGGTGTGCGGAAATCCTTTTGTTTCGGTAAGCGTATAGTCTGCCCTTCTCTCCGAGGTACTTCCGATAAAAGGAGCTCACAAAATGGCGAGGTCCTCATTGAAGCGCTTCTCTTTCATACTGGGTGTCATCTTGGTTGTGAGCTTTTACTTCGCCTTCGGTCCCTTGATGTCACCGCCAGGGAGCGGTCCAACGACGGGGATGTTCGCAGCGGTGGCTCGGCACCTCGGCCTGCCTGGCTGGAGGCGCGCCGGCCCCCACGGAAACACCTCTAGCAGCCGGTAAGAGCAACGCGTTGCGCGGACTTATTCCACGACAGTGAAGTTTACTGCCATCCCTTTTCCACAGTTTCATCTCATTTTCTACGAAGCTGTATTCGGGACATGACAATAACAGCTTCCCTCTCTCCCCTAACTGCATGGCATGTACGACTTATATGTGACCCGGCACAGCATAATGAGGAATAACCCCCACTTTTGAGATTTTGAGATTTTCTAATGATGTGAAAGAGTATACCATTAGCTTTCAAATGATATCAAAATTATTTCCGTGTGAACTTTGTTATAAATAGTACAAGGGGACTTCGCTCGGTACCAAACACAATATAGCACTTAGCAGCACCATTCTAACTCCTCGAAAGCGGCCATTCAAAAAAGCAGGAACTTTACATTTTCATGAAAACAGTACACAAACACTCCCCCGTCATTTAGAGACGGATATCGGAAAAATCCTTTGAACATAATATCCTCCAATACATTAACTTTCCAAAAATCAAAAAAACAATGATTTTTTTTTTTATAGACTTGAGAAGATACTTTGACTACAGGCATTCTTTACTCGAAAAGTGTTTTGGTGGGATATTCCTCATGTCGCTGTGCCGGGTCACATTCGGGTCATATATTCGGGTATTCTGCCGAAACTGTACCAGGATTTGGGAGCGATTAGTATCGCTTGACTGACTGACAAGTGGGCCCGCGCAACCCTTATCTTTTTGACGCTAAGACACCAACAAATATAATATTTAAGGTCATATTTTTTTTGGTCTGGTTATGAAACTATCTTTTCCTTTTTTGATCGTTAAAATTGGTGCACCAACAACGGAAATCTAGATTTTTTGTGAGTGCACTTGCAAGACGCTGGGCCTTGTGAGTTGTGAACTCATGCGTGGGGATCTGGCAGAAAGTAAACAAAGCTGCCTGGTCCAGAGAGGTTGGGATATCCAGCAATAAACCAGATAATGTTACACAGAGGGCTGATTCTAAGGTAAACAACCAAATCCTGGGGAAAAGGTTGGACTTTTTAGAGGGGAAAAAAACACCAGTCCCTAATTTTGGTTGTCAATGTTATTCTGCACAGAAGGATCCTGGCGACACGACTGCAAGAAAGTTCAACAAAAAATGTTTGGGTCTATACTGTGTCTACACAAGTGGTTATACTTATTTATAGGACCTGACCAGTTCCGTCAAAACAAACTTGTCCCCTATGGTAGAAATGTACGAAGCTGTATTAGGGACATAGACATTCCCTCTTGACTAACTCGTACCATGGAGGTAGCTCGTACCATGGAGGAAGTCTATTGTCCTTCCTCTATGCTCGTACGTACGACATCTTAGTCGTACGTGCGCCATTTTAGTCGTACGTACGACTTATATCTCGTACGTACGGCATCTTAGTCGTACGTACGACATTTTAGTCGTACGTACGACTTATATCTCGTACGTACGACATCTTAGTCGTACGTGCGACATCTTAGTCGTACGTACGGCTTATAATTTATCTCGTACGTACGACATCTTAGTCGTACGTACGACATCTTAGTCGTACGTACGACTTATATCTCGTACGTACGACATCTTAGTCGTACGTACGACTTGTATCTCGTACGTACGACAAACGAATAATGTCCCGTGGATTTTACGACTTAAGTCTCACAATTTAGTGGGCGTGACGTTTCGTTCCTAGCAGGACCTTTCTCAAAGAAAGTCGTACGTACGAGTCTCATATTTAAGTATCGGCCCGGTCCATGGTTTTCGTTATTTTCACGAACTGTTTTACAAATCCCATTTGTCTGTTTTGTCATTAAAAGGCAGATTTCGATAGAGTTTTACTTTGATTCTTCTTTTCCGTTTCTCCTTTCCGCTCCAGGAATATCCCGGTGACAGACCCGCGACCGGCTCTGGACAGCCTCTGGGCATGCGCAGATGGCAAGCCACGCGACCACCTGGTCTACGTCAAGACGCACAAGACGGGCAGCTCCACGCTGTCGCACATCATCGGCCGGTACGGCTACACGCGCAAGCTGTCCTTCGCCCTCAAGAAGGACCACCCGGTGTCCGGCCACTTCATGAACGACCCCGTCGTCTTCGGGATGCAGGACAGCCTTCTACCGCCGCTGAGGTGCCGCAACTGCACCGCGGGCAACGCCACGCTCAAGCACGACATCATGAATCTGCACATCCGGTTCAACCGGACGGTCATGGATTCCTTCATGGCGTTGCCGACCCGCTACATCACGACGCTCCGCGATCCGGGCTACCAGTTCGAATCCGGCTTCGTCCATTTCAACCTGGCCAACGTCATGCCTCCCGAGGTCCGGGAAGGATGCAACGCTTCTAACGCCTGCCTCATGGAGCGGTTCCTGCAGCGGGCCGATCACTACTGGGGACTGATCAAGCCTCCGCGGTGGTTTTGGGCCAAGAACAATCTGGTGTACGACATGGGGCTTGACCACGAGCACCACGCCAACCGCAGCGCCGTGTCGTCCTTCATCGGGCAGCTGCACAACCAGCTCGACTTGGTGCTGATCACCGACTACTACGACGAGTCGCTGCTGCTGCTGAGGAAACTCATGTGCTGGGATTGGCACGATATCCTGTACATTGCCGAGAACGTCCGCACCACCAAGGTGACTTTGAGCGAGCAACTGCGCAACCAAATCCGTGAATGGAACTCGGTAGACATGCAGATGTACAGGCACTTCAACAGGACCCTGTGGGACAGGATCGAGCAGTACGGACCCAGCTTCCGGACCGATTTGGAACAATTCAGACGGATGCGGAACGAGACTCTCTCCCGGTGCATCCAGGAAGTTGACACGCAGAAAGGTCCCGGTCGGGGCTATCGCATACTGTATCACAACGTGGTCAGAGCCAATGCCAGCACTGACTGTAAACTAATTGCAAAGAGCAGTTTTGAAGGACTCATCGGAAGAATATGGAGCAGACAAAAGTCCGGTATCGCGATCTAAGAGTGGCCCGGGCCCGTGGCTAGCTAAGGGGCTTGGCAGACCCCAAACCCCCACCCCAACAAGCACCATGCATGCCCCCCATCCCCTGCCCTAACATCAAAAATCAGAAACATCCAAGATCCTTTTAATGAACAACTAAAAGCTAATTATGAGAACTGGAAATCAAAGCAAATAACGTTTACCAATACGTCGTTCATACATTACCCGTGTATAACGCGTGTACATTGTGCATTAAACAATGTACACAAACATGACGTGTCAACAGCTGCACTCGACGTGTACGGTACAATTTTACAGAATAGAAATGAAAGGGTTGTTCATCGCGGTGGTGTAGATCAGTAGAAAGAGCGATGTGTCGTTGCTGGTGGCGACGTTTCGGTTGCTAACTGCTAACCTTCATCAGGCAACTGAAGAATGTGCGCTGCGGCGTCCGTTTATGTCCGCTTCGCCGGTTCCTGTGTACCGGTTTGCGGACGTCGACTTCGCCGAAACAACATCAACCGGGACAGCGGCATTGACATCCCCGGTTTCTGGCTCCCCACCATCAGACGCCACGACCGCCAAACCCACCACGGTCAGGGCCGCTAGTGGACGCCAGAATCGCGCGCAAAACCGCACGATCACTACTACGACTTCCGCAAACCGGTGCAAACGTCGCCACCAGCAACGACACATCGCGTGACTTAGATCACCCTTTCTACTTAATTTATAGAACTTTGAATGAATGCATGCATAATATTAGGTACTGTATACATGTACAGTCTAACCATGGAGGAATAAGGAGAGACTAGGTCGTGCGTTACTTGGGTGGTAGTACCGTATGGCACGAGTACACGGGTGGTCCAATCGAATGACAAACTGCGTGACGCAACGATTGGGTCGAAGAGGTTTATTGAAAACCCAGACTAACTTTGCTGCAGGAGCTAAAGAGCAACGGTGCAGAAGCTGAGAACATGGCTGCATTGGATCATTACATGTAAAAAAAAGACTTGTTTTAATTTTGGGCGGTTTACCGGTTTTACATAAAATATTTTGTTCGGGTATTTTTTCGGTGTTGCCTTAAAAAAAGTAAAACCACCTGTTATTATGTTCCATATTGGTTAACAATAAGAGTGTTTTTTATGTAATTTAATGAGATTTGTTCGAGATGTGTGCCTTCGATCTGGTACTTTGCCCCCCCCCCCCCCGTCTGAACGATGCTGACGACGTGGTTGGACTGGTCACGTGCTTTATGTGCCCTCCTCCCCCTTCTCCTTTCCCTTACACTTTCCACTTGCCTCTGCCCTCCCCTTGCCCGTGCCTCTGCCCCTGCCTCTGCCCTCCCCTTGCCCCTGCCTCTGCCCCTGCCTCTGCCCTCACCTTGCCCCTGCCCCTACCCTTGCCCCTGCCTTTGCCCCTGCCTCTGCCCTCCCCTTGCCGCTGCCCCTGCCCATACCATTCCCCCTGCCTCTGCCCTCCCCTTGCCCCTGCCCCTGTCTCTGCCCCTGCCCTACCCTTGCCCCTACCCTTGCCCCCTGCCTTTGACCCTGCCTTGCCCGTGCCCCTACCCTTGCCCCTGCCCCTGCCTCTGCCCTCCCCTTGCTGCTGCCCCTGCCCATACCATTCCCCCTGCCTCTGCCCTCCCCTTGCCCCTACCCTTGCCCCTGCCCCTACCCTTGCCCCTACCCTTGCCCGTGCCCCTACCCTTGCCCCTGCCCCTACCCTTGCACCCAGCCCCTATCTCTGCCCTCCCCTTGTCGTGCCCCTACCCTTGCCCCTGTCCCTGCCCTTGCCCGTTTGGGGTAGATTTCGGGTTTTTTAATGGTTGCTTGGTTAATAAACGATTGCAGAGTGATATACAAAAAGACAGACAAGGACATACAGCATTATTGTCAAGTTCGTGTGGTTTGTCGCTTAAGTTAATTTGAAGATTAACCGTCTCGTTCAGCACGGATTGTTCACTTTTAAAGCTGTGGTTATAAAATATTACAAGGGGGCCTGACGTTCCGATCCTGGCAGGACTTTTGTCAAATCTTTAGTCCACGCAAATTGAGGAGCGCCCTCAACAGTTTCGAAATTCTTGTTTGTCAAAGATCCCGGATCGATTTTTTCCGGTCAATTTGACTTCTTGTATATTGCCGCTGACTATAATTATGCAGTTCACGAGCATTTGGATAATATGACTCAACGATGAGAGGACAGTGTTAGGAGGAATCTAGCAAACAGAGGTAGGCCTAAGTACAGTAGTGTATTTATTTCCTGTATTTGTTTGACTGTGTTTCCCCCTTATATGTGTATTGAGAATGAGATGGAGATGGAGAGATGGAGACTGTAATGGAGAGAGATAGGGGAGTGGGGAAGAGAGAGACGATGACAGAGAGGGAGAGAGAGAGAGAGACAGAGAGAAACGGAGAGTGACGGAGAGAGGAGAGCGAAAGAGAGAGAGATTGGGGAGATATGAGGAGAGCAACGGTGTGAGAGAGGGAGGGGAGAGGGATAGAGACAGGGGAGAGTTGGGGAGAGAGACGCTGGGAGAGAGGGGAGAGGGAGAGAGGGATGGGGAGAGAGGGATAGAGACAAGGGAGAGATAGGATACGAGAGATGGATGGAGAGAGGGGAGAGGGGAGAGGGAGGGAGAGAGGAGCAGCGGGAGAGAGATGGGGAGAGGGGAGAGACTAGAGAGGTGGATAGAGACGTTTACCAATACGTCGTTCATACATTACCCGTGTATAACTCGTGTACATTGTGCATTAAACAATTAATGTACACAAACACGCCGTTTCAACAGCTGCACTCGACGTGTACAGTATAATTTATAGAATAGATCACTACTACGACATCCGCAAACCGGTACACAGGAACCGGCGAAGCGGACATAAACGGACGCCGCACCGCACATTCTTCAGTTGCCTGATGAAGGTTAGCAGTTAGCAACCGAAACGTCGCCACTAGCAACAACACATCGCGTGACTTTGATCACCCTTTCAACTTAATTTATAGAACTTGGAATGAATGCATGCATAATATTAGGTACTGTATACATGTACAGTCTAACTAGGTCGTGCGTTACTTGGGTGGTAGTACCGTATGGCACGAGTACACAGGTGGTCCAATCGAATGACAAAATGCATGACGCAACGATTGGGTCGACGAGGTTTATTGAAAACCCAGACTAACTTTGCTGCAGGAGCTAAAGAGCAACGGTACGGTGCAGAAGCTGAGAACAGGGCTGCATTGGGTCATTACATGAATTAATTTTGGGCGGTTTACCGGTTTTACCTATTTTGTTCAGGTTTTTTTTTTCGGTGTTGCCTTAAAAAAAAGTAAAACCACCTGTTATCATGTTCCATATGGGTTAACAATAAGAGTTTTTTATGTAATCTAATGAGATTTGTTCGAGATGTGTGCCTCCGATCTGGTACTTTGCCCCCCCCCCCCGTCTGAACGATGCTGACGACGTGGTTGGACTGGTCACGTGTTTTATTTACCCTCCTCCCCTTCTCCTTTCCCTCACCCATTCCACTTGCCTCTGCCCTCCCCTTGCCCCTGCCTCTGCCCCTGCTTCTGCCCTCCCCTTGCCCCTGCCTTTGCCCCTGCCTCTGCCCTCCCCTTGCCCCTGCCTTTGCCCCTGCCCATACACTTGCCCCTGCCACTGCCTTTCCCCCTGCCTCTGCCCTTCCCTTGCCGCTGCCCTGCCCCTGCTGATACCCTTGTCCCTGCCCCTGCCCCTGCCTCTGCCCTCCCCTTGCCCCTGCCACTACCCTTGCCCCTGCCCCTGCCTCTGCCTCTGCCCTCCCCTTGCCCCTGCCCCTACCCTTGCCCCCTGCCCCTACCCTTAACCCCTGCCCCTGCCTTTCCCCTGTGTCTGCCCTCCCCTTGCACGTGCCCCTACCTTTGCCCCTGCCTTTGCCCCTGCCCTTACCCTTGCCCCTGCCTTTGTCCCTGCCTCTGCCCTCCCCTTGCCCGTGGCCCTACCCTTGCCCCCTGCCCCTGCCCCCACCCTTGCCCCTGCCCCTAACCTTGCCCCTACTCTTGCCCCTGCCCCTATCCTTGCCCCCTGCCACTGCCCCTGCCTCTGCACTCCCCTTGCCGTGCCCCTAGCCTTGACCCTGCCCCTGTCTCTGCCACTGTCCCTCTCCATGCTATTGCCCGTTTTGGGTAGATTTCGTTTTTTTAATGGTTGCTTGGTTAATAAACGTTCGCAGAGTGATATACAAAAGACAGACAAGGACACAAAGGCAGAAAGGCAGACAAGGACACATCATAATTATTGTCACAGCATAACTGCCCTCCCCCTGTCTGAACGATCCTAACGACGTGGTTGGACTGGTCACGTGCTTGATGTGCCCTCCTCCCCCTTCTCCTTTCCCTTACCCTTTCCACTTGCCTCTGCCCTCCCCTTGCCCGTGCCTCTGCCCCTGCTTCTGCCCTCCCCTTGCCCCTGCCTTTGCCCCTGCAACTACCCTCCCCTTGCCCCTGCCCCTGCCTTTGCCCCTGCCTCTGCCCTCCCCTTGCCCCTGCCTTTGCCCCTGCCCATACACTTGCCCCTGCCCCTGCCTTTCCCCCTGCCTCTGCCCTTCCCTTGCCGCTGCCCTCCCTCTGCTGATACCCTTGTCCCTGCCCCTGCCCCTGCCTCTGCCCTCCCCTTGCCCCTGCCACTACCCTTGCCCCTGCCACTACCCTTGCCCCTGCCCCTGCCCCTGCCCCTGCCTCTGCCTCTGCCCTCCCCTTGCCCCTGCCCCTACCCTTGCCCCCTGCCCCTACCCCTACCCTTACCCCCTGCCCCTGCCCCTGCCTCTGCCCTCCCCTTGCCCCTGCCACTACCCTTGCCCCTGCCCCTGCCTCTGCCTCTGCCCTCCCCTTGCCCCTGCCCCTACCCTTGCCCCCTGCCCCTGCCTCTGCCTCTGCCCTCCCCTTGCCCCTGCCCCTACCCTTAATCCCTGCCCCTGCCTTTCCCCTGTGTCTGCCCTCCCCTTGCACGTGCCCCTACCCTTGCCCCTGCCTTTGCCCCTGCCCTTACCCTTGCCCCTGCCTTTGCCCCTGCCTCTGCCCTCCCCTTGCCCGTGGCCCTACCCTTGCCCCTGCCCTTAACCTTGCCCCCTGCCCCTGCCTTTGCCCCTGTCTCTGCCCTCCGCTTGCCCCTGCCCTTGCCTTTGCCCTTGCCCCCTGCCCCTGCCCCCACCCTTGCCCCTGCCCCTAACCTTGCCCCTACTCTTGCCTCTGCCCCTACCCTTACCCCCTGCCCCTACCCTTGCCCCTAGCCCCTGCCTTTGCCCCTTTCTCTGCCCTCCCCTTGCCCTTGCCCCTGCCCTTGCCCCCTGCCCCTACCCTTGCCCCCTGCCCTTGCCCCTACCCTTGCCACCTACCCCTGCCTCTGCCCTCCCCTTGCCCCTGCCCCTATCCTTGCCCCTTCTCCTGCCCCTACCCTTGCCCCTACCCTTGCCCCAAGCCCCTGCCCTCCCCTTGCCCGTGCCCCTAGCCTTGCCATGCCCTTGCCCTGTCTCTGCCCCTGCCCTACCCTTGCCCCTGCCCCTACCCTTGCCCCTGCCTTTGCACCTGCCTCTGCCACCCCCCTGCCCCTACCCTTGGACAGCAACGGTGTGAGAGAGGGAAGGGGAGGGATAGAGACAGGGGAGAGTTGGGGAGAGAGACGCTGGGAGAGAGGGGAGAGGGAGAGAGAGATGGGGAGAGAGACGCTGGGAGAGAGGGGAGAGGGAGAGAGGGATGGGGAGAGAGGGACGGGGAGAGAGGGATAGAGACAAGGGAGAGATAGGAAGAGAGATGGATGGAGAGAGGGGGGAGGGAGAGAGAGGGGGAGAGAGGAGCGGGAGAGAGAGATGGGGAGAGGGGAGAGAGAGGTGGATAGAGACTGAGAGGGGGGTTGAGAGGAAGAGAAAATAACGAAGAGAGGGGAAGAGAGAGATGGAGAGAGGGGGAAGGATGGGAGATAGAGAGAGGGAGGTGGGGGGAGGGGGAGAGAGAGGGAGAGAGGGGAATGAGGGGGAAGGGAGGGCAAGATAAATTAAGATAGGGGGAAGAGAGAGATGGAGAGAGGGGGAAATGGGTGGGAGGTAGAGATAGGGTGAGGGAGGTGGGGAGAGATGGGAAGAACGCACGGGGCCTAGGAGAAAGAGGAAAAGAAAGAGAAAGGGAAACGAAAAAAAAATCGATGTACTGATAGCTAATTGATGACACCGTGAGTCGTGCAAACCATATCATTGTGCAAACTATGGTTAGAGGCTGTTCTCATGCGTGCATAATTTCGATACATCATGGAGGAAAGCCTTCCTGATCCTCCATGGATACATCTACTGAACAATAAAACCAATAAAGAGAAGGTACCTTTGTTCTCTATTGCTTTGGTTCGGATTTAAGGACGACGTGCATGGTTTGCAATCTCGCCAACCCCGAGAGACGGCGTCGGTCGCCATGCAACACACACAGATTCGATCGGGCTTTCTGTGCTTGGTGTTCCTCTTCGCGTTCTTCTGCGCCGTCTCCTATCTGATGAGCGTCCATCATCAGCCGTCCATGGTCGTGCCGAGGCCAAGGGCGGCTGGTCCCCACCACCTCCCCGTCGCGAAACACGCGACGGTCACCAGGGAAGGACGGCCGCGCGGGAACAGCGCCACCATGAGGTACGGGCCACGACCCTGTGTAATAAACTATGAAACCCGGAGGAGTCTCGGTCCGGCGATGCACTGGCTATTGTACTCTCCCGTATATCTGTATCAGGACGCGTACTGGACGCGTAGGCCTAAAAGCCCCTACACAACATTGGTAAGATCGGAAAACAGAAATGTTCACAGATTTACATGAAACTTATACAGTGAAGATGGTTATGGTAGAAACCTCTCACTGAAATATTTCTGCCTAAAATGTTGTATTTTGGGAGAAATGAGTAAAAGAAATAGTTAACGTCTCACCGAGATCTAAACTATTTTTCGGAACTTTACGGCGTTAATTGAATGCTACATTTTCGCGAAACAAATGAAGCGGTTTCCACGATTTTCTCGAGACTCGGTTGGCGGATTGAGCTGAAATTTGCACAGGTGTGCTATTTCATGCATATGTTGGATCAGACAATTATGGATGCTTTCTTTGACCTCGACCAATGTTGTGTAGGGGCTTCAGTTAGGCTCGGGCTTAGGCTTCGGTCATATTCATCTTACCCGTTATAATATCACAGATCGACATCTAAAATCAAGCTTTTGGCACCACTTTCTTGGTGAATACTCTGTACATATCAAGCCAACAAACCTTAAAATTCGGTAAACAAACCACAACCTGGATTGTCGGGTTTTTTTAGAGGCGAAGCCAAAGCCCGAGCCTAAGCCTTCATTTTGTAAACGGCCTTAGAAGGATTTAGAAGGACAGCGAACCATCCAACCCCGGTGTCCTGCCAAAAAGTGTCCCTGCCAAATACTGTCCGCTCATTAGCATACTGATCGCTGATTGGTTAGCGTTAGGACTAGGATTAGGGTCGTTAGGGTTAGGGTTTGGATTAGAATTAGGATTGGGATTAGGATTAGGGTTAGGATTAGGGTTGTTTGGGTTAGGGTTAGCGTTACGGTTACAGTTAGGGTCCAACGGTACCAAAGTGCCCAACGTTGCGTGTGTTAGGCCAGCAACCATACACAATGCATGTGTAGTGCGCAACCATACCCCAACAACGGTGGTTGAATGTCATACGTATTGGACCAATCAGCGATCAGTATGCTAATGAGTGGACACTATTTGGCAGGGGACACTATTTGGCATGACACCGGATCTGTTCAGATTTCGAATAAATACAATATGTACGAGGCCGTAGACAGCGAGTCTAAGCCGTGTTTGAAAAGGAAGGGCTCGTGCGGTTTATTGTGACTGGCTAAGTCTAAAACAAATGTTATTTTTTACGTTTTACCAATAGTCAGAAAGGGCATAAAATGAGCTTTATTTTGAGGCAAGTCTGACTCTGTAGCTTGTTCCATTCCTGAGATATATCGACATTTATGCAGGGCTCGATCGCTGTCACCAAAATGAAACGCCTTGGGCTATTTAAAAACAAATTACTGGGGAGTAAAAAGGGGCAAGGTGAAGCTGACAAAATGCTACATTTTTAATTGTTATTGATGGAAATTAACGGTTCCTCCAACTGATTAACCAAAATGCCCTATGCCTTCAAACATCATGAGACCTAAAAATCCGGAACTCCACATCTTTGAGATATTTTATTTTAATTTTAGCCTTCGAATCAGAAAGTACTGAGTTCGCAACATTTTTTTTAAATCACTTTTTTTTTCAGGACCTCGCTTGGGGGATCAAGTTCCCGGTTGAACCGGTCGACGCACGAAGCATGCGCAGACGGGAAGGCACGTGAGCACCTGGTCTTCATCAAGACGCACAAGACGGGCAGCACCACGCTGATGCACATCACCAGCCGCTTCGGCTTCACGCGCCGCCTCTCCTTCGTCCTGAACCGGGCACGCCCGAACGCCGGTCACATGAGACCGACCTTGCACATCACGCCTAAGACCCGGCGAAGGTTCCTCCCTCCCCTGGGCCGACCCGCTACCGACTCGTCCTCGACCAACTCGTCCTCGACCACCTCGTCCTCGACCAACTCGTCCTCGACCAACTCGTCCTCGACCAACTCGTCCTCGACCAACTCGTCCTCGACCAACTCGTCCTCGACCAACTCGTCGCCGACCGCCTCGTCCTCGGCCAAATCATCCTCCGCCAACTCGTCCGCCGTTGCCGGCGGTCGCTACGACATCCTGAACATCCACCTGCGCCACAACAAGAAGGCCATCGACACCTTCATGGCTCAGCCCGCCCGCTACGTCACCATCCTACGCGACCCGGGATACCAGTTCGAGTCGGCCTTCGTCCACTTCCACCTCGAACGGGTCCTCCTGCCCACAGACTTCTCAGCCTGCCACCATCGGAGTACGACCTGCTTCATGCGCCGCTTCCTCGCCAAGCCGGTGTTCTACCGGCGTCGCATGCGACGCCCATCCGTGAGAATGGTGGACAACGGGCAGATCTTCGACCTGGGCCTGGACAGAGACAAGCACGGCGACCCCGGCGCGGTGGAGGCGCACATCGCCCGCCTGGACTCCGAGATGGACCTGGTCCTGATCACCGAGTACTTCGACGAGTCGCTGCTGCTCCTCCGGCGGCTCCTGTGCTGGGACTGGTCCGACATCGTCTACCTGCCGCAGAACGTCCGCTCGCGTCGGTCGAAAGTTCCGGAGCAGCTGCGGCAGAATATGCGCAAGTTCAACTCGGCGGACATGCGGCTGTACGAGCACTTCAACAAGACTCTCTGGCGCAGGATCGAGCAGTACGGACCTGGCTTCCGGTCCGATCTGGAGGATTTTCGGGCGATGCTGAACCGGACCGCCCGGCAATGCACCCAGGGGACGTACGATAGAGGCAGACGGTCTCACCCCGTGGTTATCTATCACGAGGTGAAACCAAACGCTAGCTCGGAGTGCGCCCTCATCGCCCAGAGCCACCAGCAACTCTCCCACGCTGTCTGGGGAAGGCAGAATGCTACCTCCCGAAAATAGAACTTAAAATTAAACCTTTCTTTTCGTAGTTGTTTCGATAAACTTTTTTCACTGTGATCTTGTCAGACGACTGTTTTATGTATTTTGCCTCTCATTGAAAAAAATTGGAGGTAAATATTATGTGACCCAGCACAACGACATGAGGAATATCCCACCAAAACACTTTTTGAGTAAACATCGCCTAAAGTTAAAGTATCTTCACAATTCATGAGACAGAGAAACAGAGACAGAGAGAGACGGACTCTGAGAAGAACAGCAAGACAGAGTGAGACAGGCAGTGACAGAGGATTTAGAGAGAGAAAGGGAGACAGGGGGGAGACAAATAAATCTTCTTCTTTTTTTTACTTTCGGAAATGTTAAGTATTAGAGGATATTATATTTTGATATCATTTGAAAGCTAATGGTATACTCTTTCACATCATTAGAAAACCTCAAAATCTCAAAAGTGGGGTTATTTCTCATTATGCTGTGCCGGGTCACATATCTTGTTAAATAATTGTGATATTTGCCTATCATTTTTGTTACCTATACAAAATGTTGCAAACTGCTTACTGACTAAAATTACCAAAATGCAAATCTCAAAATTTAGTGTGCCTGACGTTTAGTGGGTCTGACGTTTTGATCCTAGCAGGACCTGCTAGGATCGAAACGTCAGGCCCACTAGATTTTGAGATTTGTTTTACCTGTTAAGTTTACATGTCATACCTTTAATCCCCCAAAAAGTGGCGGGGTATAATATCCCTCCTTCTTTTGTAAGCGGGGTGAGGAGCATGGCCCAGCCTTGTCCACGCCTGTTCGCGCCCATGGAAATGCATGAAAACCTTCGCTCTTAAACACAGAATCCCCCCATGTCCAAATACAAGCATTTAATAACTAACTAATGGCTAATAATTAGCGCCGGATCAAGTTAAAGAATCGATGGCGACCTGAAATATGAAATCCATAAAGTGTTTGGAAACCCTTTGTAAAGAAATATGTGACCCGGCACAACATAATGAGGAATAACCCCACTTTTGAGATTTTGAGGTTTTCTAATGATGTGAAAGAGTATACCAATAGCTTTAAAATGATATCAAAATATAATATCCTCTAATACTTAAAATTTCCGAAAGTAAAAACAAAAGAAGATCGATTTGTAATCGAATTGTGAAGATGCTTTAACTTCAGGCGTTGTTTACTCAAAAAGTGTTTTGGTGGGATATTCCTCATGTCGTTGTGCCGGGTCACATATTGTAATGGACTCCTTTTGTAAATATTCAAATTTTCTACGAATCTTCTTTTTTTTCTTTTTTTATGTTTAACCCTATCTGCACTGGGAGTGGAGCCTCGGATGGCCCCTATTTGTATTTGTATCACTGCATCACGACCGCTACGAATTCTGAAATCTCGCTTCATGACCTGTCCCCCTGCTGTCCTCTTGCGCACATTTGTGATACCTAGTTTGTCCATATTGGACATACCCATCTGGTGTTACATGTCAATTAGTATGCGCAGGTCATTACAATTCCACATTATTATATTTTGTGTACAGGAATTGATGTGACACTGATTTCACGCTTCTGTATAATTTTAAACTAAAGTGTGGAAACAATAGCAAACATAAGCAATAAAAAACGATAACAAGATAAGGACATGAAAAGTGTTGGCTTTTTGAGACGGGGAAGTTGATTTTTTTTTTTAATTAGATCATAATTCAATAATTTCTCATCAAGGGAAACATTGTACATATTTTCAAGCCGTTTCCTCGTTTTGTATACTTGTTTTGCGTTGAAATTATGAAAATATCGGGGAAATGCAAAAAAATATTTATTATGAATAATTAATTAGCTAATTATTCCAAACAAAGTGCATTTGATAACGAAACTGCTCACTGACTAAAATGACCAAAATGCTAAAATAATTGTAGAGGGCCTGACGTTGCGATCCAAGTGCAGTGTATACAAGACGAGCAAAGCGATGCCGTCTTGTTCGCATGAATCGATCGAACGAGCGCTCGTGTACCAGATGAATATTAAACCAAAAAACACATTCACGTTTAATGCTTATGAGGGACATTGGGATGCATTGGGAAATGAGCGTCTGGCATTCTGACTGATTCCTCATTACTGCATTCGAAAAGGCCGAGGAAAGAGCACATTCAGAGTGTTGTTTCCTTACCACTCGTAAATATCCAGTTGTCCCCAAAAACTGCACCTTTCCCATTGCAGGTGGATCTATACGGAGCCCCTAAAGGGACATTCGTTGAAAACAAACTCGAGAACAAAATAAAAAAATCGTTCATTATTTCGTGAGCATGATTTCGTGCTCACGAAACAATGAACGAATTTGCATCTTTGCTGCATCGTGCACACATACCGGTGAGAATCCCCATTGAATTTATTCTCGTTTCCCAACGCCTAAATCCGATGACTTTGAAAATGTTCCCAAAATGGTCGGTAGCAAACCCGTTACCATGGTTGCATGGCGCGGTTGACCTCGGCGTGACCCCACGTCTATGACGGCGAACAAATCGTGAATCGACGGAAACGTGTCAGGGGGTGTCTTCGAAAGTTCCAGAAAAGCAGTCAAACCATTGATTATCTTTGCTAATTAGTAAATTATTCTTAATGTGTAATTCATAATGTGTACAGCTATGAAATTGTCGTGGACTTTATGTATCTGTTTTTACTAAAATAGTATGTATAGTATGCAACAAGAAAGCAGATTTCACATGTATATGTGACTAATAAAACAATTGAGTTTTAAATTTGATAATAAGATAATGATTATTTCAGTTGAATGAAGTATTAACTTGCATTCTGGAATTCGTCCAATGTCTCATAAAAAATTGCACATTTATATAAGATTTTCTTGAAAAAAAATTGGAAAATGTTTAACAATAATTGGCAAAGAAAGGCTTTTACTAAACCAGGACTTGAACCCAAGACCTCTGGATTAACTTACCATTGTTCTTCCATATAAGCTATCCAGCCTCTAGATGGGGGCCTCCCTAATAGTCAACTACACGTATTTGGGATTGAAAAGGTTGATTTGCGGTTAATTTTCCCCCTTGGTTCAGCTTACTCGTTGCAAGGATCGTTGTTCAAGGTCCACTCGACGTTTGCATCGATAAAACAAATGTCAAGATCGATCGGATGGGATGCCGTGCGAGCTCGTTAAAGTTTGTTCAAGCTTGCGCTCGGCTGGGAACAAAAATGAAGCTTAGAATACCATCTGTCATCTGTTGCATTATTCACCACTTACCGTGCAACGTGGCAGGAGCAATGCATCGCGCTAGAAAGGAGGAATCTACAGCCTCGTCCAAGGCGGTCTCTCCGACCGGCCATTATGAACATCTAAACCGTGAAAATGGGGTGAAAATGTCAGTTCGACGTGAAACTAAAAAGTCACTGTGATTTCGCGGCGCGTTTTTACAGTGAATTCACCGTGAACAAAATCGCCTCTCTGACCTGTTGGGGACATCTTCAGGTCACTAAAGAGACCGTGAAAAACCGTGAAGATCTAGGGTGGCAAGCTCCAGCCTTGAGAGATGGCTAATTCCATTACAAGTAGGGCCCCCAAGCTGCCATAGTTGTACTGCATGGTATCCTTGTAACTGTCACTCCCAGTTGCTTGGAAAGTAGTTGAAAGCCATTTAAAGCTATTTTAAAGCCATTTACCACCAGGAATGTGGCCTTGGAAACCACTGGTGAAAATGCCATAAAAATACCGTGAAAACTATTGGCTTACTGTGTGCAATGAATAAGGGTGAAAACATTGAGAATTTTCTTTTCACGGCTAAATGACATTTTCACCCCGTTTTCACGGTTTGGATGTTCATAGTCGGTACGGCACTTGGCAGAGATCCAGGTCATACGCGCGCAAACCACGGCACGACGGCACTACAACACCAAATACGAGCTGTACACGGCACGCAGACCGCGCCGCTGCCATACCACACAAATCAGTCTGAATACGTTCACGTGTACGGTTGGACGGTTACACATTTTGGGGGGTGTTTTTTTTCTGCGGGTGCCGGTAATTAGCCAAAACATCCAATTGGCTAAGGACACACAAATTGTGAAAAGAGCCTGAGAGATGAAAGTCCAAACTACAATTTTCAGTGTAGCTAAAAAAAAATGGGAATTCTGGGTGTTGAATAATTGTGACCCGGCACAGCATAATGAGGGATAACCCCACTTTTGAGATTTTGAGGTTTTCTAATGATGTGAAAGAGTATACCATTAGCTTTCAAATGATATCAAAATTTAATATCCTCTAATACTTAAAATTTCCCAAAGTAAAAAAAAAAAAAGATTGATTTGTAATCGAATTGTGAAGATACTTTAACTTCAGGCGTCGTTTACTCAAAAAGGGTTTTGGTGGAATATTCCTCATGTCGTTGTGCCGGGTCACAATTGGCTTTAAATTTGAGCGTGTTTGTACAGTGTTCTATGGGAGCTCGAATTAGTGTTCTGCACACGAAGCGACCAACAGTTCGAAAGGGCGCCACCATGTGGCGGTTGGGGTATGAGCAGCACTTTTCACTGGCGTTGCTAAGGGATCGTCATCCAGTCCATCCAAAACATCTATTTCACACATTCTCCACGGAAAGGATCGGCAATCCGAGAAGTCAATAAATAGTCAACTCTCATTGCTGAAGACGGGGTGATAACAAGTCAGAAACACTTAACTATTGACTGTAGAAAATTTCTTGGGAGCGCAAAAATCCTTCACCTCTCACCCCCCACAAAAAAAACCAGCTTGTAATTGTTTTACTTTCATTTGCAAATTCGCCAAAAACAAGTCTATAAAGCCACTCAAAGTTAAGGGCTAAGGAAAGAAGGAAATAGGGAGGGACTCGGGAAGGCTGGAGATACGAATTGGCATTTCTTCCAAAAAGGGCAAGATCGTAGGCTGGGGGGAAACATGAACCAGGAAGGGAATTCCAGAGAGAGGCAGAACCTGTTCTACACCTTGGGACAGATACAGTGTGTGGGTAAAAGGAGGCAAACAGCCTGGTTGCTCGCTTCATTAAATGTCCTAACTGGGGTACCAGGTCGGCAAGAACAGAGGAACACCTTGACAACCAAACAGATCCTTGACGATTTCACGACAGAGTGAATTAATTGAGACGACTCACATTCAATATGTTCTTTTGTAATTTTTATTCCTAAACTGTACGATATAAAATGTTGCGTACACACCAAAGAATCGACCATTATCACAAGGAAAAGGGAAGGGGGTATTCAAGGCAAACAGCACAAATTTCGTCTTCCCATAAAAAGGGAATAAAAATCGCAGATGAACAAAACACAACAAAAACGGTGAGACAAAGCATGTCGTTTAGAGTTATAGGTTGGTTGATTTTAAAGCAGAGCAGGGATGGCACTGCATTGGATTCAGGACAGATATTCATAGTATTAGGACGGTGCGAAATCGATCATCTTGTCAAATTCGGCAAATCTTGAGACTTGACAATTTTGAACCAATTTCTCACGGAAATCTCAAAAATTAGTTTCGATCCTAGAAGGACCTTTCTCAAAGGACGAAATAAAATAATAGGAAGGGAAGAGTAACAAGGACGTGAATGCCAGACAGCGGACAAAGGGCAAAGCACGTAGGGTGGGATCAAATGGAAGGGCAGAGGTTGGGTAGTGGAAGGGAAATGTTCAAACAGAGAAGTTGGAGGAGTGGACACAAAATAGGGTTTATGGGCAAACAAGCAAGGTGTTAATCATTCCCTGCAATTTCTGACAATGTATGCTGTCCCTATTTGACAGTATTTTATATAGCGTGAAACATCTAGATGAATTATTACTTTCCATTTCTTGCCTTATCTCTAAATGGAGAATTAACGATCCTTCTAATATAGGCTACATAAATTATGTGCAAAAATTTGTGTTAACCAAAAGTGCGATCAGTAGATATGGCAGATTTTGATTCCAACATCTTTTTTAAATTCTCAAAATTTAGTGGGCCTGACGTTTCGATTCTAGCAGGATCTTTCTCAAAGGCAGAGTGCTTTGAGAAAGGTCCTGCTAGGATCGAAACGTCAGGCCTACTTAATTTTGAGATTTGCATTTGGGTAATTTTAGTCAGTAAGCAGTTTGCAACATTTTTGTATATCACTCCAACTAGTAACATTGGTAAAATTGGAATTTGTCGATCTCAATCAGTCACAAAACCTCTTAACAGTTAAACAAGACCAAGTGTTGGGGTCAACGATACTCTCCAACGAGGTCATTATCCAAAGCTTTATCAGTATAGATGGCTCTGTTATCAGGGGTAGAGGCGTAATGAATTAAAAACAAACAATTGCGGGTTTTCTTTTAAACAAGATTAAAAAAGATTCCGATGTTTCAATTCTACCAGGAACTTCGTCCAAGGCCATTTTTGTTGAGGGCTATAGGTTAAGAGTGCAGCCCCCCCCCCCCACGCCCCGCCCCCAACATCGGCACCCCTGAATGACGTCCCGTCTTCGTCAAACGATGACATGCGCTAAGCGGACGATTACGAGCGAGGGAAGGTCAACAAAAGCGGGTTGTTGTTGTGTTTTTTTCGGGACGCGAACATACATAAAAAGACGACACATAAACGGAGACTGGACTTCAGTTGGATCAAGACCGTCGCAAGAGGGCGCTAGCACATGACGCGCCGTCTAGCCGAATGGGCTGTGTCTGTTCCCGCGTTGACGCGCTGGTGGATAAACAAACAAAAAAGAGAAAGAAAATGCGGGAATCAACGACCATTTCAAATTCTATGGATTTTTAAAAAAGATAGAATAAGGAAATGCTGTCCTATTGAATACGATAGTTTTAAAGCTGCCTTGTAAATTTGCTATTTGTATTTCAATGTCAAGTAATTTGTATTTGCACCACCACCTTTTCGGTTGGCAGTTTTATGTTACAACCCCTACACAACATTGGTCGAGGTCAAAGAATAGCATCCATACGTTGTCTGATCCAACATATGCATGAAATGGCACACCTGTGAAGATTTCAGCTCAATCCGCCAACCGAGTCTCGCGAAAATAGTGAAAACCGCTTCATTTGTTCATACTGTTCCGAAAAATAGTTTAGATCTCGGTGAGACGTAAACGATTTATTTTACTCCTTTCTCCCAAAATACAACATTTTAGGCAGAAATATTCCAGTGCGAGGTTTCTACTATAAACATCTTCAAACTGTATAATTTCCCTGTAAATCTGTGGACATTTCTGTTTTTCGATCTTACCAATGTTGTGTAGGGGCTTTAAGCCAATTGCCCTAGCCTGTTTTAATCGAGTGGCTGTGTTACAAGCACATCCTTTAGACAGAGAGATCAAGCGGGCAAGATAGCCTACTCCTGCGAGATCACACGCATCCGGATACGCACTGGGCGCCATTTTAGTAAGCAAAGTCGCACACATTCACTCCATTTCGGAATCACATCACATCGGAAGTTATCACATTCTGTTCACGCATCCAAAGTTGTATCTTTTGTTATTGTTTGTGACTCTCTCACTTCATTTTCAGAGCGCCGAAAGCAGACGACAGATTCCGTTGCTTACCAAAATGGTGCCCAGTGCGTACTTCACCTTTTGCTCGGAGTAGTCCATCTTGCGCGATTTGTGCGCGATAAGATCTTTGGTCTTAACCACTCAATCACTTAGTCGAAGTCGTGTGACGGATTCGAATATTTACAGCGGCGGGTACCTTGCATATTTGAATTCGCCACCTGACCTTGACCAACTCGGTGGTCAAGTAGTTAAGACACTAACAAAATCATAATTATATCTCCGTGTGGGTGCAGTCTCACTCTCACCCCGTTCTACGGAAATTGGTACCGCCCTGCGAGGTTTGGCACTTACAGATGCAGTTGTAGCGTCTCTCGTCGTACTTCTCAAACTTGTAGTCGCATCGGCACAGAGATTTGGTGAACCAGTGACGGCACCCTGGAGAAAACGAGGGAAATTAGGAAACACCGAGTCAGAAAATAAAAATGACCGATAACTTTTGAGCGCTCAGGGCTAGGGCCCAATTTCATAGAGCCGCTTAAGCGTGAAAATCTGCTCAGCAGAAAATGTCTTCCTTGTGTAAACGGGATTACGAACTGCACATCGATGCGACGTCAAACGCTTTTGACTTGTATTCCACTCTTCGACACTTAGCATGAAACAAAAGGGAAGTTTTCGTTGGCATGATGATCTCATGAATCGTGACTTTTTTCTGCTGAATCAAGCTTTTGGTGCTTAAGCAGATCCATGAAATCGGCCCCTGATGGGAGAGCGTTGGTATCCAGGGCCCTTTTCTAAAACCTGGCTTAGGCTTCGGCTCCGGCTTCGTCTCTGTTATCCAAAAGCGGAAAACACAGGTTGGAGTACTTTGTTGCAGTTGAAGCTTAGGATTCTTTGATTGCAGTGTAACATTAAAAAAAACAAAGACAAAGGCCTCCCGTGTTCATGCCTTGTACTTGAAAATGGACGAAAGAAAGAAAGACAAAGCCGGAGCCTGAGCCTAAGCCGGTGTAGCGGTCTAATCCGGGTCCCATGCTCAGATGAGACCGTCACCATATATGGATAAAAACGTCATGCGCAGTGCATATGGTAATTGTCCATTTTGAAGGCCGTGCTGAGTCGATACGGCCATTGGCAATGCAGCGCTTTCAGGCACGTTCGTTGACCCGTAGTTATTTACCTACAACACTCAGTACGGAGCCTAGTACCTAGGCCTCGAACTTGCAGTTTTACACTGGAGAAGAAATGCCACAGTTGTTCCCCCGTAATGAGGGTATATCGATTGGCTTTATACAATCAAAAGCAAATAGTACAGACTGTGTTCGTTCACGGATAATCATAAACAACATTCACATGAAGGGCGCCCCCAGGTGCTTCGCTCACTGACCCATCTGAGCACGCTGAGCAGCTGAGAACGTTGCGGCAACGTGCCGAGATGAGCCAGTGACGTCACGGCTCAACTCAGCACGGGGGCCCATCTGAGATCGTTACACCGGGTTTTGGAAAAGGGTCCTGAGGTCTCGGGTTCAAGTCCCGGGGTCCAGTCAGAGTTTGCTTCGCCAATGTTTCACTTTGTTCAAAAGTTCCCAGCCAATTTTTTCCTTTGTTTCTTCGACTAAAATTGAAAAAAAAAGCAAAGAAAATGATGGCCATGCATATGCTGATATCTTGCCAACAATAATTATAGTTATGGTCAACCTTTACTAAGCCCAGATGGCCTTCGTTGCGTCGCAATGCCCTTTACGAATCCATGGATCAGGCTCGGGCTTAAGCTTCGTCTCCGTCTGACAAAACCTGAAAATCCAGAGCTGTGGTTTGTTGCTGAACTTTTGATGGTTTGTTGGCTCGATAAGTACAGAGTATCATAGATATAACATGATGTTTGGGTCGAGGAGAATGTAATTCAATGAGCCTTTGCCATACATGCTCGACGTGATAAACACTGGGTGCTCAGTGCTTTACCCGATGGCTGATGAAAATATTTCAGGCAACTAGGGCTTGAGAAGTACAGAGTATTCACCAAATAAACTAGGGCCAAACGCTGATATCTAGATGCCCGTGATATTATAACAGGTAAGAGACATATGACCGAAGCCTAAGCACGAACCTATACCGATAATTAGCCTTCATTTCCTAAACGATCTTAATGAAGTACTTGGCGGTAACTGTAGGTGCACTCCTTTCAACTGATTAGTCGCTAAGTACTGTCCACAAGCAGTAGACACGGGACACACTGATCTCTTCAAAGACACTCTACCTCCCCCTCCCCCTCCCCCTCCCCCCCCCCCTTCCCCCTCCCCCTCCCCTCACCCCTCTTCCTCCGTCAACGCTTCCCCCGTCGTGCAACGTATCTCACACTCTAATTGTTTAATGGATCTCCAAGTGACGTGTCAGTGTCAATTTGGTTCTTTCTCGTATTTCCGCATCTCGTTCGCTGTCATCAATTTCGACGGTGCTCTGCCTACTTCGTTTGCTCAAAACCGCCCGCCACACAAAGAAAAACTAAACCCCCCCAAAAAAAACCTGTTCCTGATTTACAAACTGTATACCGCATAGCGTTCGTGATTAGTCTACTTCCTCAAGGAGGGGTGAAGGATATAGTCCACACAATGAGTCCCCTCGACCTTATCATTGGTTGATCTTGTTTCCTTCCGTTTATAAATAACCAGTAATTGAATGAATTAAGGACAAACTGACAGGGAACTTTTTAACTCTCCGAGTAGGGACCTGTTTGGTTTATTCTTAGCAGCAGGGACCCTGTGTGTTGACACACACACATTAGAAAATGGTATTGTGTCGCTGTTTACAGCCAGTAGCTTCATTACAAGTGGTATGTGGTATCATGGAGCTCTATGGTAGTAGCATAGAGCTATGGTAGTACTATAGAGCCATATAGATATGGTAATACCATTGAGCCATAGATATATGGAACTACCATAGAGCTATGGAACTACCATAGAGCTATGGAACTACCATAGAGCTATGTAATTACCATAGAGCTATGTAATTACCATAGAGCTATGGAACTACCATAGAGCTATGGAACTACCATATAGTTATGGAACTACCATAGATCCATGGAATTACCATAGAGCTATGGAAGTACCATAGAGCTTTGGAAGTACCATAGAGCTATGGAACTACCATAGAGCTATAGAACTACCATAGAGCTATGGAACTACCATAGAGCTATGGAACTACCATAGAGCTATAGAACTACCATGGAGCTATGGAACTACCATAGAGCTATGGAACTATCATAGAGCTATGGAACTACCATAGAGCTATAGAACTACCATAGAGCTATGGAACTACCATAGAGCTATGGAACTACCATAGAGCTATGGAACTACCATAGAGCTATGAAACTACCATAGAGCTATGGAACTACTATAGAGCTATGGAACTACCATAGAGCTATGGAACTACCATATAGCTATGGAACTACCATAGAGCTATGGAACTACCATAGAGCCATAGAGATTTGGTGCTACAATAGAGCCATAGACCTATGGAGTACCATAGAGCAATAGAGCTTTGGTACTACCATAAAGATCTACCATAGAGCTTTATGGTAGTACACACTGGTAGTTACAGCTGGAACACAACCAGGTTTAGTAGGTAGCAAGATTGCAGAACCCATTTCTTAGCGTAGGTAAGAAATGTGCACAAATCCATGGAAGGGCACAGGGGTGGACTTACTTGGGTAGGATCTCTTCTCAACTTCGTCCAGGAAATCCTCGTCCAGGTCAAAGTCTCTCTTGTCAACCTCGTCCTCGAAGGCACCGAGGAAGGGGTCGTCATCCTCGTCCCCATAGTAGGCCGTTGCCATCGCAACCAGCATAGCGACGGCCAGCAGAGTGAGCAGTGTTTTCGACGCCATCTTAGATATTGGAGCCCGATCTGCAGAGAAATGGGATTTGAAAAAATAATGTGATACAAAGATTGATATCATAATTATTTAAGATTCCGTCGAAAGATCGATTGGCCTACGTGATACCCGTCTTCTGTGTAAATTCGGGAGTCAAATGGGCAAGAGAAATAAAGGAGAGAGGTGAGAGATACAGAGAAGGGGAGAGGGAGGGGTGAGAGAAAGAAAGAGACAGGGAAGAAAGCGGGAGATAGAGAAATGAAGAGGGGAGTGAGATAGAGGGGAGAGGTATCGAGAGAGGGGAGAGAGAGATAGATGGGGAGGGAGAAAGAGGGAAGATCGAGAGATGAGGAGGGTGAGAGAAAGGGGAGAGGGGGAGAGATAGAGAGATGGGGAGTAGGGAGGGAGGGAGAGGGAAGAGATATAGAGAGAGGGCATGGGGAGGGATAGAGACAGGGAGAGAGGGATATACAGAGATAGAGAGAGATAGAGAGAGAGATAGGGGAGAGAGAGATAGATGGGGAGGGAGAAAGAGGGCAGATCGAGAGATGAGGAGGGGGAGAGAAAGGGGAGAGGGGGAGAGAAAGAGCGACGGAGAGATAGGGGAGACAAAATGAAAAGAGAAAACGAGAGAGACAAAAAGAGGGAAAGAGAGAGGGGACGAGACAGGTGGGAGAGAAAGAGAGAGAGGTAGGGAGAGAGCGAGAGAGGAGGGTGGACAAGAAGGATCTACAACGGATCAGCGGCTCAGTCATCATCGTATTAAATTCCTGGGCCATAAACTTATTCGTGACTAGAGAGTTATCACACCGTCTCGTAATTGCTTCTGCAGATCAAGGCACGGGCACTGGGATCCCGCCCCCACGGGAAACGTTGTGCAGGGACTCGGTTGTTGGGGGGGGGGATGAAGAAAAAAAATCACCCTGGTCAGGACGGATTAATTGCCCGAGTCCTCTGCCACGCCTGGTCAGTGACTGATGGCATAACGGTGGGTTTTTTTTTATGTGGGACGACGGAGCGGAGGGAGGGAGGGGGAGGGAGGGGGATGGAGGGAGCGAGGCAGGGAACGATGAGATCGGTCAGACTAATGGGATGGAGGGAAGGAACTCAAGCGTGGAGAAAGAAGACATGGACTTGGAGGCCACTCCGTCACTTCGGGATGAGGCAGAGGATGATGGAGGGGAGAGGAGAAATGTGGGGAGGAGAAGAAGAAGAAGAAGAAGAAGAAGAAGAAGAAAGAGGAGGTGGAGGAGAAGGAGAAGGAGAAGAAAGAAGAAGAAGAAGAAGAAGAAAGAGGAGGTGGAGGAGGAGAAGGAGAAGGAGGAGAAGGAGGAGAAAGAAGAAGAAGAAGAAGAAGAAGAAGAAGAAGAAGAAGAAGAAGAAGAAGAAGAAGAAAGAGGAGGTGGAGGAGGAGAAGGAGAAGGAGGAGAAAGAAGAAGAAGAAGAAGAAGAAGAATTTTTTGACTTTTCAAATGGAAACTTTATTTCAATCCATTTGACATGAATCAACATACATGGAATTAAACAATAAATATACATTATGAATATACATGACAATGAACAGAATAAACATAAATATACACGTGTAAACAAGTAAAAGAGTTGTGTTTGAAATTAAGGTGATTTGGGGTTTTAAGCTGAAGAAGAAGAAGAAGAAGAAGAAGGAAAAAAAGAAGAAGAAGAAGAAGAAGAAGAAAGAGGAGGTGGAAGAGAAAGAAGGAGAAGAAGTTAAAGAGGAAGACCAAGAAGGAGGAAGATGAGTGGGGAGGAGATTGAAAAGGGTAGAAGGGGAATAAGAAAAGGAAGAAGAAAGATGAAGAAGATGGACAAATTAAAGAAGATGGTCATACATTGTCTCTCATTGTTATCGATAAGTGAGCGAAGAAGCTAAGCAAAAGCAAGTGATGAAATTGAAAGTTCTTCTTTGTACGAAAAGAGAGAAAAAGGGAAACCCTCGATGGACACGAAGTAGATTGATGGAGAACGTGCTCGGCTCCGAACGCAGTCTACCGTAAACAAATAGCCACGGTCCCCATCCGGGCATCCCGCAGCCGGCCCTGCCCGGATGAAAAACATCTTTATTTCTGACGCTTGCTGTCGCGATTGTCTATTCATGCAAACGCGCGCCACAGCATTGGCCGGCGTCGTTGTAGGGCAACTCCCTCGCGCCCGATGAAGCTTTAATCTAACGGAAGGAAAGTTGATTGAACGCGGCGTGGAGGTGTCGCTAGCATCTTCGTCGTTGGCTCTCGAGTAATGCCCACGTACCCACACGCGTGCTGAGGTGTTTGCTTGGCGCGTGACATCACTGGGTAATAATATCCTACAGATATCAACAGATGAGGGTTGACCAGCGTGTTTTGCTGTCTGTCTGGCTGTCTGTCTGTCTGCCTGTCTGTCTGTCTGTCTGTCTGTCTGTCTCCCTCTCTCCCCCTCTCCCCCTCTCGCTCTCTCATTCCTCTCTCTCTCTCTCCTCTCTCTCTATCCTACCATCTCTCTCTATCTCACTCTTTCTTACTCTCTCTTCCATCATTTCCCTCTCTCCTTTCTCTCTCGCTCCCTCCTCTCCCTCTGCCTCTTACTCTCATCTTCCCTTTCTATCTCCCCTCTCCCTTCGACCATCTCCCTCTCTCCCCTTTCTCTCTCCCTCCCTCCTCTCCCTATCCCCCTCTCCCTCTCCCCTCTCTCACTCCTACGCTGTCCCTTTCTCTCACTCTCTCCCCCACCTTCTCCCTCTCTCTCACTCCTCCCCCTCTCGCCCTCTCGCCCTCCCCCCTCTCCCACCCTCTCCCTCGCCCCCTCTCTCCCCTCTCTCTCTCCCCACCTGATCTCCCTCTCCCTTGCTCCCTCTCAATCTTTCCCTCTCCCTGAAAATTTAATTTGGTTTGCCTTCCTGAATTATATATATCAGTGCATTCTCAGTCCAGATATTAACGATATGAGGTCGCGCAATTTAACAAAATCTGCCCTCGTTCGGAACAGGATTTTTTTACAATCGTCAACCGAGAGACAAAGTCGGTCTCGAATGTTGAAAATCATTTCGAGCCTCGACCCAACGTACGTTAGTCACTTTATCGGGGTTTTAATCTCGGTGGTAAAAGATGACCTATATTTGACGGGCTGTCATCACGGTAATGGAAAGATCTGGGTCCAATATGTGACCCGGCACAGCGACATGAGGAATATCCCGCTAAAACACTTTTCGAGTAAACAACGCTTGAAGTCAAAGTATCTTCTCAATTCGATAAAAAATCTTCTTCTTTTTTTGTATTTTCGGAAAGTTATTGGAGGAAATTATGTCCAAAGGATTTTTCAGAAATCCGTCTCTAAATGTTAAAAAACGATGATTTTGGGGAAGTGTCTGTACTGTTCTCATGAAAATGTAAAGTTCCTGCCTCTTTGAATGGCCGCTTTCGAGGAGTTAGACTGGTGCTGCTATGTTGTGTCTGGTACCAAACGAACGAGAGAAGTCCCCTTGTACTATTTGCAACAAAGTTCACACGGAAATAATTTTGATATCATTTGAAAGCTAATGGTATACTCTTTCACATCATTAGAAAATCTCAAAATCTCAAAAGTGGGGGTTATTCCTCATTATGCTGTGCCGGGTCACATATCTTAGAGCTGTTTAAGCAAAACAAAAAATTGCTGAAGCACGAAAAGTCATGACTCATAGGATCACCTTGCCAACCCAAACTTCATTTTTGTTCATACTAAGCAAAGAAGAGTGGTATACAAGTCAGAAGCAATGGACATCACATCACAGGGCAATTTGTAATCCTGCTTACACGATAAAAACTTTTTCTGCTCACGATTAAGCGGCTCTACGAAATTGGGGCCTGGTCATTTGATGAATATTTGGTCGAAGTTCTATCAAATATTGATCAAACTTTTTGCACCAGCAATTCATACGATATAACCGACGTTTGGTAAAAGGTCTAAACCCATTGTGTACAGACCACTGCGGGGCCTAAGGGGTCAATTACAAACAGGACGTTTCCCCTCACATTAGGCAACGTGAAAAGGACGGAAACAAAATTGTTGGATAAGCAGCATGACAACCTAGCGTCGAGCATGCACGCAGGGCAAAGCCTCATTGAACAGCACGACTCCTGTGACTCTGATGGCCGAACATGGCTATAGGAAGGAAACCGGGTGTTCGACACCAGAGGGGAGATTGATAAAAATTCGAAGGTTTGCACGGTTGAAGGGCAGTATGTGATCGTGCGGTGAAACCAAGGACCGAGGTCATCTTTTCGAGAAGGAGAGTTGGCTCTGAGAAGAGCCGGTAGCTCAACGTTTCGGCCAGTGCGTACTCTGCACGTCGTCAAGGGACTGTTGCCGTAGCACACACTGCTCGAAACGTTGAGTTACCGGCTCTTATCAGAGCCACACTCCTTCTCAGAGAAACACTCTTTCTCAGAGAAACACTCCTTCTCAGAGAAACACTCCTTCTCAGAGAAACACTCCTTCTCAAAGAAACACTCCTTCTCAGAGAAACACTCCTTCTCAGAGAAACACTCCTTCTCAGAGAAACACTCCTTCTCAGAGAAACACTCCTTCTCAGAGAAACACTCCTTCTCAGAGAAACACTCCTTCTCAGAGAAACTACTCCTTCTCAGAGAAACACTCCTTCTCAGAGAAACACTCCTTCTCAGAGAAACACTCCTTCTCAGATAAATACTCCTTCTCAGAGAAATACTCCTTCTCAGAGAAACTACTCCTTCTCAGAGAAACACTCCTTCACAGAGAAACACTCCTTCTCAGAGAAACACGCCTTCTCAGAGAAACACGCCTTCTCAGAGAAACACGCCTTCTCAGAGAAACACTCCTTCTCAGAGAAACACTCCTTCTCAGAGAAACACTCCTTCTCAGAGAAACACTCCTTCTCAGAGAAACACTCCTTCTCAGAGAAACACTCCTTCTCAGAGAAACACTCCTTCTCAGAGAAACACCCCTTCTCAGAGAAACACTCCTTCACAGAGAAACACTCCTTCTCAGAGAAACACGCCTTCTCAGAGAAACACGCCTTCTCAGAGAAACACGCCTTCTCAGAGAAACACTCCTTCTCAGAGAAACACTCCTTCTCAGAGAAACACTCCTTCTCAGAGAAACACTCCTTCTCAGAGCCACACTCCTTCGCGAGAGAGATGACTTTACAAGGTGTAACTGCAAGCTTTCCACAGAGAGGACATCATGGGGAAAGTCAACCGGTAATAAGATAACCGAAGAGGCGTAGATCTCGGAGGAAAGTACCAAAAAAAAACCGCAGAAAGGCAATAAATATCCACAGCAAAATATTTGAAAGCAAATCGTTTTCATGGCACGTCTCTGTTTTTCGTCGCATGTTTTGCGTTGTTGTTTTTTTCGCTCACCGATACTCGACCGACACAAAACCAACTGGTGGGTTTCATGGACAAAACCTATGCCACCAGTTCACATTTCATAAGAAGAGCTGAATCTTTACTGCATTGTTTGGACGGGAAATAAATTAAAGAATTGGAAATTGAATTGCGGGCACTCACCTTATCGTTTCGGTCCTCTTGCGCACGGGAGAGCGGAGATTCTAACGAGACGAGGTGGAGGCGCCCCTTTTTATATTCTCCCAGACTGGAGACGACTCAGTGACGCAATTAAGCACACACCGGAACTCTGCAACGCAGAGTTAACCGCGCAGCAAAACACCCACTGGGTGCAGGGGTGGCTAGGGAAGAGGAGGAGGAGGAGGAAGAGAAGGAGGCAGAGGAGGAGGAGTAAGAGGTGTAGCTACTTCGGCGTCCTTGTTTTGGTTTGGTTCGGAGACGGAGCGTCTAGAGTGGGAGGTACTTCCACGGACGAGCGACTTCCGGGCGAATGGCACCGGCCCGCTATCGAGGTGTTCACCTCGCTTCCCTGCCTCCCCGTGAGTCCACCCACCCTTGAGTTGGGTCACTGGGCGGTGGGGGGAGGGGGATGGGGGCGGCGTAGATCTCGAGGTGGGTGGAGGGAGGAGTGGAGGCAGGTTTTTGACGGTGACGTCGGTGATCTGGACCCCGCCCACTCCCAGCCGCCGCACGCCCCCATCAAACAGCCCGGCCGGGCAGTCACAGTTCCTCTCACGGGATTTCTTTCTCCCCTGTCATCTCTCTCTCTCCCTCTCTCCCTCTCTCCCTCTCTCCCTCTCTCCCTCTCACCCTCTCTCCCTCCCTCCCTCTCTCCCTCTCTCCCTCTCCCCCTCTCTCCCTCTCTCCCTCCCTCCCTCTCTCCCTCTCTCCCTCCCTCCCTCCCTCCCTCTCTCCCTCTCTCCCTCTCTCCCTCTCTCCCTCTCTCCCTCTCTCCCTCTCTCTCTCTCCCTCTCTCCCTCTCTCCCTCTCTCCCTCTCTCCCTCTCTCCCTCTCTCCCTCTCTCTCTCTCTCTCTCCCTCTCTCCCTCTCTCCCTCCCTCCCTCCCTCCCTCTCTCCCTCTCTCCCTCTCTCTCTCTCCCTCTCTCCCTCTCTCCCTCTCTCCCTCTCTCCATCTCTCCTTCCCTCCCTCCCTCTCTCTCTCTCTCTCTCTCTCTCTCTCTCCATCTCTCCCTCTCTCTCCATCTCTCCCTCTCCCTCTCTCGCCCTCTATCCCTCTCTCTCTGTGTCTCGCTCTCTCTCCATGTCTCTCTCCATCCCTATCTCTATCTCTATCCCTCCCTCCCTCTCGTTATCCTTATCTCCCTCTCTGTCTCCCCTCATGTATCCATTTCTCCCTTACTATATCTCTCCCTCTTTCACTCTCTCCCTCTTTCTCTCCCTACATCTTTCTTACTTTCCCTCTCTGTCTCTCTCCTCTCTCCCTCTCTCTGTCTTCTCTTCCTGTCTATCTTTCTTCACTCTCAATGTCTCTCTCCCTCTCTCTTCCCCTCTCTCTTTCTATTTCTCTCTCCCTCTCTCTCTCCTCTCTGTCTTTCTATTTCTCTCTCCCTCTCTCTCTCCTCTCTGTCTCTCTATTTCTCCCTCTCCCTCTCTCTCCCCCTCTCCCTCTTTCTATTTCTCTCTCCCTCTCTCGGTCTTTCCTCTCTCTCTCTTTCTCTCTCTCACTCCATCTCTCTCCCTCTCTCTCTCCTCTCTCTCTCTCTTTCTTTCTCTCTATCTCTCTCTCTCCCCCTCTCTCTCCCTCCCTCTCTCTCTCTTTGTCTTTCTCTCTCCAGCATTCTCTCCTAACCCTCTCTCCCTCTCTCTCTCTCTTTCTCCCTCCTCTCTCTCTCTTTCTCTCTCCTCTCTCCCCCTCTCTCTCCCTCCCTCTCTCTCTCTCTTTGTCTTTCTCTCTCCAGCATTCTCTCCTCACCCTCTCTCCCTCCCTCTCTTTCTCTCTTTCTCCCTCCTCTCCCCCTCTCTCTTTCTCTCTCTCTCTCGATCTCAGTCTCCCTTGCCACCTGTCTTCTCGCATTACGCGATGAATTGATTCAACCCACGCCCATCCATCAAACTAATTGTCCTCATCGAGCGGGAGGCGTTGAGCTCACAAGAGTAAATGAAGTGCAAGCTATTCTAGACCAAGCGCCTTTCTCTCTGTCTCTCTGTCTCTCTCTGGCTCTCCCTCTGCCTCTCTCCCCCTTTCTGTCTCTCCTTCCCTCTCTCCTCTCTCTCTCTGACTCTCGTTGTCTTCCTCTGGTTGTTTCCGTGTGTCTTTCTCCCTCTAATTGTTTGCCTGTCTTTCCGTTACTCTTCCCATAATATATATGTGTCTCTCGCTGTTTCTTTCCGTATCCTCTCTCTCTCTCTCTTTATTTCTATATCCCTATTTTCTCCCTCCCTCTCCGTCTTTCATCTCTTCCTTTTTTTTCTCGCAGTCTCCCTCCGTATTTCTCTCACTCTTTCTCTACCTCTCCCTCCCTCCTCTCTATCTCTCTCTCCCTTTCTATGTCTCTCCCCGAGTCTCTCTCTCTACCCTCTCTCCGTCTCTCTCCATACTCTTTCTCTCCTCCCTTCCTCCCTCCCTCCCTCCTCTCTTTGTCTCTCTCAATCACTCTCTCTTCTCTCTCCCACTCTCTCCCTTTCCCTTTCTGTCCTTTTCTCTCCCTTTCCTCTCCCTCTCCTCTCTGTCTCTTTCTATCCATCACTATCTCTCTATCTCTTCTCTCTCCCTCTCTAGCTTTCCATCTCCCTTTCTCTCTCTCTCTTTCTCTCTCCCTCTCACTCTCCCTTTTCCTTTCTCTCTTTTTCTCTCCCTCTCCCCTCCCTCCCTCCTCTTTCTCCCTCGATCTCTCACTATCTCTCTATCTCTCTCCTCTCTCCCTCTCTAGCTCTCCCTCTCCCTGTCTCTCTTTCTTTATCTCTCCCTCTCTCTCCTTCCCCTTTTTTTCTCTCTCTCTCTCTCCCTCTCTCTCCCTCCCCTTTCTCTCTCTCTCTCTCTCTCTCTCTCTCTCATCTTTCCTCCGAATGCAAGATTCCTGCCAGCACCGCCCCAGTGTCTTAATTAGTGGCGACAATGTCGACTTAGACACGGGAAGGCGACGCAACGGGCGTTCGGTAATTAGAGGGCGATGGCCGGGCGTCAACCAACTGTAACGAGCTCCGGCAATAACTATCAGCGAGGCTACCCGCTAGCAACACCAACCCCTCTACCCCCTTCCTCCCTCCTAACCCCCTCGCCTCTCTCTCCCTCCTTCCAAGCTTAAGGATTCAAAACTCCGTGTTTACGCTGGTCCCAAACTGCCAACTGCTGCATGACTGATTGTCAACGAGGCAGTCCAACTGTTGCGTATTTCATTCTCCTGTAAAAACAACCCCAGTAGTTAAGACGAACTTCGGTCAAAAGGGTGACTTCAGTATTGGCCAACATTTTCTTGTCGAGATTCCCTTGTTTTGGAGGGTTTTCTTCAACGGGGCCATTCCGTCGTCAGTCGGTTACTCCGTCTACCTGTCTGGTTGTTTCTCGGTGTGTGTACATGACTCTGCCTAATCGGAGGAAGGTCCTGCTAGGTTCGAAACGTCGGGCGCTCTACATTTTTTGAGATTTGCTTTTTGGGGCATTGAAGTCAGCGGGTGGAAGGTCCGTGGCTCTGAAAAGAGCCAGTAACTCCGGAAAAAGAAGAGCCACACTCCTTTCTGAGAGAGAGGTGCTATACATGGTGTCACCACAAACCTTCCACTTAGTATTTCCACCATGAAAGTCTTCTCTGAACTCAGTAAGCATTTTGCAAGATTCTTGTGTATTGCTTAGTCTGTAGGTTGGGCAAAATTTGACGAGCATTGGTTGGTCTAAATATGTGACCCGGCACAGCGACATGAGGAATATCCCACCAAGACACTTTTCGAGTAAACAACGCCTGAAGTCAAAGTATCTTCTCAATTCGATAAAAAAAAACTCTTTTTTTTTGTATTTTCGGAAAGTTAATGTATTGAAGGATATTATGTCTAAAGAATTTTTCCGAAATCCGTCTGTAAATGTTGAAAATACGAGGATTTCGGGGAGTGTTTGTGTACTGTTTTTATGAAAATGCAAAGTTCCTGCCTTTTTAAATGGCCGCTTTCGAGGAGTTAGACTGGTGCTGCTGTCTTGTGTCTGGTACCAAATAAACGAGCGAAGTCCCCTCGTACAATTTGCAACAAAGTTCACAGGGAAATAATTTTGAAATCATTTGAAAGCTAATGGTATACTCTTTCACAGCATTAGAAAATCTCAAAATCTCAAAAGTGGGGGTTATTCCTCATTATGCTGTGCCGGGTCACATATATACATGGTTGCTCAAAATAATTGACTTAATTTCCCATCTCTTTACCTATTAGCTTTATAGCAATGTGATTTGTTATTGATAGATTATTAATAAAGTCTTAAAATTTAGTGGGCCTGACGTTTCGATCCTAGCAGGACATTTCTCAAAGGCCTTTGAGAAAGGTCCTGCTAGGATCGAAACGTCAGGCCCACTAAATTTTAAGATTTACATTTTGGTAATTTTAGTCAGTAAGCAGTTTGCAACATTTTTGTATTTCACCTTATTAATAGAGTGTGAATTCTCTGTGAGTCTCTTCTGGACTTAATTATCACAATGAAAATCAAGTCGTTATCTGAAAACGGGACCATTCCAGCAGTATGTCATCCGGTAAGATTTGTCAACGGATGCCCAAATGCTGCATTTCTTAGAGCCAAATCAATCACAAATTCGTAAAGGCTCCTTTGGTAAAAACCCGACCAAGTTTGGGGCAAACGATTTTTGTACGGCGCGTTTTTCACCGGCACTGTTTTACAGTGTTGAGCAAAGAGTCCTATATATCGGTGTCGCTTCCGTCTCTCAGAACGTATGACACTTAACCACGTGGTTGGGGTATGGTTGCGCACTACACACGTATGACGCATTGTGTATGGTTGCTGGCCTAACACACGCAACGTTGGGCACTTTGGTCCAGTTTGACCCTAACCGTAACCGTAACACTAACCGTAACGCTAACCCTAACCCAAACAACCCTAATCCTAACCCTAACCCTAACCCAAACAATGCTAAACCTAACCCTAATCCTAATCCTAACCCTAACCCTAACCACCCTAATCCTAAACCTAACCCTAATCCTAATCCTAACCCTCACTCTATCCCTAACACTAACCCAACCCTAACCCTAACCGTAACCGTAACCGTAACCCTTACCGTAACACCCTAAGCCTAACCTACACTGGTTTACAAAACATGTCCTTGTATAGTCCCCACACAATTAACGGAGTACCAGCGATGGTGGTTGAGCGTCATATGTCGGTTCTGTTATATATCTCCTCAGAACACAGTCCCCTCTCCTCTCTGACCCACCTCACGGTGAGTTCATTTGCGGCGTTAATATTGACTCGGCATCGACCAGAAGAAGAGAGGATCAGATTTCAGTGAACCGAAAAAACAAGAAGCTTCGTAATTGCCAGGCGAGGAAATAAGGGTGATCTCATTACGGTCGGCTCGTCCGTCTTTTGGGGGCGATAGCTTGTTAGCGGGCTCCGTTCAGATTTTCACCCGTCTATTGTGTGTGCGTAAAAGCTTCGTTTAAAGGCCCTATACAACATTTTGCAAAAGTGAACAGATTGTCACAGTTTGTGTGTTAAACCATCAAACATTCTTAAAAAGAAATCCAGCGAAGGTTTTAGCTCAAATGGTGATTTGAGAAAGTAGAAAGATAATTTAAAATTCCGACATTTTTTCGCGATCAAAGACGGCAGGGACACACAAAATATTTGACTGGATCATGCAGCTGAAATTGAAGTTGACATTTCGGCTTAAAAGGTGGATTAAATCTTTTATTTTTTCCAGCCCCTTACAATTATCACTGATTTCATGAATCAGTCCTACAATTGTAGGACGTCCATTCGCCTCGTGGAATGGAAGTCCTACAATTGTAGGACGTCCATTCGCCTCCCGGAATGGAAGTTCTACAATTGTAGGACGTCCATTCGCCTCCCGGAATGGAAGTCCTACAATTGTAGGCCGTCCATTCGCTTCCTTGGAATGGAAGTCCTACAATTGTAGGACGTCCATTCGCCTCGTGGAATGGAAGTCCTACAATTGTAGGACGTCCATTCGCCTCCCGGAATGGAAGTTCTACAATTGTAGGACGTCCATTCGCCTCCCGGAATGGAAGTTCTACAATTGTAGGACGTCCATTCGCCTCCCGGAATGGAAGTCCTACAATTGTAGGCCGTCCATTCGCTTCCTTGGAATGGAAGTCCTACAATTGTAGGACGTCCATTCGCCTCGTGGAATGGAAGTCCTACAATTGTAGGCCGTCCATTCGCCTCCTTGGAATGGAAGTCCTACAATTGTAAGACGTCCATTCGCCTCCCAGAATGGAAGTCCTACAATTGTAGGACGTCCATTCGCCTCCCGGAATGGAAGTCCTACAATTGAAGGTGCCGGTGCAAACGATCTATAGAGGAGCCATATGGAGGACAACTCTTTTTAGGCCCTGCCGCTATCAGCTCTGAAGTTACGAGATTCCGTCAGAGTAATATACACGTCGTGATATGAATCCTTAATCAACGTATGACAAAAAATGAACATGTTGCTTTTGGTCAACACCTGTGGCGCACGGTAGCAGGTGTTGCCCGTAGCGATGCGAGTGTGCAGTGACAATCAATTAACTACGTGGAGACAAACATCGGTAGTTTTGCCTCGCACACACATTCGATAAAAGCCGATCCATCTGCTGCTAGTTGCATCTCAAAGTCCATTCTCATTGGGGTTGAAGAAACAATCGTAGGACGTCCATTCGCCTCCCGGAATGGAAGTCCTACAATTGTAGGACGTCCACTCGCCTCCCGGAATGGAAGTCCTACAATTGTAGGACGTCCATTCGCCTCCCTGAATGGAAGTTCTACAATTGTAGGACGTCCATTCGCCTCCCGGAATGGAAGTCCTACAATTGTAGGACGTCCATTCGCCTCCCGGAATGGAAGTCCTACAATTGTAGGACGTCCATTCGCCTCCCAGAATGGAAGTCATACAATTGTAGGACGTCCATTCGCCTCCCGGAATGGAAGTCCTACAATTGTAGGACGTCCATTCGCCTCCCGGAATGGAAGTCCATCCATTTTTTTTTAAACCTCCTCATTCCTAATTATTCAACAATAACAAATGAACAATAAACCCAGGCTGTGGAAAGCATGGGTTCGATAGGAGCCAAAAATAAAACCTTTCATAAGAAGCAAGTCATCCACAGAATAACATTATTATGTGCTCACTGCACAAAGCTTTGGTACGATCGGAGCACCCTTTGTAAGCAGCCAACTTTCCTACTTACTGAATTAAAAGATACCAGTGTGCGCGATGCTACGAGGGGTGCCAATCGGCGCCCTTTATATAAGAAAACAGGCATCTACTCACTGGATAACAAGATATGTGCGCGCTGTACAATGCTTGGGTACGAGAGGTGCCAATCGGCATTAGAAGCCTGTCATCTTAAACAAGTAAGGTTTGAAGGTTGCACGAGCACAAGCTATCAACTGTCCGTATTACAGTTTAAGTACAAGTAGAACCAATTGGATATTTAGAATGATGGGAAGGAGGGATGCCAGGACGTTTCTTCACCAGTGTTTTTATCTCTGATTTTCAGTTATGTTGATTAAGAATTCATATTACGACGTGTATATTACATCTGTGCTTAAAAGAAATGAACATGGTGCTTGTGCTCAACACCTGTGGCGCACGGTAGCAGGTGTTTCCAGTATGCGAGTGCGCAGTGACAATCAATTAACTATATACGTGGAGACAAACATCGGTAGTTTTGCCTCGCACACACATTCGATAAAAGCCGAATCCATCTGCTGCTAGTTGCATCTCAAAGTTCATTGTCATTGGGGTTGAAGAAACAATTGTAGGACGTCCACTCGCCTCCCGGAATGGAAGTCCTACAATTGTAGGACGTCCATTCGCCTCCCGGAATGGAAGTCCTACAATTGTAGGACGTCCATTCGCCTCCCGGAATGGAAGTCCTACAATTGTAGGACGTCCATTCGCCTCCCGGAATGGACGTCCTACAATTGTAGGACGTCCATTCGCCTCGCGGAATGGAAGTCCTACAATTGTAGGACGTCCATTCGCCTCGCGGAATGGAAGTCCTACAATTGTAGGACGTCCGTTCGCCTCGCGGAATGGAAGTCCTACAATTGTAGGACGTCCATTCGCCTCCCGGAATGGAAGTCCGTCCATTTTTTTTTAAACATCCTCAGTCCTAATTATTCAATGGGAACATCTCATTATTTCAAAATGTTCATTTTGTACAGAAAATGGCGGTCTTGTCAAATACAACATCGCACAAACATGTTTAACCACAAAATGATTCTTGACGGCGATTGTAATTCAAATCAAATATCGAAACAGTTTGTTGCAATCGCGTTGTAATCCCTACCGGTAATCTGTTCAGTGACTATGGATTCCCGTAATGGTTTTTCGAATTTCCTTTAAGATATAACGCTCTCAATGTTGCTCAAAATTGATTACCAAAATCAAACCATTTAATAATAACTTACAGGAAGGTGTAAAAGATCCTGGCTTTTGGGTGTCAAGGCTTGCGTCGGTTGCTAGATAGAACACTAAGTTGTTCTCGATTTTTCCCCACAGAACTTAATCTGGACCTAGCTCTCACTAGCTAGTCACTTCGGAACTTCTGGAAGAATAGACTGTTGAGGCGGGCTATGCTTGCCCTTTTGACGTCCCGTGACATTGGAAGATCTTTTGTTTTCCTTCTAAACCCAGTTTGCTCACAAAAGGTTCAGTCAACCTCATTTGTGACCCGGTACAGCGACATGAGGAATATCCCACCAAAACACTTTTCGAGTAAACAACGCCTGAAGTCAAAATATGTTCTCAATTCGATAAAAAAATCAATTTATGTTTTTTTTGTATTTTCGGAAAGTTAATGTATTTGAGGATATTATGTCCAAAGGATTTTTCCAAAATCCGTCTCTAAATGTTGAAAAAACGAGGATTTCGGGGGAGTGTTTGTGTACTGTTTTCATAGAAATATAAAGTTCCTGCCTTTTGAATGGCCGCTTTCGAGGAGTTAGAATGGCGCTGCTATATTGTGTCTGGTACCAAGTAAACGAGCGAAGTCCCCTTTTTACTTTTTACAAATTTACAACAAAGTTCACACGGAAATAATTGTCATATCATTTGAAAGCTAATGGTATACTCTTTCACATCATTAGAAAATCTCAAAATCTTAAAAGTGGGGGTTATTCCTCATTATGCTGTGCCGGGTCACATATATACATGGTTGCTCAAAACAATTGACTCAATTTACTCTAGCCAATTGGATATCTTCATTTTCCCCGCGAAACTTAAACGTTTACGTGATAATGGGGATTAAAACCCATCCCAATCGCACACTGACCCTCGCACACGGTTACTTGCAAAGCTGCACGGACAAACACTACTACATTTCTGTTTCTTCAGGAACCCAACTGGTTTTTTTCAGAATAATTTCTCTTATTTATCAATTCACCTTCAAAGGTTTTCTTTCAAAGCTCCCATCAACCTTTTGTCTGCGTAATAATTTAGTTTAATTGAAGTAAAGTCAACCAATTTTACGAAATTTAAAAAATACCAATTATTCCCGTGAATCACTGGCTTGTCGTTATATCCCTGGCGCATCTTCGTCGATCGTTGAGTGCAAGGGTCCGATTGGATTATATCCCAAGAGAAATTAAGTCTCGAGTTCGAGATAATGAGAGAGAGTGAAATGAAAATAGGGAGAGTGCGAGATGAGACAGAGAGAAAGAGAGAGAGGGGGAGAGGAGAGATAGAGAGAGACGGGGGAGTTGGAGAGTGGGAGAGAGATATGGGGGAGAGGGAGAGAGGAGAGAGAGGGGGGGAGAGGGAGAGGGAGAGGGAGAAAGAGAGAGGAAAGAGAGGGGAGAAGTGAAGGAGAAGAGAGGGAGGGGAGAGAGGGAGACAGAGGGGAGAGTGTGGGAAAGGGAGAGAGAGCTGGGGGAGAGGAAAGAGATTGGAGAGTGTAGGGGAGTGTGGGAGAGAGAGAGGAGGGAGACTTTGGGAGAGGGGTAGAGGAAGAGAGGGAAAGAGGAGAGAGAAAGAGAGGGGAGAGGGGGAGGAGAGACATAGAGAGACGTGGGGTTGAAGAGAGAGGGAGAGAGGGAGAGGGGTAACCGGAAGAGAGCGGAGAGGGGAGAGAGGAAGATAGGAAAGAGAGAGGGAGTGATTGGGGTAGAGGGAGAGAGAGGGGAGGGAGAGAAGGGGAGATGGAGAGAAGGGAGAGGGAGAGAGATAATGATTATTTTGAGAGCGGAAGAGAGAAACAGAGAGGGTAAGAGAGTAAGATGGGAAGAGAATGATAGAGTAAGAGACAGGGAGAATGAGAAAGAAAGAAAGAGACGGGCAGATAGAGGGACGGTGGGACAGAGCTACTGTAGTCCGAGTACCGGCTTGCAACATTCCAGCACTTTGAGACGTCAAGGAGAGACGGACACAAATTACAAACAAGGTAACGAGAGAGACAGATCAGAAGAAAAAAACAACACAAAGTGAGAGAGGAGACACAGACAAACGGTAGCGAGATTCTCATAGACGAAGAGAACGAGAGACAGAGAGGACGGGAAAGAGAGAGAAGACTGAGAGTTGAGAGATAAAGAGAGAGCGTTGGAGAAGGATTGAAAAAAAAAAGAGAGAGAGAAAAGGGCAGACAGAGAGATAGAGTGAGTGAGACAGAGAGAGACGGCAAGAGACAGAGAGATAGAGTGAGTGAGACAGAGAGAGACGGCAAGAGACAGAGGGGAGACAGCGTTGAGGAGAGTGAGAGAAAACACGAGTGGGGTCCCTTGGTTGCATCAGGGGGAAATTGTGTCCACGATTTGCGACAAATTCGGGTATAGCTGAGGTGGTGGGACAGACAGCGGTGCCTCGGGTACGTCATTACAATCAGCCGCCTCGCGCTCAGAACTCGAAACCAATCACTTGACGGTAGGGGACGGGGTAAACACCGTCGAATGACTTTCTTTTTTTCTCAGACCCTACATCCGCACTCTACCGATGTCTGACCGTTACGTCGCTGGCGGTTCTATTGGTAATGCGACGCCATTTGGCCACCCCACCTCACTTCAATTCATCACATACATTGGAATCTGTATCCTTGTGGAGACATTGCTTTGTTCCCGTGCACTATACTAGCGAGTGAGAAACGATGTTTTAAAAATGCTCTCATTTCAACCACATTCACTTTCCTAGGTAGAAATTTGGACCGTATGGTCCTTAAATAAAACACTTCAATTTGCGACTAATTTTTACCCATCAAGAATGGCTCCTTTTTATTTCCATGTGCCAGTTTCGTGAAATCCTTGTGAAGACCTATACACCTTTAGAATTGCACTGTGGAGACCTATTCAACCTATTGGACTAGGTCACTCTCCATAGGTCTTCACAAGGCACTAGATACCTGCCCATTCACAGCGATTTTCCCGAGGATTCAATTCCCCAGGGGATTTTCTCTGTAGCGTCAAGAGACCTTTACAGTAGTCATATAGGCCGTTTACGAAATGAAGGCTAAGGCTCAGGCTTAGGCTTCGGTCATTATTTATCCGACTCGTTATAATATCACAGGCATCTCAAAACAAGCGTTTGGCCCCAGTTTCTCGGTGAATACCCCGTGCCTATCAAGCCAACAAACCTTCAAGTTAGGAAAAACAAACCACAACCTGGATTCAGGTTCTGTCAGACGGAGACGAAGCCTGAGCCCGAGCCTAAGCCTTCATTTCGACAACGGCCCCAGTTTCTGTCCATTACTCAGCGCTTTGATGCGATCGGTGGGGAATTGCGATGAGTCTGGGCAGGAAGGCGTGAAGAGAGACAGACAGGGATCCAGGGAAGCAATAATTATGATTCACGGCTGACTGGAGACAGACAAAGGAGGACTATTTGTAGACAGCCAGAGAGAGATTTATACGACATCTTCATATCCATCTATCTATCTATTTCCATCAGGTCGGTTTCGGCCCCTGGTGACCATGTTGACAAGTAGCCTCCATGCTGATCTGTCCGTTGTTGTTCGAATTGTCTCTATGGGGGGTCGGCCCACTCTTGCCAGAATGTTGTCCCACCATCTTGTTCTTGGTCTTCCGCGTCCCCTTTTGCCCTCCATCTTTCCTTGCATGATAATCTTTTCAAGGCTGTTGTCAGCTCTCATGATATGACCGAAGTAAGTCAATCTACCCTTGTCTATGAAGTTCAGAAGAGATTTTTTAGTGTTTACTTGATTCAAGACCCAGCTGTTTGTTTTCCTTGCAGTCCATGGAATTCGGAGAAGCCTCCTCCACACCCAATATCCATACGGGGATATTAAAGCCCCTACACAACATTGGTAAGATCAAAAAACAGAAATCTTCACAGATTTACATTAAACTTATGGAGTTTGAAGATGGTTATAGTAGAAACCTCTCACTAAAATATTTCTGTCTAGAATGCTCTATTTTGGGAGAAATGGGTAAAACAAATCGTTTACGTCTGACCGAGATCTAAAAAAATAATTTTTCCGAACAGTGCGGCATTGAATGCTGCATTTTCCCCAAACAAATGAAGCGGTTTTCACGATTTTCTCGAGACTCGGTTGGCGGATTGAGCTGAAATTTTCACAGGTGTGCTATTTCATGCATATGTTGGATCAGACAACGTATGGGTGCTATTCTTTTACCTCGACCAATGTTGTGTTATCCCTTTTAATATCATGCAATGAGTTTGCAGTGTTAATTGTACGTTGAGCAGGGCAAATTCTCGTGGAATTAGCCAAGAAGATCATTATTTGTTATCATTATTATTATTATCAATGGTTTATTTCATTGGACAGACAAATCTGAATTGCTTGTCGACAATGAAACAATTAAAATTCATCAAAGAGACAGGAAAACAATTATACGAATCTTTGATAAATTACATCAAGTTAAAAAGGGTTGTTTGATTGAGACAATACATTTAACATATTCAATTCATTTCAACATATTAACTGTATACGTTTACTGTACACAACATGCACATGTAATGCACATGTGCGTTACTAAAAAAACGGTAGGACCTTTTGTGTAGAACCTTTGCCATTATTTTGTGATGTAGCCCTATTTAACCTCAAATTCATACAATCAAAAAGTAATCAAAATTTAGTAGGCCTGACGTTTCGATTATCCTAGCAGGACCTTTCTAGAAAGGTCCTGCTAGGATCGAAACGTCAGGCCCACTAAATGTTGAGTTTTGCATTTTGGTAATTTTAGTCAGTAAGCAGTTTGCAACATTTTTGTATATCACATTCAAAAAGAGTTAGTATTCCCAGTGTTGCCGAAACGAAATCTATTTTCTATGCTTCTTTTGAGTTTCACCTGGAGTCCTAATTGTACATTGATAGTCATTCAACTGAATTAGATTTTTTTTTAAAGGCAATATATACTATAAAAATTGCAATAGAAATGTTTTAAACGTCTGTATTAAAATCAGGCTAAAAAGATAAACAAAATATCTACGTAAATTTTGGGCAAAAACGTTTGCAGAAATTCGGCTTGGCCTTTTTTTTCTGGGGATAATGAGCTTGAAATCCAATCGGCTAACAACACCAGAGTTTAAAACAAAATGACAGATGAAGGTCCAGGCTACAATTTGGAGTATAGAGTTACAAGACCTGAAACTGGAATTATTTGCCTCGAAAGTGTCGGGTACTTTTTTTTGGAAATGTGTTCTACGGGAGCTTGAGTTAGTGTTCTGCGACCCTACGAGCGCCCTCCGCGGCAGACGTCGTCCATAGATCAGACGTCGGCCGACAACCCGAGGTGTTGTTTACGATGAGATCGGGAGCTGCCGGCCTCTGGCAGCGGAGGACGGAAGCTCCATCAACCACCAGCGCTCCAGTGAAGCCCATCCCGGAGTTTCTAATCTTGCCCCTGTGCGGCGGACACGCACCCACGCTAACACCGGCCGGCGCAGCCCAATTGAATCGTTCCGTAATCAACTCTCCACGACGTGCACCATAAAGTTTAACATCCACGGCTCCTGTCATGCGTCGCGAGATTTACTGTTGCTCCGTGTTTGGTTGTTCCTTCTTCTTCTTTTTTTTTTGGGGGGGGGGTTGTCGTTTCTTCTCGTCCCAACCTTGGCGGGATTTTGGTTATTGGAGAATCACGGAGAAAATGGGCTCTACGGAGCATGACTGATGTCACATTATGACCATAATGAAAGACCCTTAATTAACAATACACCTGCTTCATTGCTGGAGTGGCTGTGACCCCCCCCCCTCTCTGGCTCCCCCCAGCCTTGGCTTCGAGACAAACCAAGCGGAGACCACGTGTACATCACTTAGCATCCCATTGAATGATAACTTTATCAGAAAGCGAGAGTGCAATCGGGGTTGAACGAAGACGAGCTATATCTTTATGGGTTTGCCATGTCTTTCCATACACTGTATGTGAATTGGGAGGATAAATACCACAGAGTTTCGGCAATGTACACTATTCTTGTATTTCATCGTCGGTTTTGATTTTCCCTCTCTCTCTTCCTCTTTCCCTCCCTCTCTCTCTCCCTCCCTCCCTCCCCCTCTCTCCTTCTCTCCCTCTCTCCCTCTCTCTCTTCCTCTTTCCCTCCCTCTCTCTCTCCCTCCCTCCCTCCCCCTCTCTCCCTCTCTCCCTCTCTCCATTTCCCCTTCTCTCTCCCCCTCGCTCTCTCCCCGTCTCTCTCTCTCTCCCTCCATCCCTCTCCCTCCCTATCTCTCTCCTCCTCCCTCTCTCTCTCTCTCTCCCTCCCTATATCTCCCTCTCTCCCTTCCTCTATCTCCCCGTCTCTCCCTCCCTCCCTCTCTTTCCCTTCCTCCCTCTCCCTCCACCTCCCTCCCTCCCTCCCTCTCTCCCCCCTCTCTCTTTCCCTCGGATTCGTCGACAGGTTTCCTTTTCATTTTCGCCTGTGGTGTCCTTCTGTAAAATGGAATTTCCAGGCAGGTGCCTGTGGTTTGTTTCCGCACATCAGTAAATGTCGATGCCTTTTAGCAACACTTTGACATTTTTTTCCCAGGGGTTACGCTTAGATGCGGAGGAAAGTCAAAAGCCGTTTCCAAATGGATGGTGGTTGATGAATCGGATTCATTCTGACCTAGATAAGTAAAATTAATGAACATGGGGGAACTAAAGGGATCTGCCGTTTCGACTGGGAATCTTTTTTTAATGAAAAGTGAGATCTAGACGAGTGAAGAAAGGTTTCGGACGCAAATGAGGGGTTTTTTTTCCTTTCATCTTCTTCATCGACGCTTTCCATTCGATTATCAGAGGGGGGGAGGGTCGGTTGCAATGGACATTATGTCGTGGGATGTACAACATTCGGACGGGCCTGCCTATAATAGCGGTGGTGTTAGCTTTAATTGGGTGAGGGAGAAGGGAGGGGAGGAGGTATGGCCGTCCGATGAGCGGTCTGATTCCCGGCGCACCTGCCCCAGGTCCGGTACCTGTCTGCCTGCTAACGATCGGAAAGCACTCGGCCGGGGTCATCTTACCGTCCGACGAGACGGGGGAGCGCGATGGAAATTTGCCGCGGCGACCCCCTTTGCCAAGTGCACAGCCACCCTGCCGGCCAAACTCCCTTCATTTACTGCAGTCTGTGGATTAATTAGCGAACGCGAGACAGGAACAAGCAGTCCTATAGTCCTTCTTTTTTTTTTTCAAAGGAAAACGAGGTTCCACCGAGGCCCTATCATTCAGGGAATTTATTTCCAAAACGCATTTTTATTACGCCAATTTCCCTCAGCGCTACTGATCAGTCTCGATTCCATCAGGTTTGACCTACCTACGGGCAAGGTCTTTCCCTCTTCTTAGGAATTCACGGGCAGACTCGATGGGGAACTGTCTCGACACGCGCGAGTGTAACCTGAGAGGAATACAAGAGAGACTAATGAAGGACGTGCGGCTAATCTCAAGAGAGGGCATTGTTGCGATTAACCGAATTCACAATTTGTGAAATGAAAGGGTGAACTGACAAGAGATTAATGTATAAATAAAAGAGTCCATTTCCCCTTGGATCTCCAACCTCCCTCCCGTCCCTTTGATCCTCCCCACCCTTTTGTTTGTATTCCCTTTGATCTTCCCTCCCTTTCTATATGTACTCCATCACACTCCCTTCCCTTTTGTCCTTCCTCTGTCATGTGTGTCATGGCTTTCCTTCCACTGACTGTCTGTGTATGTCCTTGTCACTTTGCCTTTGAGAAAGGTCCTGCTAGGATCGAAACGTCAGGCCCTCTGACTTTTAAGATTTTGTATTACAGGTGATTGTAGTCAGTGAGCTGTTTGCCACTGTTTTATTCACTTCGTGTAAATAAAAGAGTAACATTTTGGCATTTACCAAACACCCATCCATCCACCACTTCCATCCATCCACCGTGTCCTTCAAGAGATAAGGCTACGTCTATTTTTACGCCTCCTCATGTGTTTCAATCTGACATCTTTTTGTCGTGACCTCGCTACTTCTTCCGGGTAAACACCACCCACATTCAAACCACAGTACCCGACCACATCAGCAAAGCTAGATACACTAAGTGTATCTCCCCGCGTTATCAGAGCGCACGTAATTTCATTCCCCGCCATTGCTATCCGCCCTGCCCGCCGTAATTTCGTCAAATTCCATCTTGCCACGGTAGGAGCGCTCGGATCCGCTACCTGCCCTGCATTAACTCTTCCTAATGCATCCCGTCGAGTCTCGCGGCCTGTAGGGGACGGTGGGTGTGTGAGATAGGGGGGGCGGGAGGTGTTGGCCTCGACATTTTCGCAAACACCCGGTGATGACGGGAGGGGAGGCCGCTTTGGCGTGCGTGGCTCGTCACTCGCCATCGTCATCCTCTTCCTCCCGAGTTGCTGCGTGCATTCGACACGGTCGGCTAGACCGCGACCTCCGTGCCCATTCGCACGCCCTGCGTCACGTACACTAATCCCCCGCGGCGTTTTACGGCCGTTGCGTTCAACGCACGAAGCCATCCAGAATCTGCAACTCAAACAAATACAGGAAAAACACACTGGAAACTTTGAACTTACCTCTATCAAAGTAAATACCCCCAAAAAAGTTGCAAACTGCTCACTGACTGAATGACCTGCAATATGGAAATCTCATAAGTTAGAGGGCCTGACGTTTCGATCCTAGCAGGACCTTTCTCGAAGGCCTTTCCCTTTGCCTTTGAGAAAGGTCCTGCTGGGATCGAAACGTCGGTCACTCTGCATTTTGAGGGAGGGGAGGTGATGAGAACGAGGGAGAGGGGAGGTAGAGGGAGAGGCCGGGATGGAGGAGAAGGGGGTAGAGGGGAGGGGAGGGGAAAGGGTAGGGAGGGAAAGGAGAGGTAGAGGGAGAGAGAGAGGTCATAGACATGAGAGTGGAGTCTTTTCTTGACTGAGTAGCTGAGGCAAGTCCAGTGTACGGATTATGTTAAACCTTGAGGCAGAGGTTCATCGCACCAACGTTCTATCCCCCAAGCTATACAACATTCAGATAACAAAAGAGCCCTCCAAAATAGTCCACCTTCTTCAATAATAGGACAAGATGCTTCAGCCAGGGGCGGTTCACCATTTACCACCGTACATTTCTAGGGAACAGCCTCCATCTTAGCAGTCCAATTCAATTTTCTGTGCTCTTCTTATCAAAAAAAAAATGAAGTCTTAGCCGACGGCGTGCCACATAGCTAAGGGCTCTCCTCAGAGCAGAACTCGCTCTGGAAAAGAGATGACTTACACGGTGTCACCGCCAACATTTCCAACTATATACATCCACCATGCAAATCTTCAAGTCTCGTCTGGCTACCGTTTTTGTTTGCTGATTTGGTCAGCTTGACGTCTTCCTGAGAGACAGCGGAATATTGGAGGACGAGAACGAGTCTGCGGGGACCTTTCTGGTGCTTTCCGCAGAAGCCTCCAGATGATCAATTTGTGAGTGAAGGTGGAGTGAATGAAAATGTTCAATAAAAAAGACCCACGGCGGGTGAATGTAAAACAAATAGACCGAGATGCTCCGAGCTCAATCTTGACCCATCTCATTCCGAGCTGACGAAAGACTAATTGAATTTCAAGCAATAAATTCACCTCTGATATACGTGTATGTATACTAATGAATTACCCACGCACCCCTCAATATTGTTTAGAATGCCCAAACAAGGTTGATGAAATTGCCGTCTCAGAGGGAGCCTGAATCTTTCTAGTCTCCATGTAGGCTGAACCAGAGAGACAATCAAAGTAATGAAATGGCGACCTCTTTGATTGTATAATAAAAGACACCACGGGAAGTGTACTGATTGTCACTTGAATCCTTAAAAATACGAGTCGACATACATGGTACGTTCTTCCTTCTTTCTTCGTATGGCTATCCCAATACGTCTTTCAAAGTTTTCATCAGAAAGGTCCCGTTGGTATCGAAACAACGGTCCCTGTACAATTTTAGCCATTTTTTAAAGTTAATTTTGAAAAGTGGAAAAGTTACTTTAAGTTAGTTTAGTAAGCGGTTTGAAATATGTTTGCATATTACTGAAATTAAAGTATTACTCAATAAGCAAATTTCAATATTAGTCAATCAGTAAAATAAAATATTAGCCAATGTGTAAATTAACAATTTAGCTAATTTGTAAATCCAAGTATTAGTCAATCAGTGAATTTAAATATTACTTAATTAATGTATTAAATTAAGACATTAATCAATTAATAAATTAAAGTCCATTAGTAAATAAAAAAATAGTCAAATAGTAAATAAAAATATTAATCAATTTGTAAATTAAAGTGTTTAACAATTTGTAAATTCAAGTGTTAATCAATTAGTAAATTAAAATGTTAATCAATTACTAAATTAAAATGTTAATCAATTACTAAATTAAAGATTGTGTTGGTCAAAACCAATCAAAATCTTTCAACATTTCTGACAAACGCCTTATCGAGAATTTGAGAATGTTCCTAGTCCAAAGGGGTTTCATTACTGTGCAAGGAATAAATAGTTCGTTCGGTCGTGGGCAGTAGGGTCTGGTTCAGGCGGCGCAGACCTTAGTCACAGGCCGCTACCCTCGGCAGGCCACGCCGAAGCGAGGGCGGGTTAATCACCAATCCCCGGACCCTCATCCGAAAAAAAATCGACAGCGAGGAAAAGATACACTTGGTCTACTCCATCTCCAATAACAACAACAAGAAGAAGGACCGACATGACGGCCTGCAATCTGACATCAGGCCGAGGGTCTTCAACTCTTTCTGGACGGACGCCTTGTACTAATTTGTTTTTCAAGCCCACTGGAAAACAAAGGAGCCAGAAGCGCCGAGAGAAGATATTGAGCTCAGAAAATAAACGACGCTGCTAAGAAGGCATGACAATTAAATGTGGCGAAATGAATGAGTTTTATTACTGACCGGGTATCGCCCCCATACACCCACACCATACTCGCACAATATCATTTCCTCTGTTCCCCTCACCTGGGGAAATCAAGTAGACCGAGAGCATGATTGCTGTTTCTTTGGTCGGTATAAAAACTCTCGGTTATCCGAGGGGATAATTATTTTTCGAAGATTGTTTTTGGGAGGAGCACCCGTTGGTCGTCTTTGATCTCGAGGTTACGGCCGAAAATAGAGTAAGTGTGATCTTACGTCTTGGTTTTTTTTCTGTAACTCAATTATGTTATATCATTCTCCTCATCATCCCCATCTCCACATTCTCCTCATTCTCCCCATTCTTCTCATTCTCCTCATCTTCTTCATCCTCCTCATCCTCCTCACCCTCCTCATCTTCCTCATCACCCCTCCACATCCTCCTCATTCTCCTCCTCCTCCTCCTCCTCCTCCTCCCCATCCTCCTCGTCCTCCTCATCCTCCTCGTCCTCCTCATCCTTCTCATCCTCCTCCTCATCATAATCCTCCTCATCCTCCTCGTCCTCCTCATCCTCCTCCTCCTTATCATCCTCCGCATCCTCCCCACCCCTCCACATCATCATCATTCTCCTCCTCCTCCTCATCCTCCTCCTCCTCCTCCCCATCCTCTTCGTCCTCCTCATCATCCCCATCCTCCTCATCCTCCTCATCCTCCTCATCCTCCTCGTCCTCCTCATCCTCCTCATCCTCCTCATCCTCCTCATCCTCCTCATCCTCCCCATCCTCCCCATCCTCCCCATCCTCCTCATCCTCCTCATCCTCCTCACCCTACTCCTCCTCATCATCTTCCTCACCCTCCTCACCCTTTTTCTTCTTCGCCGTCGTTGTCTTTTTATTCTTCTTTTTCTTCTCATTCTTCTTCCTTTTCTTCTTCTTCTTCTTCTTCTTCTTCTTAATACCTCTGTGTTCAGCTAAAAAGAAACTCCTTAATTTCAAACACAACTCTTTTACTGGTTTTAACGTGTACATTTCTGTTTTATTCTGTTCATTGTCATGTATATTCATTATGTATAATCATTGTTTATTTCCATGTATGTTGATTCATGTCAAATGGATTGAAATAAAGTTTCCATTTGAAAAGTCAAAAGTCTTCTTCTATCTCTTCTTCTTCTTCTTCTTCTTCTTCTTCTTCGTCATCATCATCATAATCTGTCTCCATTTCCGATACCACAAAATACCAATGATTTGTAGCGTCGTGTCCGGGAGATATTCCCTCTAATCTTGCCGGCTTCAGTTTCATTTAATTGGACTTTTAAATGTTTAGAGCGACATTAATCTCTGATTTTTTTCATCTGACAATGGATAAGATGGTTGGCCTGGTTAGGAAAAGGTTTTAACATAATTATTATGATGATGTTAATGTAAGTTTGAGCTACGGTGTCCCCAATGGGTCACCCTAAAATAATAATGATGTTTAATAATTATGCGATGTATTTTCATTTTCAATTTCGGCTGCATGCAAAGATGGAGATCAAAGGTTTGGTTTTAGTCTGCTTGGTTGTCATGGCAATACTGACAGCGCCCTCTACCGCCAAGGGAGACCTAGCTGAAGGAACTCAAGACGTAGCCATGGACAGAAGCCTGGACAAACGAGGCACAGGAAACCAACGATTTAAACGTACGTGGCTTCTGTATAAATCAATTGGCTATGACTTTGAATTGCACATGAGTCATGTAGACTGCTAGCTAGTGGCTACTGTGTAAAGTCATAGGCTATGGCTCCAAATTACAGGCTAGTCTAAAGAAGCTGCTACCTAGTGGCGGCATAATGAATTCACTGGGCTATGGCTTTACATTTCACACGAGTGCATGGAAGTTTGTACGTAGTGACTGCTCTCTCGATCAATTTAATATGGCTTCAAACAACACACGAGTCTATGGAAGCCACATGCTAGCAACTAGTCATTTCTCGTAAACTCGCGTGTTTATTCCCAGCTGTAAAGGAGACGCATTTGTGTTAAACGGAGCATTGAGATCAACACAGTCTACTGAGGTCATTATGTTGGCATTCATTTTAATAGCATTTCACGTATGTCATTATAGATATAACATGAGGTTTGCGTAGAGGAGAATGTAATTCAATGAGGGTTTTTGCCCCGGCCGCCGAGGTTAAGCACGGCTAACCATCCTTGAATTACAATGTCATTTCTATACAATAATATAGGAAGGTTTGTGGTGACACCATGTATAAAGTCTCTTAAAGGAAGAGGTGTGGTCCTGATGACGGCCAGAGCACACTGGTCGGAACGTCACGTTACAACTCAGGTTCTTTTCAGAACCACACCATACATGGTGTCCTCAAAAACCTTCCTATATTGATTAAACCACCATGCAAAGCCTCAAGTCTTATTAATTTATATACATTAGAATGTCATAACCGTGTGATCTACCAAAAGTCATTGCCATGCGATCTATCAATGGTTGGGTTAACCAGTGAGTACCGTAGGTCAGCAAGGGTGAGTCCGATTAGTGGCACTGCTATCACGCTGCTTGATAGCGACATGTGGTTTAACCGATAATCGAACGCGCCTAGACTGACGGAACGCACTGATTCGTTACAGCAAGGGTGCTTCCAATTAGTGACACTGCTATCACGCTGCATGAGAGCGACTTGGGGTTTAACCGATAATCGAACGCGCCTGGACTGACGGAACGCACTGATTCGTTACAGCCTGCACGCATCCCGACTTCGGGCGGAGAGCCCGCTGTCGGTGTGACGTCACCAAGAGTCCTGGAGACTACAGGTACATGCGGTGTCGACTGCGCAGTTCCCCTCGAAGCACCACGCTGTCTTAGGTAAGGCGCAGGGTCAATGAACTATGTCAATGAAGTCGGTCAATGATGTAGGTCAGTGAACTATGTCAATGAACAAGGTCAATGAAGTAGGTCAATGAAGTAGGTCAATGAACTATGTCAATGAACAAGGTCAATGAAGTAGGTCGATGATGTAGGTCAATGAAGTAGGTCAATGAAGTAGGTCAATGAAGTAGGTCGATGAAGTAGGTCAATGAAGTAGGTCGATGAAGTAGATCGATGAAGTAGGTCGATGAAGTGGGTCAATGAAGTAGGTCAATGAAGTAGGTCGATAAAGAAGGTCAATGAAGTAGGTCGATGAAGTAGGTCGATGAAGTAGGTCAATGAAGTAGGTCAATGAAGTAGGTCAATGAAGTAGGTCGATAAAGAAGGTCGATGAAGTAGGTCAATGAAGTAGGTCGATGAAGTAGATCGATGAAGTAGGTCGATGAAGTAGGTCAATGAAGTAGGTCAATGAAGTAGGTGGATAAAGAAGGTCAATGAAGTAGGTCGATAAAGTAGGTCGATAAAGTAGGTCGATACAGTAGGTCGATGAAGTAGGTCGAAGAAGTTTAGGTCAATGAATTAGGTCAATGCTAAATAATGGAAAGGTAACCAATCTTAGATTTAGGTTACATTTTTCATTATAAGAAGCGATAATTATGAAATTCAATATCTAAGTAAAACGAAACATGCTGTAATGAAACTTAAGTTAAAAACTTCAATTTTTATGTTACTGAAATTTCTGTTTTGTAGCCTAAATTGTTAGTGCTTTCTAAACCTTTTCTTTTCAGAATCCCTGCTTCTATGATGTCGATCGCCATCATTGGACGATGAGGATGCCATAATGACGTCGGTTTGGGGAAATAATTCCTCGACAGTTGCCTTTTTTCAAAGATTTGTCTGATTGTTAAGCATAATTTTCCTAGTAAAGCTGTCTCTGGTAATTTTAAAAAGTGTGGAATGAGTCATTTCAATGGTTGTATAGGCCTATTATTTTTAAATTTGAAGTTAGTTAAACATGATTTTTTTTTTGGTAATTGACAAATTTGCAAAGAAACATTTGACTGGATTGGGACTTGAACCCGATACCTCTGGTTTAACGTACCAGTGCTCTTCCATCTGAGCTATCCAGCCCTTAGATGGTGGCCCCAATAGTCTTTGCTGGGGTGGGGGTGCCAGTCAGAAGTAATCAAACCATTCTAACTGGCGCCTCTTTTGTTTAATTCTTCTTCTTCTTTTATTTATTTTGTTTGTTGTCTTAGATTCTGTCATTTTCAATTTCTATATCCCCGACAAAGACAAGTTGACTGGAAGGCCACCATCTAAGGGCTGGATAGCTCAGATGGCAGAGCCGAGGTCTCGGGTTCAAGTCCCGGTCCAATCAAAGTTTTCGTGTGGCCAATTTTTTCCGGAAGCGTCGGGACGGAAGTGGTTACAGTACAGTTAATTACGATGTGCGTGGACTTCGCGCGGGCGGGATCGCCGCCCTCGGCTAAAAATAAAAACCCAGCTTGACGCGCGGGTCTACGGCCCAAATTGGAACCAGTGACGCTCTGTCTGACATCTGTCACTCTGCGTGGAGTTTGCGTGCCGGCGGTTGGTTGTGTGTAGAATTAAGGGATGGTTGCTCAAGCAATGCTTGCGGCGTTTTCATGTGACCCTCGTCATCGAGGCCGGAGTTAATGACGTCATTGATTCGCGATCTCTGAGAAGCATCACTTCGGTGGGTCACGAGGGATATGAATGAAATACTTCATCGTGACGTTCCTTCCTTGATAAAAGCAGGTCAAAGTCAACGTTTCCCGTTGTACTTCATGCTAAGCATCCAGCATCAGATATCATGGGACAACAAACGTCTATGGTTAAACCATGGCATTCGTGGTTTAACACGAGGATGAAGTTTCGTGCTTAGCAGATTTTCATGCGAAAGCAGCTCTATCGGGTCGCAATTCCATATGAGCCGCTTGAGCAAGAAAACACACTGAGCAAGAACATTCCTCTTTGCTTAATACAAGATTGCCAGTCATATTTCACTCGGTGTTTGCTGCCTCCAATGTGTATTCCAATCATCAGTGCCAAAATACAAGTGGAACATTAGCTGGCGACCTGATAATTTTTTTTGGGGGGGCAAGGATGTCCATGCTTCAGTAAATAATAGATGACGGCCAGAACATACTGGTCGAAACGTCGAGTTACCACTCAGAACCACACCTGTTCCTTTAAGAGACCTTATACATGGTGTCACCGAAAACCTTCCTATATTGATTCACCCACCATGCAAAGCCTAAAGTCTTATTTATGCTTCAGTACATTTTGGTGCGGAGGCGGATCTATATGAAGTTTGCCAGAATTGTGTTCCAGAACGGGGATCCAAGCCAAATGGGTCAATTCCGTAAGCCACTTCACAACCAATGTTTCAGAAACGGTGCCTTTATTTGCAAAGCTCTTAGGGGTGGCTTACAGGAAAATCAACGTTAATCACCTTTAACTGACAGACAGACAGCAAAGCCGACAGACGCATACGCGTACACGTGTCTGTAACGAGTGTGGTGGTTGTGAATATTCATGTGGGCCTCAGGATTTCCGCGTATTCGATTGGTCAATTTTCTCTCCAAAGACCTCGTGTGCTTGGAAAAAAAATCGCGAGCTGGTCGGCGGGTTAGGGAGAGAATGATGGACAGATTTATCTTTGCTAATTATTGATTGGCGGGACCCGCGCACGCCAAAAGTGACCTATAAATGGACGACGGAGGAAGAGAAGGTTTACCAATTCCTCCCCGTCCTTCACAGTTGAACAATAGCAGACAACAGTTGACAGGATCTCCCTAAAAGTAAGTTGCTTTCGCTTTTATTTTTCAAAGACGACTTATGGTGGGTGAAGGAATAATATTATAGGAGGGTTTGCGATGGCACCATGTATAATGTTTCTTAAAGAAGAAGTTCTTTTCAGAACCACACCTCTTCTTTAAGAGACCTTATACATGGTGTCACCGCAAACCCTCCTATAGAGTTACCACTCAGGTTCTTTTCAGAACCATACCTCGTCTTTAAGAGACCTTATACATGGTGTCACCACACACCCTCCTATAGAGTTATCACTCAGGTTTTTTTCAGAACCATACCTCTTCTTTAAAGAGACCTTATACATGGTGTCACCGCAAACCCTCCTATAGAGTTATCCTCAGGGCTTTTTTCAGAACCATACCTCTTCTTTTAAGAGACCTTATACATGGTGTCACCGCAAACCCTCCTGTGGTCTCTCTTTTTACATTTACATAAATGGAGTCATACCAAGAGGTCGGGCAATATTTAGCCGAACATTTTGAGCAACGGTGACTTAGATAACAACGGAGGAAAAGTAGCGATCAACGAATGCCCCAAGTGATGGATTGTGTCCGTCAAAATGAGTCACTCACTCGCAGTGTATCTCAGGACAGACCGAGGGTTGGACAAATGGTTTAGCCCAATTGACCAGCGGGGTTTGTGTGGCGTATATGTGACCCGGCACAGCATAATGAGGAATAACCCCCACTCTTGAGATTTTGAGATTTTGTAATGATGTGAAAGAGTAGACCATTAGCTTTCAAATGATATCAAATTTATTTCCGTGTGAACTTCGTTGTAAATAGTACAAGGGGGCTTGGCTCGTTCATTTGGCACCAGACGCAATATAACAGCACTATTCTAACTCCTCGAAAGCGGCCATTCAAAAAGGCAGGAACTTTACATTTTCATGAAAACAGTACACAAACACTCCCCCGAAATCCTCGTTTTTCAACATTTAGAGACGGATTTCAGAAAAATCCTTTGGACATAATATCCAAAAAGACATTAACTTTCCGAAAATTACAAAATTACAAAAAAGATATGATTTTTTTTTATCGAATTGAGAAGATACTTTGACTTCAAGCGTTGTTTACTCGAAAAGTGTTTTGGTGGGATATTCCTCATGTCGCTGTGCCGGGTCACATATTACTCAAGGCCTTGCACATCTATAAATACATGTAGCCTGCGCTATGTGCAATGACATTATTAGCTTTCACGTGGTGCTGCTGCTTTCGTATGAAACAGAACATTGTTTCAACTATTAGATATGAGTAATATACGAAAATGTTGCAAACTACTTACTGAATAAAATTACTAAAATGCAAAATCTCAAAATTTAGTGGGCAGGACCTTTCTCAAAGGCACTATTAGGTATGTTGGATTTCCTGATGAGATCATCATCAGTCGTTTTTGACAGGCTTGGTGAATCACTCAAATGAAACGCCGACCGTGACAGTCGTTCACATACTTATAGGCTCAATAAATACTGTCTATTTTTTTCAGTCCACAAACTGCCTGATAATATTTTAAAGATTTTGTATACTATTTGGATTTTGGAGTGCATTGGCCCATCTCAATTTTAAGGGCATATACTTTTCATGTCACCTTTTCACCTGACACTGCGATGGTTCGTGTTTACCAATTTGTACAAGAAATCAACGTAGTTGTTGGTGATAACATGGCCCATTAACGAGACAGGGGCAATGGCTCGGGCTACGTCCTGGGCCCAATTTCATAGAGCCGCTTAAGCGTGAAAATCTTAAGCGTGAAAAAGTGTAAGCAAGGATCACAATCTGCCCTGCAATGTGGTGTCCATTGCTTTTGACTTGTATTCCACTCTTCTTTATTTAGCGTGAAATAAAAGTGAAGTTGGGGTTGGTAAGGGGATCCTGTGGCTCATGAGTTTTTGAGCTTAAGCACATTTTTGGCGCTTAAGCGGCTCTATGAAATTGGCCCCTGGTCTCAATTTCTCACATCTGCTATTATAAAATAAAATGGCAAAGACCTCCTTGACTGGGCCGGGATTTGAACCCGTAAGCGTACAAGCGCTCTTCCCACCTGAGCTGGTGGTCTCCCAAATAGTCAACTATATAGTCATTGCCATTTTTCCAATTAGTTCAAAGGTTCCCAGTCAGTTTTTCATCAATTGGTTTGATCTCATATTTTAAAACGGAACGGTTTTAGGATAACAGGTCGTAAGGGATAACTGTTGCTGCTGCTGTTGCAGTTGTGGCTGCTGTTGCTGCTGCTGTGTTATTGTTGCTGTAGTTGCAGTTCTGGCTGCTGTTGCTGCTGCTGTGTTATTGTTGCTGTCGTTGCAGTTGTTGCTGCTGTTGCTGTCCTTAATGTTCTTGTTGCTGCAGTTGCTGTTTTTTCTGTTGTTCAGGGCAACCAACTGGATACTTCAGTACCAATAGAATACATTTGTCTTTCAGTAGACCCGTGTTTAGGTATTTCCCAACCTTACGATCTGACAATTTGGAAGGTCAGTGAATTGCTTGTGAGCCTGTTATAATAGCCGTGATATATTGGCTTTATTATATGGTCGGGGACCAGACACCAGAAGGCGCACTGCCTATTGGTTGAGATCTGTGATACGTCATAATACACGTGACTGGCCCAGCCACTCTGCATAACTTGAACCGAAGTAACTGAACTTGTTTCCTCTGTGACGGTGTGAGTCATGAACGCGTGGGTATTCGTCCTGGTCTCCCTCGTGGGCTTTGTCATCGTCACCGCCTCTGCACGTGACCGCGACGTGATGGCGCGCTACGACAAGGGCGCCCTCACGAAGCAGCAGGTTTGGCAAGCTACAGTCGACGCTCTCCGCAGCAAGAACTACCTTGAAAAGAGAAGCACTTTTACTCGATGTAAGTCACCCATTCCTTATTTATATTATTTTTATCTTTATTAGCAACAAGACATAAACTGGTTGGATTAAAAACACATAGGGCCCTAGCTGTAAAAACTTTAAGATCTCTTCAAAACTGTCAAAATATCTTAAACTTTCAAAGGCACTATAAAAATATCTCAAACTAAATACCTTAAACATCCTTAATATTTCAAACATTTTAAAATACCTTATTAAACGTCTTAAACATTAAAAATCAATATATAACAAACACAAATGCAAACCTTGTAATCATTTAGAAATAACAAAGACAACCAACCATTAAAAATAGAAATTATAGAGACATCGTGGGCTATACTGTAGTCTGTTAGTTTTGCAAAAGGTGAACCAAACTGTCTTTGCGTTCTGAGGGTGTACGAAACGGGCCAGACTAATACAGCTTATGGTTAGGCTTTGAGAGCAAATTATTTCTGACACAAATAAAAAGACGTTCTTGGCTGACAATCCAGTTGATTTCCGAGCTGAGAAACTACTGACAGAGATGCATGACAAAGAGACACGGCGACTGACACACGGATTGTTCGCACTTTATTGCTCAAGTGGTACAGCACTGTAACGTTAAACTACGGAATAGGTTTGAAATTCCCTCTCCAATCACACTTTTTTTCACGAAACATTCACCCCTGTATTTATTTATTTTCTCGAATTTATTGATTGAATCCAATAATTTGTTAATTTTTTAAAAGGGTGCAGAGACCCCATAACAGGACGGCGGTGTGAATGCAGTTTGTACCATCAAGGACCACCGTTCACCGTGTGCCGCTACTGAGTCGATGGATCTATGGTAGACAATGGTAAATATGTGACCCGGCACAGCATAATGAGGAATAACCCCCACTTTCGAGATTTTGAGATTTTCTAATGATGTGAAAAAGTATACCATTAGCTTTCGAATGATATCAAATTTATTTCCGTATGAACTTTGTTGTCAAATAGTTCAAGGGGACTTCGCTCGTTCATTTGGCACCAGACACAATAATTATAGCAGCATCAGTCAAACTCCTCGAAAGAGGCCATTCAAAAATGCAGGAACTTTATATTTTCATTAAAACAGTGCACAAACACTCCCCCGAAATCCTCTTTTTTTCAACATTTAGAGACGGATTTCGGAAAAATCCTTTGGACATAATAACCTCCAATACATTAACTTTCCGAAAATAAAAATAAACATAAATTGATTTTTTAATACTTCAGGCGTTGTTTACTGGAAAAGTGTTTTGGTGGGATATTCCTCATGTCGCTGTGCCAGGTCACATATTATTACTGACAAACTGTTTTTACAAACTGCTTACCAAGAAGAAATACCCTGATATTTATTTTTGTTTCAAAATTGTCTGAAAGTTCCTAATTGTTTTCCCTTTATTGGTACTTTGAATTTACCTGTTAGGTGGTGTCTGTCAAAATCACAAATTCCCCCAAAAAACAATTTTCTGACGAAAAAGGGGTTCCCAGTCAGTATTTTCATTGTTTGTTCGAAGAAAAAAATACACCGAGCGTTCGGCAAATTTTGCAAACCCCTTTTGTCGATCATTTTGTCAAGTGCCATCACCATCTTATCAAATGATCTAGGATTGATTTCATAGAGCCGCTTGAGCAAGAAAGTCATTCTAATCATTACAATTTATAGAATCTTTGTTGGGACAAGTTTCCCGGCCACGTATTCCACGTGATGCTTACTGCTTTTTGGACTTGAATTTGACCGTTTGGAGCTCGCACGTGCAAAGTACACATGTAGAAATGATTTCATTAAGTCTGGCTCTTCATTCTTATGCAAATTCCAGTTCTGATGACGTTAACCCCAGACTGGATACCAGACCAAATCAATGTAAGCGCTCATGAAGTGCCTCGTGCACTGGTATCTCATTTCCGGACCACACTCCGTTTTCCGCGTAGCTCATCCCACTGTGTGTGTTTGTATTTATTTCCTCCAATGCAGACAGAGCCGCCGGTGCGTTCAGATCGCGTCCATTAGACTTGGCACACCCTCCCATCTCCTCCTCTGGGTCCAGAGGCTAGTGTTAGTAAACATCCTCTTCCGGTAAAACTGCACATCGAGCTTGGGCCAAAGTCGACCTGGCTACCTGATCGTAGACCTTGGACGTTCCTCTGCTCTCGCCGACTTGGTCCCCCAGTTAGGACAAATTTTCAGCGAGTAACCAGGCTGTTTGCCTCCTCTCACCCGTAAACTCTATCTAACCCAAGTTGTAGATCAAAGAGGTACCAGAACAGCTTCTTCCCTCGTTGAGCCTCTCTCTTGAATTCTCTTCCTGGTTCTTGCTTTCCCCCAGCCTACGATCGTTCCCTTTTTGAAAGGAATTACAATTCCTATCTCCAGCCTTCCCGAGTCTCTCTCTAGCTCCTTCTTTCATTAGCCCTTAAACATGGGTGGCTTTATGGCCTTCTAGCAGGACCTTTCTTGGCGGATACCGGCGCCCTATAAATGCCCATTATTATCGTTATTATTATTCCCGGTCCGTTCAAACTTAAGTCTTAGACGAGAATATAAAGGGACAGAATGTCAATCCTGTAGCATCAACAGTAAATATATTTAAATAAATCACCCGTAACGAATTAAATGCAATTAAGCAATGATCGCTTTATTTAAATGTCTGAGAGGTTACAAAACAAATTCGTAATGTTGCAAATTGTTCAGTTACTTCAATAAACAAAATGCAAATCTACAAATTGCACTGGTTCTGCATGCGTTTCGTTCCTAGTGTAACTTTTCACTTTTCACAAAGATAGTACCATGCTTTTGAGAAACGCAGTGGCTGTTGTTACGGCAGTCGTCCGTGTGGTTCCCTGACTTGATTGTATTTCGTCAGCATTGCAGGCTGGTTGAACCAGTCTATTAGCTGATAGTCTGGTTCCAAGAGCTAAACATCCTGACAAATACTGTGAAGTCAGGAAACCACACGGACGACTGCCGTAACAACAGCCACTGCGTTTGAGAAAAGGTTATGTTGGCGCCACAACGTCGGGCCCACTTATTTTTTGGGAATACAAAATAAGCACCTCTCATTTGGTGATATATTTTTTCAGTGCGCCCAATATTTAGTCTTTATAAATTGTTATGATTTATAAAATGCCATTGAACGAAAGCTGTCTATTTGAAATGTTTATTTAAAGCCCCTACACAATATTGGTCGAAGTCAAAGAATATCATTCAAACGTTGTCTGATCCAACATATGCATGAAATAGCACACCTGTGAAAATTTCAGCTCAATCCGCCCACCGAGTCTCGAGAAAATCGTGAAAACCGCTTCATTTGTTTCGCGAAAATGCAGCATTCAACGCCGTACTGTTCCGAAAAATAGTTTAAATCTCGGTGAGACGTAAACTATTTCTTTTACTCTTTTCTCCCAATTTACATCATTTTAGACAGAAATATTTCAGTGAGAGGTTTCTACTATAACCATCTTCAAACTGTATAAGTTTCATGTAAATCTGTGAACATTTCTGTTGTTCGATCTTACCAATGTTGTGTAGGGGCTTTAAATTGATATTACTTGCCAAGTCAGTTGCAACGTTCAAAGTCTGTAAACGGCACGTGGTTGCATCGAAACAGAACCAGGTAGTAATTTGACATAATTATACTCCGCGTCTAATTGGTGCATTTTCGAGAGCTTTTATTTCCCTTTGGGAAACTTATTTCGTAAAACCACCATTAACCTTTTTTTCGATGATGAATGATTTGATATCAGCAACATCTGTGGCGGACTTGAATATATCATAAATTGTCTAAAGGGCCAGTGATGCGTCACATAACTCAATCGCGGTATATTAAAAAGGATGACTTTTGAGGCATCTATAAATGTGACCCGGCACAGCGACATGAGGAATATCCCACCAAAACATTTTTCGAGTAAACAACGCCTGAAGTCAAAGTATCTTCTTAATTCGATACAAAAAAAATACATTTTTGTTTGTTTGTATTTTCTGAAAGTTAATGTATTGGAAGATATTATGTCCAAAGGATTTTTTCCGAAATCCATCTCAAAATGTTGAAAAAACGATGATTTCGGCGGAGTGTTTGTGTACTGTTTTCATGAAAATGTAAAGTTCCTGCCTTTTTGAATGGCCGCTTTCGAGGGGTTAAAATGGCGCTGCTATATTGTGTCTGGTACCAAACGAACGAGCGAAGTCCCCTTGTACTATTTGCAACAAAGTTCACACGGAAATAATTTTGATATCATTTGAAAGGTAATGGTATACTCTTTCACATCATTAGAAAGAAACTCTCAAAAGTGGGGGTTATTCCTCATTATGCTGTGCCGGGTCACAAATGTCTTCTTCAGACAGAGACGTCAAGTACCAAGATTGACCACATTAATTTTCCCATCGGCATCACATTCTCACGTTTCAGTCTCTTGACATGAAACAATTAGTTTGGCTCCGAGAGGAGTGGGGAGGAGTTAATTCTCTGACTGACACCATCTAAAGGGTTTCAGTCTCATAGGACGGGGGAGGCGACATATGGATTCTCCATTGGGGATCCCTCCACGAATTAAGAAGCATTCTGTCTGCCTCGTGCTAATCTCAGGGCCGCGTGTTGCTGGACTATGGTGCGTCACGGCTCAGTGCGCGTGCCGTGGTGGGGCGCACGACGAAATCTTAGCTGCAACCCGTAATTACCAGCTCGACAGGTTTATCATTGTGATTTCAAACGGTAGGAGAGAGACGGAGAGAGGGGAGTGAGAGGAAGAGAGAGAGGGGGAGAGAGTGAGAGAGGGGGAGAGAGGGGGAGGGAGGGGGAGGGAGGGAGACGAAGGGAGAGGAAAAGAGTGGGAAGACAGACGAAGAGAGAGGAGAGAGGGGAGTGAAAGGAAGAGAGAGGAGAGAGTGAGAGAGGGGGACAGAGGGGAGTGAGCGGAAGAGAGAGAGAAGTGAGTGAGAGAGGGGAGAGAGGGGGGAGAGAGGGAGGGAGGGAGACGAAGGGAGAGGAAAAGAGTGGGAAGAGAGACGAAGAGAGAGGAGAGAGGGGAGTGAAAGGAAGAGAGAGGAGAGAGTGAGAGAGGGGGAGAGGGGAGTGAGAGGAAGAGAGAGAGGAGAGAGTGAGAGAGGGGAGAGAGAGGGGAGAGAGGGAAGGGAGTGAGACGAAGGGAGAGGAAAAGAGAGGAAACAGAGACGAAGAGAGAGGAGAGAGGGGAGTGAAAGGAAGAGAGAGGAGAGAGTGAGAGAGGGGGACAGAGGGGAGTGAGCGGAAGAGAGAGAGAAGTGAGTGAGAGAGGGGAGAGAGGGGGGAGAGAGGGAGGGAGGGAGACGAAGGGAGAGGAAAAGAGTGGGAAGAGAGACGAAGAGAGAGGAGAGAGGGGAGTGAAAGGAAGAGAGAGGAGAGAGTGAGAGAGGGGGAGAGGGGAGTGAGAGGAAGAGAGAGAGGAGAGAGTGAGAGAGGGGAGAGAGAGGGGAGAGAGGGGAGGGATTGAGACGAAGGGAGAGGAAAAGAGAGGAAACAGAGACGAAGAGAGAAGAGAGAGGGGAGTGAAAGGAAGAGAGAGGAGAGAGTGAGAGAGGGGGGACAGAGGGGAGTGAGCGGAAGAGAGAGAGGAGAGAGTGAGAGAGGAGAGAGAGGGGAGAGAGGGAGGGAGTGAGAAGAAGGGAGAGGAAAAGAGAGGGAAGAGAGACGGGGAGAGGGGAGAGAGGGGAGTGAGAGGAAGAGAGAGAGGATAGAGTGAGAGAGGGGAGAGAGGGGAGTGAGAGGAAGAGAGAGAGGAGAGAGTGAGAGAGGGGGAGAGAGAGGGAGAGAGGGGGAGGGAGTGAGACGAAGGGAGAGGAAAAGAGAGGGACGAGAGACGAAGAGGGAGGAGAGAGGGGAGTGAAAGGAAGAGAGACGGAGAGAGGGGAGTGAGAGGGGAGTGAGAGAGGGGGAGAGAGAGGGGGAGGGAGAGAGGCGGATGGAGGGAGTGAGAGGAGGGAGATGGAAGGAAAGAGACGAAGAGAGAGGAAAAGAGACGGAAGAGAGACGAACAGAAAGGAGAAAGGGGAGCGAGAGGAAGAGAGAGGAGAGAGGTGAGAGACGAAGAGAGAGGAAAAGAAAGGGAAGAGAGACAAAGAGAGAGGAAAGATGGGAGTGAGAGGAAGAGAGAGAAGAGAGGGGAGAGAGACAGAACCCGGAAAGGGGAGAGAGGGGGCGTGAAAGGGAGAGGAGAGAATGGAGAGAGGAGAGGATGGAGAGATATATACAGAGATGAGGGAGGGTGAATGAGAAGGGGAAATGTGAGACCGGGGAAGGAGGGAGAGGGAGAGGGAGAGTGAGAGGAAAGATAGGTCAAAGAGAGGGGAAAGGGGAGAGAGGGGAGGAGAAGGAGAGGCAGAGGGAGTGAAGGGAAGAGAGAGGGAGAGGAAGGGGAGAGGGGAGAGAGAGGGAGTGAGGGGAGTTTAGAGGGAGAGAGTGGATAGAGATGTCGAGAATGATGGAGACAGAAAGACAGAGAAAGGGAGAGAGAGAGGTAAAGGGGAGAGATGGAGAGGAAGAGAGATGAAGAGAGCGTCAGTGAGGGAGAAGGGGATAGAGTGAGAGTGACAGAGAAAGAGAGAGACAGGGAGACAGAGAGACAGAGGGAGAGGGAGAGACGGAGGAGAGAGAGAGAGAAAGGAGAGATACGGCCTACGTTGAGATTGAAAGAAATGCTTCATTTGGAGCAAACAATGCAAGACGAGACGAGATGATTGGAAGGACGCCTAATTGAGTCGCACCAACCATTCTCTTTCTACCGATGTATACCTGCGCTCATATAGACACCCCCCATAGAGCAACGCGTGGGTGATACATGTAGTTAATAACCTTTACCTCCGTGGGGGGGGGGTTTCCACTTGACCCAGAAATCCTTCATATTGTGCCGTGGATGCAGGCAGCGTCTCAAGGTGGTGCAGGGGGTATCATACCAAATAATCAGAATAACGGAATGATAAAAAAAAGAACGCAGTGGCTGTTGTTACGGCAGTCGTCCGTGTGGTTCCCTGACTTCACAGTATGTGTCAGGATGTTTAGCTCTTGGAACCAGACTATCAGCTAATAGACTGGTTCAACCAGCCTGCAATGCTGACGGAATACAATCAAGTCAGGGAACCAGACGGACGACTGCCGTAACAACAGCCACTGCGAAAAAAAGAAACAGCAATTAGTATCGCAACGAAGGAGGTGGTATGCGTGCGTGGGAGCGAAGCTTCTGAAAAATTAAGGCATCGACGCGCGAGCGCGGTGCACGGTTGCTTGACGGCCGATACTAGTCTCCGTCTCGCGTCGCCAGGAACGACTCAGGCGTGACCATCCTGGTCGTGAGCGGGTTATATAAGCGGCGTCCCGTCTCACAGGCCCACACTAGTCTGTGGGGGATATCGCCCGAGTTAGCTCAGAGCACGCCACCTCGTTCCCTCTACCGCCCAAGTCCAGTCGGAAGTAAGCCAGATTCTTCTCTCGAGGGCTCCGCGTTCAAGGTAAGGACAGATTGACGTGTGGTTGGGTTTCTTTTGCGGCAAGTCCGTTTTACTGGAGGTCAATTTCATAGAGCCGCTAATCAAGCATCCAAATTTGCTGAAGCATGAAAAACCTTCCCCAATAAAATCAGGTTGCCAGCCAGACTTCTACTTGTATTTCATGCAGAGCGACCAATATTGGAATGCATTGTCAAGTACAGCTCGCATCAAGTGGAATTTGGTTGGCAATTTTGTGGAAGAAATTTCCACACATGCGTTTTGCATTATTCGTATGTGTCTTCGTCCTGAAGACGAGCAGAGTATACTGTTCGAAACGTCGAGTTCCTCCGGTTCTTTTCAGAACCACACTTACTCACAAAAGAGAATTTACATGGTGTCTCCGCAAACCTATTTATCCTGATATTATCACCATGCAAACCTTCAAATCTCATTTGTCTTCATAATGTAAACAATTCCCGTGTCAAACGTCCAAGTGCAGACTGTGGTTGCTACTAACTAACTAAAATCTCTCAGTGCCAGGAGGCACATAAGGCTAGGACATCAGCCTTCCACTGGGGTCGGTCTGAGGCTGCATGGCGCACCGTACTCCAGGAGCTCCAGCCCCGCACCGTTTCGTTCAACCTCCACCATACGTCGCCATGTTGTCTATGGGGCGTCCACCCTAAGGCCACAGCGCAGTCGTCAGATGGGTCCTTTCTCAGCCCATGGCCGATCCAGTTCCATCTTCTTCTTGGACTGTGGTTACATTTGACCCTATTTCATTTTACCGTCGTCTTGGTAAAAAAAAAAAACGTCGAAAAAAGGGGTCCAGTGCGGACACGTCCATGTCGGGCTTGTCATGCTGAAGCAAATTTGGCGATGGTGTTCTGATTTTTTGGGGGCGAGTTTGTTCTATCGTCCACACAACCAATCACCACAGTCGAAACTCATACCCAAGCCGTGTATCTACAGCACTGTTGCCACAGATATACTGCGATGTTTTGCGTCGAGGAGAATGTGATTCAATGAGGGTTTGCCCTGCTCGACGTGATAAGCACTGAGTGCTCGGTGCTTTGCCCAACTGCCTGCTGAAACAAAATTACAGGTAGCTCGTGCGGGATTTGAATCCGCGACTCCTGCTTTCTAGAGTATACGTCTTAACACCAACGAGCTGGTGGTTGTCGTAAGGCGGATTCGAATATGTGACCCGGCACATCATAATGAGGAATAACCCCCACTTTTGAGATTTTGAGATTTTCTAATGATGTGAAAGAGTGTACCATTAGCTTTCAAATGATATCAATTTGTTTTCCAATACATTAACTTTCCGAATATACAAACAAAAAAGAAATTTGATTTTTAATCGAATTGAGAAGATACTTTGACTTTAGGCGTTGTTTACTCGAAAAGTGTTTTGGTGGGATATTCCTCATGTCGATGTGCCGGGTCGCATATGTATACCGGAGTGTACCGCATTGCATCATAGATTATACTAGAAAGAGGCCCAACTGTTGTGGGACGTTGCGATCACACCAGGACCTTTCTCAAAAGTAGGATTCTACCTCGGAGAAAGGTCCCGCTGAGAGTGAAACGCCGGGCAATCATCATCCGTAGACTATATCAATCAGCCGTATTCGAGCCCCACAGTCCGGATTCCCTTTACCAGTGCTGGGGTGGATTTCCCAAAAGCCTGTCTATGCATCGTAACTCAACTCACGAAGGATGGGCACTTTTTCTCCAATAGCTGGCTTTCTAGCCTTCGGCTCCCGCTTCTGTTATTCAAAACCTAAAAAACACAGGTTGGCTTTCTTTTTTTAAGTTTTTGATTTTTTGAAGCTTTGGATTCTTTTTCTAAATGCAGTGATTTCTTTTTTCTAAATGCAGTGATTTTCTTTTTCTAAATGCAGTGTAACTTACAAAAAAACGAAGCCTAAGACCTCCCATTTTATTGCCTTGTATTTTTTTTAAATTGACGAAAGAAAGAAAGACAAAGCCGGAGCCTGAGCCTAAGCCGGATTTTGGAAGAGGGCCATTAGCCATTGTTAGTTGGAATATGGTTTCTATACATCGTCTTGCGACCATGATTTAGACTCATCATATTGTGTTTGTTATCGCTTTCCCCAACCTCCCCCCCCCTTCATGGCTGGCAGGCAGTGACGTCATGAGTGGCAAGTGTCTCCTCGTTCTGGCCTTGGTTGTGGCCACGGTAGCGTTGGTCAGTGCGGAGTGGCAGGACGACGATATGGACGGTGGACTAGACGGAGCCGCCGTGCAGTATCTGCTACAGAAGAGGGGAAGGGGCACCATGTTCAACCGTAAGCATCGCCCTTGGGGTTGTCTTTTGGCCGGCGCAACAAATCTAATGCGCAAAAGGGTTTTTACTTTGCGATATGTCTATGCACTAATGCGTACCAAAAATAAACCGATTCAAAAAGGCTACTTTGCCAAGGAAAAATGAAAAAAAGAGCTTGCGGCTTGTAAGTTCCCTAGAACTAAATAATTACCCTTGCTGCAGCAGTCACCGTGGCTTTCCTATTGGCTGTATACTACTGCCAAACTGGTCGACCACAGTGACCGTGCAGCTGGATATAGGCTGGTGTGCTTGCTGGATAGGTGGCTTGAAGGGGCTGCCTGATGTGGTCACTACTGAGCCTCGATGGAAAAAGCAAGGTGGAGCAATTGTGCAGCCACCTTTTATTAAGGCCAGCCCCATGGTGTCATGCGATAAACTTATGCAATGTAACTAAAGATAGTGCATGCTGACTTGGCTAGCACAAAAGAGCACAGGACACAAAAGAAAGCACTCGGAAAAAGCCAGGACAAATAAAGGACTACTACAGTCTTTTTAAGCGATACACAAACAGACGTGCATTGTGTCGGCAGAGTTATAGGTAACCAGTGCAGTTTGGAAACTAAAGAAGAGGAAAGCACACAGAAGTTGACAGAGGAAATGAGTCTCGCTGCAATCAATCTTGAACTGCCGCCTATCTCAAGGGATCACACCCCCGCTTTCATCCAGACGCAAACAACTAGTTTACGGTTTGAATTGCTTCTGACTGGTACCCCCACCCACTGTTAGGGAAGGCCACGATCTAAGGGCTGGATAGCTCAGATGGAAGAGCACAGGTAAGTTAATCCAGACGTCCCGGGTTCAAGTCCCGGTCCAGTCTAAGTTTTCTTTGCCATTTTTTTCGATATACAAACATTAAAAAATGGACCGAGATTTTAACCTTCGACCTTTGGTTTATCGTATCAGTGCTCGTACCATGACTTCTCCAGCCCTTAAATGGTGGCCTTCCTAAAGTCAACTAGTCTTTTGGGGTGGGGGCGCCAGTCAGAAACATTTCAACCATTAAGTGCCGTGTACCTCCAGGGATCACAGACCCGCTTTCATTCAGATGCAAACAACCAGTTTACGTACGTGGATTTATTTTTCCTAGGATGCGTGGACCATGACACAGGGCGCGTCTGCAAATGTGCCAGGCGGTCCCGAAGCTACCTATACGGCAACGAATGCGCGAAGTAATCGGTAAGTTGTGTCAGGTAGACCAGCCTGGCCTGCCTCTGGTTAACCAGTGCCCACAGACATAAATAACCTATAGACGGACAACAGCGGGCGCGAAAAACCATGGACAAACTTGCTCGTCACGTCACACGTGCGTGCACAAACTCAGTGCAAGATTACGCATACTGGCCCGCAGAAATGACCGCAAAATTTTGATTCATTATTATTTCTAATAAAACACGCAAATACACATCTGTAATCGAGTAAGGGCTTTTGATCTCAATCAGCATGGTTTCATCACCAAATCAGTTTGAATCGATCATTCCGGGATTTCTCTATATGTTTGTGCACATTGTTCATCCACTTCCGCCCACGGTTTCACATTTAGTCGGGTGCCGTCACCATTACAGTATCCTGACGTCATTTTCCATAGGCGTTGTGTATGGCTGTTGGTCTATAGGTTTATGTCTGTGCCAGTGCCCAATGCAGTCGATTCGCCATGGTGCGCCCTCAAGAGTTTGTAACGCATTGGCCAATGTACAATTTTCAGTCTCTTGAGGGCGCACTATTGTGAATCGTTCGTATTGTATTGAAACAAACTGCCAAAGCAGGAAAACAAAAACAGCTCAGCATGGCTCTGCTTCTCTGTTTGAAAGAAGGTTGCTAACCAAAAATGTCCAGCGCGACGCTCAGGCCGTGTCCGAAATGGGCTTCCAGAGCTACGGCTACGGCTGTTGTCTTCGCATCCCCGTGTGTTTCCAATGGAGCGAAGATCTAGCCGTAGCTCTAGACGACAGATTCGGACACAGCCTCACTGCGTTTGCATTTGACAATACGGGCGATTTGCACGAGTGCGCCCTCAAGAGTTTGCAACGCGTTGGCCAATCACAATGCGTGAAATCTATCGGCCAACCTCTGCCCAGTAAAAGTGACCAGATAAGTTTAACCGAGGCGATTAGTCCAGTGGAAACGCACCACTCGGTAAAACGCGACTCGGCCTACATGCACTGTGCACAAATAGTTTTAGCCAGCTTGGTTACTTTAACCATCGTCTCGATTAATTGACAGACTCAAAATTCCAAGTGGGAACGATGGTCAAATTTGACTATTGAAAATTTAACCATCGTCTCGATTAAATTTTAGTCCAGTGGAAACGCGGCTTAAGTAACTACGAAACTATATGTATAGCTGTGTGGAATAGCAAATTCTTCTGATGTGTTTTTTCGTCTCCTTTTCTCTTAATAGGTGTCTGAGAAAGTGGCCAACTGTTTCTGAGAACATCATTCTTCAGTGGTTAACAAGCGAGCCACCCAGGCTGATATCTGACGGATCGGACATGGCGCCATTGCACTTGGATATAGCGTGCACGTCATAGTAATTACCACTGCTGCTATTAATTTTGCTTAAAGGTGCAATGTTACCAGCTTTTTATATAAACGTTTTGTCTGCATACTGTGATCATCGTGTATTTAGAAATTGACCTAGAATCCCAACAGCGCTTGAAATTCCTTCATTCGACAGACATTTCTTTGCTTCCATAATTGTGTGATTCAAGCAAACCTGAAAATGACATTTTCCAATAACTATTTATTGAAACAAATGCAAAAATTCTCTTTGCACATGATTATTTGTAAGTGACCTTCAACTTGGGATTATATTCAATCTGAACTGTAGAAATAGTGGACAGTACAGATGGAAATTGATACAAATTGGGTTTTAATGTGACAGTACATTTTGACTTAGATTAGTACCCTGACGTCTATTGTGGAGGGGCAGCACAAATACTGTGGTTTCAAAACCTTAATTTTATTATGAGTGGTGCACCTCCCCGTTACTCCAGTATATACCATTTGAAACATGGTGCTATAATTATGAATTGAGAATGCATCGTATTCAGCAAATGGGGAAAATTTTATCAAACTTATTCCTTCGCAGTTACATTTTATTGGACGGGAATAGTTTACAGGTTCATATTTTGAGGCAACGATCATGCTAATTAATTTTAAATTGAAATTATTTATAAAGTACCCTGAACAACCATTAGAAATTGGGATTTGTTTCTCCCTGGTTAAAAAAAACTTATGTTAATCGTTTTGCTGAATAAAATAATTATAAATGTATTGAATTCAGGCTTTTATCGTCTTAGTTGAAAGTGAATAGTGTGTGGTAATAACTGGCGATGCAGTGGCTACTGACGTCAGTGATGTAAGCGTACTCACGATGATGTCATAGGCTATTGAAATGAGTCCCCGTTGCAAAAGTGGAGTGATACGCTATGTCTTGTTTTGTTTTGTTTTTTGGTCTGGTTTGGTTTGATTTGGTTTGGGTTGGTTTGGTTTGGTTTGGTTTGGTTTGGTTTGGTTTGGTTTGGTTTGGTTTGGGTTGGTTTGGTTTGGTTTGGTTTGGTTTGGTTTGGTTTGGTTTGGTTTGGTTTGGTTTGGTTTGGTTTGGTTTGGTTTGGTTTGGTTTGGTTTGGTTTGGCTTGGTTTGGTTTGGTTTGGTTTGGTTTGGTTTTGTTTGGTTTGGTTTGGTTTGGTTTGGTTTGGTTTGGTTTGGTTTGGTTTGGTTTGGTTTGGTTTGGTTTGGTTTGGTTTGGTTTGGTTTCATGGGTGTGGTGTGGTCTGGTCTGGTCTGGTCTGTTATGGTTTGGTTTGGTTTGGTTTGGTTAAGCCTTTCTTGATGACACGCAAAATTGCTTTTTGAGATGATGTACCAATAGGCCTATATGGCTCTAAAAGCTTCTAAAAGTATCTTATACTTCTCCAGCTCGCCCTTGCAGTTTCATTACGAGTCCTTATTGTGAGTGGGTGCATTTTATTAAAGTACTCGTCGGAGCAGTAAGTCGTGACCCACGCGACAAATGAATCGGATTTAATCAGATCTCGATATGGGTGGCAAGGTGTGACCAGATCCGTCATGGTTCAGGGGGGCTAGCCTCCGGCCGTGTCTTTGGATTGGGAGACAAATGCTCCCACAGGCGGGAAAAAACAGCCAGAAATTAATTGGATGAGACAAGAAGGTGTCCGTGATGGAAACACAACATGGAATGCCCGAGGTGGCAGTGTGTATGCAATCTTATGAGAATCCGCCTGGCTGTGAGAGCAGCCGCTATCTGAACGTTATATATTATTGACGTTACTCGGGCCGAACTCGGCTCAAGACGTTGTGACCACGGGTATTTTAATGTTAGAAATTCTCTTTTGCCATCCAGCCCTATCCTGGGCAGCACGAACCGCCTGGTCGTGTTGGAGGCCGATGGCGTTGAGGTCGTCTGTGATCTGTGATATGTAGGTGCAGCACAGGCTTCCACCCTGCCGAAAGGGTTCTGATGGTTGGTTGAGTGGGTTCAGGAAGACAGCGAGAGGCACCTCTGGTCTCCGTAGTGCATGGCCAACTAAGTGGAGGCGTTTTTTCAGCAGGGTTGAACGTTGGGGGCGCTGTGTAAAGCCCTACACAACATTGGTCGAGGTCAAAGAATAGCAACTATACGTTGTCTAATCCAACATATTTTGTATGTATGAAATAGCACACCTGTGAACATTTCAGCTCAATCCGCCAACTGAGTCTCGAGAAAATCGTGAAAACCGCTTCATTTGTTTCGCGAAAATGCAGCATTCAACGCCGTACTGTTCCGAAAAATAGTTTTAGATCTCGGTGAGACGTAAACTATTTCTTTTACTCGTTTCTCCCAAAATACAACATTTTAGGCAGAAATATTTCAGTGAGAGGTTTCTACTATAACCATCTTCAAACTGTAAAAGTTTCATCTAAATCTGTGAACATTTCTGTTTTTCGATCTTACCAATGTTGTGTAGGGGCTTTAAGGACTCTTCACAGATCCATACGGAAAGGAGTATGAGCTTTAAGAATATCAATGCTTAGGTTTACTCGTATTTGGTATTTTGGTTTCTTACCAATTCGCTTGAGCTTTACTGGCGCCTAATAAAGCGAGTGTTGGAGTCCTCAGGACGAGTGGTGGCGCTGTACTCTCAGTCAAGAATGGACTTATCACAACTCAAAGCTCGACCCAAAGCCTTCATTTCGAAAACGGCGATAAAAATGTGTCTATAGGCCGTTTTCGAAATTAAGGCTTAGGCTCGGGCTTAGGCTTCGGTCATAAATTGATCTTACTCGTTATAAAAATCAATGGCATCTAAAAACAAGTGTTTGCCCCTAAGCTCTTTGGGAATACCCGGTACGTTTTTTGGTAAATACTAATAATTATCAAGCAAACAAACTTTCAAAGTCGGCAACAAACCACAACCTGGATTTTCGGGTTTTGTCAGACGGAGAAAATGGCCTGATATGGGACGCCCAGACTGACAGTGGGGTCGAAATAGCGCCCTCATCGGGCCAACCACGGTAAATCCATTGAAGTGATGCGTGTACGGCATGCAATAAGATGGAGGCTCATACCGCAAAATGGAGATCTATTTCTAGGCGTGTAAAGGTAACACCTTACAACACCTAACGGAGTAATAGAGATATTTGCATTTAGTAATAGAGCTGTATCTATTTCTAAGATAATATCATTATTAACAAAAGATATCTCTAATATTACGGAAGAGATAATTATGCATATTTCTGATTGACTGTCAACTTTGTACCAATGCAGATCTGTATCATATTGTTTAGTCTAAGTTATTTCAAAGTTTGTCTTCAGGGTTTTTCGTATCTAGAGAGGCACGAACCCGAATGAGGTCGAGAAGTAGAAAGATGCGTCGCCGAAGGAGCCCTGAAGGAAGTAGACGCGGTTGTCTCGATCGATGGTCCAGAGACCGACGGCTCCCACCGACAGCTCTCCCATGGGCAGGTCGGTGACACGACGCCAGAACCGGTCGGCCGGGCCGCTGTCCCTCCCTCCGTGTCCCGCCCCGACGCGGCCGTAGACGGCGTCATCCAGCGTGCCCAGGACGAAGGCCCTACCGTCGGGCGACGCGCTCAGCCGGCGCACCCCGTCCCAGCCGACACGCTCAAACTCCAGACGCCCGAGGCTGCGCTCGGAGACCGGCGCAGCGTGGACGGAGCGGGACCTATCGACGAGGTAGACGGTACCCGGCCCCACGATGACCTCGGTGGCTGCTGGGAACCTCTTCCGATGGAGATGCCATCTGGTTTCCGAGTTAGACGGGTCGCCGTCGGTGCCGTTCCGGCAGTGGAGGCGACCACGGTCGTCCAATCCGCAGACGCCGGACGCACCGGCCGAGAGGCGGATCATACGGGGGCCGGGGACCGATTCGACGGTGGACACGACCCCATCTCAGCCCCCACAGGCTACCCGAGGGGGTTGGGGCCAGAGCGTGAAACCCAGCCCAGCCCAACGGGGCCAGCGGCTCGTAGGCCCCGTCGCCCGTCACCGGGGCGTAGAAGGTCTCGTTGTCGGAGTTGAGGACAAACAGGCCGTTGGACGCCGCTGCAATCCGCCTGAGAACCCCGAGGGGATCATCCTCACCTCCGGTGCAGCACAGGACTGGCAGAGCCAGCACGAGTAGGAACCTTGAAAAATTAAACAACTATCTTTGAAATTGCTTCCCGCATTGAAACACTGTATTGGTTCAGCTACAGATTACGGGATCCAGTAGACCGCCAATAAAACTGTCAAATAGATCTTTGTGGGGATAACTCGTCTGTAGCAAGGGATTAGCCTATAAACCTCCTTACCTATTGGTGTTAGACTGCCAGCCAAGGCTGACAAATAGAACTGGCAGGGGTGACTGGTATGAAGAAAAGCATGAGCCTCCATCCCTAGTGGTAGACTGCCAGCCAAGGCTGACAAATAGATATGGGAGGGGTTACTAGGTTAAAGCAAGGCGGAAGCTTCCATCGCTATTGGTGGTAGACTGCCAGTCAAGGCTGACAAATAGATATGGGAGGGGTTACTAGGTTAAAGCAAGGCGGAAGCTTCCATCGCTATTGGTGGTAGACTGCCAGTCAAGGCTGACAAATGGAACTGTGAGGGGTGACTAGTATGAAGCAAGGCATGAGCCTCAATCCCTATTGGTGGTAGACTGCCAGCCAAGGCTGACAAATAGATATGGGAGGGGTTACTAGGTTAAAGCAAGGCGGAAGCCTCCATCGCTATTGGTGGTAGACTGCCAGTCAAGGCTGACAAATAGAACTGTGAGGGGTGACTAGTCTGAAGCAAGGCATGAGCCTCAATCCCTTTTGGTGGTAGACTGCCAGCCAAGGCTGACAAATAGAACTCGGAGGGGTAACTAGTAAGCAATATTATACATTCCCACTCCGTAGACAGGTGTGCAATGAGAATTGTGTTGTTGTGTTGGTTACACCAAGTAGAACAGATCATCTCGTTAGCTTACCGGCATGAAAATCCAGCCATCTTGTTCAGTAGGCAACAGAAACCATCAATTGCAACAGGAACCATCAACAGCGAATACTGATTTGCACAAACTCCACTGACCACGGCCTTATAAAGGGAACGGTATAACTGATTTGTTATCTATTTCAATCCATTTATAATTTGTCAAAGGTATCCAAAACCTGGCCAAATCTGAATGGCTAGTTTGCCCTTGGCAGGATTAGGGACCGGTTGCGATTAATTCAACATACACCCCAGCCTTCCAACCAGGTGTAAAAACAGCAAACCCGCCTTGACAAAATTGAAATAATACTGGTAGCCTAGTACAAGATAATAATATATTCGTAATAGCGAGAAATGAAAGATACTGGAAAAGGGAAATTTGCTTAATCTGAATTGGAAATAGATTTGCGGATCGAAATGGTAATGAATAAATTGGTAATAATTATACATTAGCATGTAAGATACCGGTAGGAATATGTATTTCCACGTACTTACACTTACAGTATTTCCTATTGGGAAACGGAAGGTAAGCTTTACCACAGCAACACCTTACGACCAGGTATCAAGCTCTAAGGGTTAGAATGGTGTCCTTCCTAAAGTGTCAGTTATCTTCTCTCGTGTGGGGGCGCCAATCAAGTTCCACTTATCGATGCAACCATAGACATATTTAACCTACGGACGGAAATAGTATACATGAATCAGAAAAGACGTCAGGATACCGTAATGCCATGGGGACCCGACTTGCGTCAAACATTTTTAAGGGCCCTTTTCCAAAACCCGTCTTAGGCTCAGGCTCCGGCTTTGTCACTATTTCTGTCATACATTGTAAAGTACAATACATGAGAATGGGAGGCCTTTGGCCTCGCTTTGTAATGTTGCACAGCGTTTTGAAAAAGACCCCACAGCTTCAACTTCAACAAAGAACTCCAACCCGTGTCCTCGGCTTTTGGATAGCAGAGACGAAGCCGTAGCCGGAGCCTAAGCCGGGTTTTGGAAAAGGGCCAAGATGGTGGCTCCGTGGATGGCACTATATAGTCTGGCGCTCGCTTGTCCGTCAAGGCCTATAGATTAATATGTCTATGTTTTGGGGGACCCGACGGAAGTGAAGAGGGCCGCCACGGGTTTGTATCCGTGCGACGTGATGCGTATTCAAATTATTTTGGCCATTTCCCCATTCATATTACGCACAATTGCTACTGACATGCGGGCACTTCGAGCAGAAGTTGACCTCTTTGGTAATGGCGGTGCGCGTCCATGTCGGCACACGTTCGTATCGCGCGTTGATATAGGGGAGTGCGCACTCTAAGTTTATTTATAGAGCTCTATGAGTTTTTTCTATAGACTTTTTTTTTTTACTGACATTGACCTCCATTGTGTATGGACGGCCGTCAGCTTCAATAAAATCAACCACAGCTGAAAACAGCTTTGGCCTAGAAATAGCTTTTAGACATTCAACAATTAAAAGACATGTATCTGTATTTTGTGTTTGATACAATTGACATTACTGAGTTGTCTTGTGGTCGTCCAGCATTTTATAACATACATTGTAAATTGTCTTTTGGATTTGCTGTGATGGCCAACCGTAGTTTGCCAATCACTGGTTGGCAGAAACTGCGTCTGTGACGTAGCAAATGAAAGGTCTATACACGTGCGTGGCTGCGCTCTACTTTTTAAGATGGCAGCCTCCATGGCATTAAAGTGTGGCGCCCCTACTGTCCGTCTATGTCCATGTATGTCTGTGAATGCAGCACAATACAAATGGGAAAAAACAACAATTGAAAGTATTCAGTGTTTGCTTTTACACCATTTTACAGTTTTATTGAATTTCACCAATGCAGCACATGAAAATGATTGAATGTCACCAGTAAAATTTTCCTTTAAATCACACAACTAAATAAACACGCAAAATTCCTATAGATAATACCGATTCATAAAGTATATAGTTAATGGAATGTACCTCTGTGATGTAATCTACCACTACTAAAACACCCTTAAAATAGAAAAAAGTATCCCATTTATAACTAGACAAAAACCATGAAAACTTGGATGGATTTTCAGAGTGGAAAGCGTTGCTAAGACGCATTGAAATGATCGCTTGTCTGTGTACATGTTGCTACACTGTTATTCTTACAGTTGGCATTGCCTCTGCTGATGCTACTATTGTGGTTGATGTAGCTGGTGTATAGTCCTACATGTATGCTATGTCTTACATTGTCAGCTATGCATGCTGTTGATATTGCCATCGTTCCTGTTGGCATCTTGTGCGCAGGTGCAAAGCAAGAAATAGAGGGCACCCTCAACTAAGCCAATCATGTCAAAAACAAAGAAATTTCAGCTTGACTGGGTTTGAAAGCCAGGCGTATTGCTTAATGTAATAACGCTCTACCAGAGCTGTTCAGCTGTAGCATATGGAACTTCGTATGTGTGCTTTGGGGGGGGGGGGTTTGCACAGTCTAATTAGCATGTCCGCAGGAGCGGTTCAAAACCGCGGAAGCGCGTGCAAATATAGAATCTGAGTATTACCATTGGACAGTTTACATCCGTGTGAATTGAACGCTGATCGTCGAAAGGCTTGTGACTGAAAAACCTCTATTGGTTTCAAATTAGAACGAACTCTTATCAAATCAGTTAGTCTTGTCAAACCCCTGATATCACCATGAATGTTAATTTGAAGAAAAAAAAGGAAAATACCAAAGAGTATGATTAAAATCTTATAGAAATTGCAATTGACGTCATAGATACCTTCACCATTACGGAACACGGAACAGATCGGGATTTTTTTTGTATTATTCTGTGGTCATTTTAACATTAGGGTCGTGAGTGGGCTTCGTGTGATCTTCGGGTCTAGATGGGCGTGAAGTCGGCGGTCGTGTCCCGGTCGAAGGGCGGGTCTCCGAAGGAGCCGGGGAAGTAGAAGACACGGTTGTCGGGGCTGACCACCCAGATGCCGACCTGACCGGCGGAGAGCAGCGCAGCCGGCTGGTCGGAGACCCGGTGCCAGAACTCATCCTCCGTCTCGCCCTCGTCGTCGTGCCTGCGGCCCAGGCGGGCGTAGACGGCGTGGTCCAGGCTGCCGACGGCGAAGATTTGCTCGCTCGGGGACACGCTGAGCTGTCTGATCCCGGACAAGCACGGAACCTCGAAGTCCAGCTCGTCCACGCTACGGCCCACCTGCGACACGTGCGCGGACAGACCCGCGTCCACCACGTAGACCTCGGTGCGGGCGACCACCAATTGCAGCGCCCCCGGGAACGACTCCTGGCTCCGACTCCAGGACGTCCCCGAGCGGGACGGCTCGGGGTCGCCCGCGGTGCCTTTCCGACAGAGAACGTGACCGTGGACGTCCAGGCCGCACACGCCGGCCGCGCCGGCCGAGAGGTGGGTCAGGCGGGGTCCGGGGACCAACTCCCAGGCCTCGCCCAGGGGGGTCGCCGGGGTGATGCCGACTCGGCGGTGGGGGAAGCCGTCCTTCAGGCCCCACAGGCTCCCGCGGGGAGTGGCGGTGAGAGCGTGGAAGCCCAGCCAGCCAAGGAACTCCACTCGCTCCTGCTCGCCGTCGCCCGTCACCGGCGCGTAGAAGGTCTTGTTCTCGAAGTTGACGACGAGGAGACCAGAGGGCGCCGCCAAGATGAAGTCAATCGGGCCGGTGGAGTGCTGCGCTCTCTCTTCCTCCACTTGGCACAGAGCCAGGACTGGCAGAGCCAGCAGAACGCACAGGAACCTTGGAAGAAAGAAAGTAGAGCGAATCTTTACCACAAAAGCATGCATCTGTAAAACGGTATCTTCTCTTCTAATGCCCCTCTATGGCTGACAAATAGAACTGGGAGAGGTGACTAGTCTGAAGCAAGGCATGAGCCTCCATCGCTATTTGTGGTATAGACTGCCAGCCGAGGCAGCTGACAAAAAGAACTGGGAGGGGTTTACTAGTCTGAAGCAAGGCATGAGCCTCCATTGCTATTAGTGGTAGACTGCCAGCCAAGGCTGACAAATAGAACTGGGAGGGATGACAATTAGTCTGAAGCAAGGCCTGAGCTTCCATCGCTATTGGTGGTAGACTGCCAGCCAATTAGGCTGACAAATAGAACTGGGAGGGGTTTACTAGTCTGAAGCAAGGCATAAGCCTCCATTGCTATTAGTGGTAGACTGCCAGCCAAGGCTGACAAATAGAACTGGGAGGGGTGACTAGTCTGAAACAAGGCATGAGCCTCCATCCCTATTGGTGGTAGACTGCCAGCCAAGGCTGACAAATAGAACTGGGAGGGGTGACTAGTCAGTAGCAAGGCATAAGCCTCCATCGCTATTGGTGGTAGACTGCCAGCCAAGGCTGTCCAATAGAACTGGCAGAGGGTGACTAGTCTGAAGCAAGGCATAACAAGTCATCCATATTGGTGGGAGACCGCCAGCCAAGGCTGACAAGCAGAAAATAGTAACGCAAACGTAGCATGTGAGCTTACCGACAGGAGAGCCCAGCCATCGTGGTCAGTCGGTGAGAACAGTTGTCAAGAGAAACCTTCAACGGCGAAGACGGATTTGTCCAAACTCGACGGACCACGGCCTTATAAAGGGAAGGTCGAATTAATTTTGCTCACATTTGAATTTCTCATTTCCTCCGGCAGGATTTGGGACCAAACGAATGTAATCCAACTAAATCTCTGAACTTCTCAATGAGCTTGCTGGAAAATTATGGCCGCACAATAATTATGTGACAAATTCAAATAAATATCAGTATCGGACCCGACTCCAAGATATTCATGAACGCTTATTTAAAACATGCATAATGGCCGTAGCTACCAAATAAATCAGAATTGGAAATTCTTTCGTATATTGGGATTAGTAAATTTCAAATTCAGTAGTCACATGTGCGAAGACATACTGTTTTGGAGGGTCTTTTTTTAGAGCAAAGGAAACTGATTGACAGCCCTTGGGGCTGGCGTGTTTTTTTTTCGTAGGAGGGTTAGGGGCCATTATCATAAATGGAGTGTCGTAATCTTCTTCTGTCGTAAATTTCTTCTTTAAAACAATTCGACACTGCCTTTTTATGATAATTCATGAAAATTGCCCCTTACACTCCTACGAAAAAAAAAACCTTATGCGGCCGTAACCAGGGTGGTTGAACATGGCAGCGCTTTACCACCCAAACGCTTGAGGGCGCACTATTGTGAATCGCCCGCATTTAATACATGTTTAGAGGTATTATTTCTATAAAATGATTTTGAAGTCCAAAGCTAGAGGTTTAAATGGCTCCTTAACTTTCATCACTTGAAACTTATACTTTTAATTGCTCCACAACTGTTGGAAGAAGAAGAGGAAAATGAAGAAGAAGAAATGAAAGAAGACTTTTTGACTTGTCAAAGGAGTACTTTATTTCCTTGACAGAGACAGAAATTATACAAAATTATATAAACGGAATATTACAATTTTTACAAAAGGAGCAGTGATAACAAATCCACAAACAAAATAAACATAAAGTAATCTCCAAAAGAAGAAAAAGAGGAAGAAGCAGCGGAAGAAGATGGAGAAGAACAAAAAGAAAAACAAGAACAAGAACAAGAACCAGAACAAGAACACTAAGAACAAGAACAAGTACACTAAGAACAAGAACAAGAACAAGAACAAGAACAAGAACAAGAACAAGAACAATAAGAACAAGAACAAGAACAAGAACAAGAACACTAAGAACAAGAACAAGAACAAGAACGAGAACAAGAACAAGTAGAATCAATCAGAACAAAAACAACAGCTCTTCCGCTTCGCTGAAGGGGCGGAGAAGCCATCAATAATGCACGTTAGTAGCATTGGTTAAAACACCATACGCCACCTTCGGATACATCGTACTTAATGAGGCATCGACAGCCTGGTCCCGGCGGGGGTGCATGATGGGAAGACACTCATGCATTATTCATGAGCCAGAGCCGATTCAATCAAGTGATTGGCTACCACACGTCTTCGGTGACCAGGGGACATTTTCGGTGCAAATTATCAATGTGTTTTCTCTGGCGAAGGCTGCAGTCAACGAAAGGTATAATTTATTTTATGTGCGGTGTTTTAACCGCAGCTTTTAATAGGAGACGATAAAATACTTGATTGACGTGAGCAGAATCTAAACATGCATTATTGAGCTTGAACAATACTCAATCATCAGCCGCGTTCTATTCGATGCACCCGATGCGACTGGTTCACGCCTTGCAAGTACATTGCTACTTTACTCTGCCTCTCTGCCTCTCTGCATCTATTCCTGTGTGCCTGTCTGCCTGTCTGCCTCCCTGTCTGTCTGCCTCTCTGCCTCTCTGCCTCTCTGCATCTCTGCCTCTCTGTTTCTCTGCCTCTCTGCCTGTCTGCCTGTCTGTCTGCCTGTCTGCCTGTCTGCCTGTCTGCCTGTCTGCCTATCTGCCTGTCTGCCTGTCTGCCTCTCTGGCTCTCTGCCTCTCTGCCTGTCTGCCTCTCTGCCTCTCTGCCTCTCTGCCTCTCTGCCTCTCTACTTCTCTGCCTATCTACCTCTCTCCCTCTCTGCCTTTCTGTCTCCCTGCCTCTCTGCCTCTCTGCCTCCATGCCTCTCTGCCTCCCTGCCTCTCTGCCTCTCTGCCTCCCTGCCTCTCTGCCTCTCTGCCTCTCTGCCTCTCTGCCTCTCTGCCTCTCTGCCTCTCTACTTCTCTGCCTCTCTGCCTCTCTGCCTCTCTGCCTCTCTGCCTCTCTGCCTCTCTGCCTCTCTGCCTCTCTGCCTCTCTGCCTCTCTGCCTCTTTGCCTCTCTGCCTCTCTACTTCTCTGCCTCTCTGCCTCTCTGCCTCTCTGCCTCTCTGCCTCTCTGTCTCCCTGCCTCTCTGCCCGTCTGCCGTCTGCCCCTCTTCCTGTCTGCTTTTCTGCCTCTCTTCCTATCTCCCTCTCTGCCCCTCTGCCTGTCTGCTTGTCTGTCTCTCTGTCTCTCTGCCTCTCTGCCTCTCTGCCTCTCTGCCTCTCTGCCTCTTTGCCTCTTTGCCTTTTTGCCTCTCTGCCTCTCTGCCTCTCTGCCTCTCTGCCTCTCTGCCTCCCTGTCTGTCTGCATCTCTGCCTCTCTGCCTCTCTGCCTCTCTGCCTCTCTGCCTCTCTGGCTCTCTGCCTGTCTGCCTATCTGCCTGTCTGTCTGTCTGCCTGTCTTCCCGTCTGCATCTGCCTCTCTGCCTCTCTGCCTCTCTGCCTCTCTGCATCTCTGCATCTCTGCCTCCCTCACCCTTTGCCCCTCTCTCGGGTGTTCAGAATTATTATTTGGTAAAAAGGTCAAAGGTCAAAGTTTATTGAATTCCCAAACAATCACACAGTAATATTCAATCATTTTATTATCATTATTATTACTCCATAAAACAATTGTATTCCCTGTAATAATCCATTATTAGTGCTTTTTAAAATATGTGACATTTTTGAAACTCTCTTTTCTTTTATACACTTCACTAAAAGTACGCAAAACTCATAAATTTCAATGTCTTCATGCAACACTGTCTACAAATTTCCTCGACATCTATATAGCGTTTTAGGATGTACAAAGGTTAATTTCTGTACCTTTCAATTGAACTACTGAGACAAAGTAACAAAGTTACCAAAGATAATTCATGCATACCATGCTTAATCTGGGTTGGAGTTCAACATTTTCTGGCCGTTTAATTTACGAAATTAAGATTTATGTTCGGGCTTAGGATTCGGTCTTTTTTATCTTACCCGTTAAAATTAATGTCACAGGCATCTAGAAACAAGCATTTGGCCACAGTTTCTTGGTAAATACTTTATACTTATCAAGCCAACAAACCTTCAAATTCGGCGACAAACCACAACCTGTATTGTAAGGTTTTGTCAGACGGAGACGAAGCCTAAGCCCGAGCCTGATTCACGGATTCGTATTGGCCTATGGGCGCAAGTAAAGAGCGCCATCACACGTTTGCATTCGTGTGACGTCACCCGCGTTCAAATCTGACCATGGTTCTATGACGCGCGCTACGCGGCGACCCTCAAACACGTATGCGGTTTTTCCATTGATCTCCATATAAATAAATATTATGGAGATCAATGGGTTTTTCTGATAGAGCTCTATAAATTAACTAGAGTTCGCACTCATCGCGTGACGCGTGCCGACAAGGGGACTGCGATTACCAAAGAGGGCAAATGCATGGATCTCTATGGGGCAAATTAAGGCAACTAATCCCAATTTTTACAAAAGAAAGTAGGACATTAATATTCGCCAATCCCTTAAGGTATTGATGGCCTTTCCTTTCATTACTAAAAACCATTTCAATAAAATTTTTAGTTTCCGCATTCACAACCTTTCGGCTATACATTTCCCCATTCATATTACGCACAATTGCTACTGACATCCGGGCACTTCGAGTTGAAGTTGACCTCTTTGGTAATGGCGGATGCGCGTCCATTCGTACGTTCGCACCGCGCGTTGATATAGGGGATTGCGCACTCTAGTTTATTTATAGAGCTCTATGAGTTTTTTTCTATAGACTTTTTTTTTGTTTACAGACATTGACCTCCATTGTGTATGGACGGCCGTCAGCTTCAATAAAATCAACCACAGCTGAAAACATCTGTATTTTGTGTTTGATACAATTGACAGTGCTGAGTTTTCTTGTGGTCGTCCAGCATTTTATAACATATATTGTAAATTGTCTTTTGGATTTGCTGTGATGGCCAACCGTAGTTTGCCAATCACTGGTTGGCAGAAACTGCGTCTGTGACGTAGCAAATGAAAGGTCTATACACGTGCGTGGCCGCGCTCTACTTTTTAAGATGGCAGCCTCCATGGCATTAAAGGGTGGCGCCCCTACTGTCCGTCTATGTCCATGTTTGTCTGTGAATGCAGCACAATACAAATAGGAAAAAACGACAATTGAAAGTATTCAGTGTTTGCTTTTACACCATTTTACAGTTTTATTGAATTTCACCAATGCAGGACATGAAAATGATTGAATGTCACCAGTAAAATTTTCCTTTAAATCACACAACTAAATAAACACGCAAAATTCCTATAGATAATACCGATTCATAAAGTATATAGTTAACGGAATGTACCTCTGTGATGTAATCTACCAGAACTAAAACACCCTTAAAATGGAAAAAAAGTATCCCATTTATAACTAGACAAAAACCATGAAAACTTGGATGGATTTTCAGAGTGGAAAGCGTTGCTAAGACGCATTGAAATGATCGCTTGTCTGTGTACATGTTGCTACACTGTTATTCTTACTGTTGGCATTGCCTCTGCTGATGCTACTATTGTGGTTGATGTAGTTGGTGTATAGTCCTACATGTATGCTATGTCTTACATTGTCAGCTATGCATGCTGTTGATATTGCCATCGTTCCTGTTGGCATCTTGTGCGCAGGTGCAAAGCAAGAAATAGAGGGCACCCTCAACTAAGCCAATCATGTCAAAAACAAAGAAATGTCAGCTTGACTGGGTTTGAAAGCCAGGCGTATTGCTTAATGTAATAACGCTCTACCAGAGCTGTTCAGCTGTAGCATATGGAACTTCGTATGTGTGCTTTGGTGGGGGGGGTTTGCACAGTCTAATTAGCATGTCCGCAGGAGCGGTTCAAAACCGCGGAAGCGCGTGCAAATATAGAATCTGAGTATTTCCATTGGACAGTTTACATCCGTGCGAATTTAACGCTGATCGTCGAAAGGCTTGTGACTGAAAAACCTCTATTGGTTTCAAATTAGAACGAACTCTTATCAAATCAGTTAGTCTTGTCAAACCCCTGAGATCACCATGAATATTAATTTTCAAAAAAAAAGGAAAATACCAAAGAGTATGATTAAAATCTTATAGAAATTGCAATTGACGTCATAGATACCTTCACCATTACGGAACACGGAACAGATCGGGATTTTTTTTGTATTATTCTGTGGTCATTTTAACATTAGGGTCGTGAGTGGGCTTCGTGTGATCTTCGGGTCTAGATGGGCGTGAAGTCGGCGGTCGTGTCCCGGTCGAAGGGCGGGTCTCCGAAGGAGCCGGGGAAGTAGAAGACACGGTTGTCGGGGCTGACCACCCAGATGCCGACCTGACCGGCGGAGAGCAGCGCAGCCGGCTGGTCGGAGACCCGGTGCCAGAACTTACCCTCCTTCTCGCCCTCGTCGTGGTACCTGCGGCCCCGGCGAGCGTAGACGGCGTGGTCCAGGCTGCCGACGGCGAAGATTTGCTCGCTCGGGGACACGCTGAGCTGTCTGAACCCAAACCAGCCCGGAGCCTCGAAGTCCAGCTCGTCCACGCCACGGCCCACCTGCGACACGTGCGCGGACAGACCCGCGTCCACCACGTAGACCTCGGTGCGGGCGACCACCAATTGCAGCGCCCCCGGGAACGACTCCTGGCTCCGACTCCAGGACGTCCCCGAGCGGGACGGCTCGGGGTCGCCCTCGGTGCCTTTCCGACAGAGAACGTGACCGTGGACGTCCAGGCCGCACACGCCGGCCGCGCCGGCCGAGAGGTGGGTCAGGCGGGGTCCGGGGACCAACTCCCAGGCCTCGCCCAGGGGGGTCGCCGGGGTGATGCCGACTCGGCGGTGGGGGAAGCCGTCCTTCAGGCCCCACAGGCTCCCGCGGGGAGTGGCGGTGAGAGCGTGGAAGCCCAGCCAGCCAAGGAACTCCACTCGCTCCTGCTCGCCGTCGCCCGTCACCGGCGCGTAGAAGGTCTTGTTCTCGAAGTTGACGACGAGGAGACCAGAGGGCGCCGCCAAGATGAAGTCAATCGGGCCGGTGGAGTGCTGCGCTCTCTCTTCCTCCACTTGGCACAGAGCCAGGACTGGCAGAGCCAGCAGAACGCACAGGAACCTTGGAAGAAAGAAAGTAGAGCGAATCTTTACCATAAAAGCATGCATCTGTAAAACGGTATCTTCTCTTCTAATGCCCCTCTATGGCTGACAAATAGAACTGGGAGAGGTGACTAGTCTGAAGCAAGGCATGAGCCTCCATCGCTATTTGTGGTATAGACTGCCAGCCGAGGCAGCTGACAAATAGAACTGGGAGGGGTTTACTAGTCTGAAGCAAGGCATGAGCCTCCATTGCTATTAGTGGTAGACTGCCAGCCAAGGCTGACAAATAGAACTGGGAGGGGTGACTAGTATTTTTAGTTTCCGCATTCACAACCTTTCGGCTATACATTTCCCCATTCATATTACGCACAATTGCTACTGACATCCGGGCACTTCGAGTTGAAGTTGATGCGCGTCCATTCGTACGTTCGTACCGCGCGTTGATATAGGGGATTGCGCACTCTAGTTTATTTATAGAGCTCTATGAGTTTTTTTCTATAGACTTTTTTGTTTTGTTTACAGACATTGACCTCCATTGTGTATGGACGGCCGTCAGCTTCAATAAAATCAACCACAGCTGAAAACATCTGTATTTTGTGTTTGATACAATTGACATTACTGAGTTTTCTTGTGGTCGTCCAGCATTTTATAACTTATATTGTAAATTGTCTTTTGGATTTGCTGTGATGGCCAACCGTAGTTTGCCAATCACTGGTTGGCAGAAACTGCGTCTGTGACGTAGCAAATGAAAGGTCTATACACGTGCGTGGCTGCGCTCTACTTTTTAAGATGGCAGCCTCCATGGCATTAAAGTGTGGCGCCCCTACTGTCCGTCTATGTCCATGTATGTCTGTGAATGCAGCACGATACAAATAGGAAAAAACGACAATTGAAAGTATTCAGTGTTTGCTTTTACACCATTTTAAAGTTTTATTGAATTTCACCAATGCAGAACATGAAAATAATTAAATGTCACCAGTAAAATTTTCCTTTAAATCACACAACTAAATAAACACGCAAAATTCCTATAGATAATACCGATTCATAAAGTATATAGTTAACGGAATGTACCTCTGTGATGTAATCTACCAGAACTAAAACACCCTTAAAATGGAAAAAAAAGTATCCCATTTATAACTAAACAAAAACCATGAAAACTTGGATGGATTTTCAGAGTGGAAAGCGTTGCTAAGACGCATTGAAATGATCGCTTGTCTGTGTACATGTTGCTACACTGTTATTCTTACAGTTGGCATTGCCTCTGCTGATGCTACTATTGTGGTTGATGTAGCTGGTGTATAGTCCTACATGTATGCTATGTCTTACATTGTCAGCTATGCATGCTGTTGATATTGCCATCGTTCCTGTTGGCATCTTGTGCGCAGGTGCAAAGCAAGAAATAGAGGGCACCCTCAACTAAGCCAATCATGTCAAAAACAAAGAAATTTCAGCTTGACTGGGTTTGAAAGCCAGGCGTATTGCTTAATGTAATAACACTCTACCAGAGCTGTTCAGCTGTAGCATATGGAACTTCGTATGTGTGCTTTGGGGGGGGGGGCGTTTGCACAGTCTAATTAGCATGTCCGCAGGAGCGGTTCAAAACCGCGGAAGCGCGTGCAAAAATGTGACCCGGTACAGCGACATGAGGAATATCCCACCAAGACACTTTTCGAGTAAACAACACCTGAAGTCAAAGTATCTTCTCAATTCGATAAAAAAAAAAGGAACCTTTTTTTTTCTCGGAAAGTAAATGTATTGGAGGATATTATGTCCAAAGAATTTTTCCGAAATCCGTCTCTAAATGTTGGAAAAAACGAGGATTTCGGGGAGTGTTTGTGTACTGTTTTTATGAAAATGCAAAGTTCCTGCCTTTTTGAATGGCCGCTTTCGAGGAGTTAAAATGACGCTGCTATATTGTGTCTGGTACTAAATGAACGAGCGAAGTCCCCTTGTACTATTTGCAACAAAGTTCACAGGGAAATAATTTTGAATTCATTTGAAAGCTAATGGTATACTCTTTCACATCATTAGAAAATCTCAAAATCTCAAAAGTGGGGGTTATTCCTCATTATGCTGTGCCGGGTCACATATAGAATCTGAGTATTTCCATTGGACAGTTTACATCCGTGCGAATTGAACGCTGATCGTCGAAAAGCTTGTGACTGAAAAACCTCTATTGGTTTCAAATTAGAACGAACTCTTATCAAATCAGTTAGTCTTGTCAAACCCCTGATATCACCATGAATATTAATTTGAAAAACAAAGGAAAATACAAAAGAGTGTAATTATAATCTGATAGAAATTTCAATTGACGTCATAGATACCTTCACCATTACGGAACACGGATCAGATCGGGATTTTTTTTTCTTTTTTCTGTGGTCATATTCTGTGATTGGGCTTCGTGTGATCTTCGGGTCTAGATGGGCGTGAAGTCGGCGGTCGTGTCCCGGTCGAAGGGCGGGTCTCCGAAGGAGCCGGGGAAGTAGAAGACACGGTTGTCGGGGCTGACCACCCAGATGCCGACCTGACCGGCGGAGAGCAGCGCAGCCGGCTGGTCGGAGACCCGGTGCCAGAACTTACCCTCCTTCTCGCCCTCGTCGTGGTACCTGCGGCCCCGGCGAGCGTAGACGGCGTGGTCCAGGCTGCCGACGGCGAAGATTTGCTCGCTCGGGGACACGCTGAGCTGTCTGAACCCAAACCAGCCCGGAGCCTCGAAGTCCAGCTCGTCCACGCCACGGCCCACCTGCGACACGTGCGCGGACAGACCCGCGTCCACCACGTAGACCTCGGTGCGGGCGACCACCAATTGCAGCGCCCCCGGGAACGACTCCTGGCTCCGACTCCAGGACGTCCCCGAGCGGGACGGCTCGGGGTCGCCCTCGGTGCCTTTCCGACAGAGAACGTGACCGTGGACGTCCAGGCCGCACACGCCGGCCGCGCCGGCCGAGAGGTGGGTCAGGCGGGGTCCGGGGACCAACTCCCAGGCCTCGCCCAGGGGGGTCGCCGGGGTGATGCCGACTCGGCGGTGGGGGAAGCCGTCCTTCAGGCCCCACAGGCTCCCGCGGGGAGTGGCGGTGAGAGCGTGGAAGCCCAGCCAGCCAAGGAACTCCACTCGCTCCTGCTCGCCGTCGCCCGTCACCGGCGCGTAGAAGGTCTTGTTCTCGAAGTTGACGACGAGGAGACCAGAGGGCGCCGCCAAGATGAAGTCAATCGGGCCGGTGGAGTGCTGCGCTCTCTCTTCCTCCACTTGGCACAGAGCCAGGACTGGCAGAGCCAGCAGAACGCACAGGAACCTTGGAAGAAAGAAAGTAGAGCGAATCTTTACCATAAAAGCATGCATCTGTAAAACGGTATCTTCTCTTCTAATGCCCCTCTATGGCTGACAAATAGAACTGGGAGAGGTGACTAGTCTGAAGCAAGGCATGAGCCTCCATCGCTATTTGTGGTATAGACTGCCAGCCGAGGCAGCTGACAAATAGAACTGGGAGGGGTTTACTAGTCTGAAGCAAGGCATGAGCCTCCATTGCTATTAGTGGTAGACTGCCAGCCAAGGCTGACAAATAGAACTGGGAGGGGTGACAAGTCTGAAGCAAGGCCTGAGCTTCCATCGCTATTGGTGGTAGACTGCCAGCCAAGGCTGACAAATAGAACTGGGAGGGGTGACTAGTCTGAAACAAGGCATGAGCCTCCATCCCTATTGGTGGTAGACTGCCTGCCAAGGCTGACAAATAGAACTGGGAGGGGTGACTAGTCTGAAGCAAGGCATGAGTCTCCATCGCTGTTGGTGGTAGACTGCCAGCCAAGGCTGACAAATAGAACTGGGAGGGGTGACTAGTCTGAAACAAGGCATGAGCCTCCATCCCTATTGGTGGTAGACTGCCAGCCAAGGCTGACAAATAGAAATGGGAGGGGTGACTAGTCTGAAACAAGGCATGAGCCTCCATCCCTATTAGTGGTAGACTGCCAGCCAAGGCTGACAAATAGAACTGGGAGGGGTGACTAGTCTGTAGCAAGGCATAAGCCTCCATCGCTATTGGTGGTAGACTGCCAGCCAAGGCTGTCCAATAGAACTGGCAGAGGGTGACTAGTCTGAAGCAAGGCATAACAAGTCATCCATATTGGTGGGAGACCGCCAGCCAAGGCTGACAAGCAGAAAATAGTAACGCAAACGTAGCATGTGAGCTTACCGACAGGAGAGCCCAGCCATCGTGGTCAGTCGGTGAGAACAGCTGTCAAGAGAAACCTTCAACGGCGAAGACGGATTTGTCCAAACTCGACGGACCACGGCCTTATAAAGGGAAGGTCGAATTAATTTTGCTCACATTTGAATTTCTCATTTCCTCCGGCAGGATTTGGGACCAAACGAATGTAATCCAACTAAATCTCTGAACTTCTCAATGAGCTTGCTGGAAAATTATGGCCGCACAATAATTATGTGACAAATTCAAATAAATATCAGTATCGGACCCGACTCCACGATATTCATGAACGCTTATTTAAAACATGCATAATGACCGTAGCTACCAAATAAATCAGAATTGGAAATTCTTTCGTATATTGGGATTAGTAAATTTCAAATTCTGTAGTCACATGTGCGAAGACATACTGTTTTGGAGGGTCTTTTTTTAGAGCAAAGGAAACTGATTGACAGCCCTTGGGGCTGGCGTGGTTTTTTTTCGTAGGAGGGTTAGGGGCCATTATCATAAATGGAGTGTCGTAATCTTCTTCTGTCGTAAATTTCTTTAAAACAATTCGACACTGCCTTTTTATGATAATTCATGAAAATTGCCCCTAACACTCCTACCAAAAAAAAACTTATGCGGCCGGAACCAGGGTGGTTGAACATGGCAGCGCTTTACCACCTAAACGCTTGAGGGCGCACTATTGTGAATCGCCCGCATTTAATACATGTTTAGAGGTATTATTTCTATAAAATGATTTTGAAGTCCAAAGCTAGAGGTTTAAATGGCTCCTTAACTTTCATCACTTGAAACTTATACTTTTAATTGCTCCACAACTGTTGGAAGAAGAAGAGGAAAATGAAGAAGAAGAAATGAAAGAAGACTTTTTGACTTGTCAAAGGAGTACTTTATTTCCTTGACAGAGACAGAAATTATACAAAATTATATAAACGGAATATTACAATTTTTACAAAAGGAGCAGTGATAAAAAATCCACAAACAAAATAAACATAAAGTAATCTCCAAAAAGAAGAAAAAGAGGAAGAAGCAGCGGAAGAAGATGGAGAAGAACAAAAAGAAAAACAAGAAGAAGAACAAGAACCAGAACAAGAACAAGAACAATAAGAACAAGAACAAGAACAAGAACACTAAGAACAAGAACAAGAACAAGAACAATAAGAACAAGAACAAGAACAAGAACACTAAGAACAAGAACAAGAACAAGAATGAGAACAATAAGAACAAGAACAAGAACAAGAACACTAAGAACAAGAACAAGAACAAGAACACTAAGAACAAGAACAAGAACAAGAACGAGAACAAGAACAAGTAGAATCAATCAGAACAAAATCAACAGCTCTTCCGCTTCGCTGAATTAGGGGCGGAGAAGCCACCAATAATGCACGTTAGTAGCATTGGTTAAAACACCATACGCCACCTTCGGATACATCGTACTTAATGAGGCATCGACAGCCTGGTCCCGGCGGGGGTGCATGATGGGAAGACACTCATGCATTATTCATGAGCCAGAGCCGATTCAATCAAGTGATTGGCTACCACACGTCTTCGGTGACCAGGGGACATTTTCGGTGCAAATTATCAATGTGTTTTCTCTGGCGAAGGCTGCAGTCAACGAAAGGTATAATTTATTTTATGTGCGGTGTTTTAACCGCAGCTTTTAATAGGAGACGATAAAATACTTGATTGACGTGAGCAGAATCTAAACATGCATTATTGAGCTTGAACAATACTCAATCATCAGCCGCGTTCTATTCGATGCACCCGATGCGACTGGTTCACGCCTTGCAAGTACATTGCTACTTTACTCTGCCTCTCTGCCTCTCTGCATCTATTCCTGTGTGCCTGTCTGCCTGTCTGCCTGTCTGCCTGTCTGCCTCTCTGCCTCTCTGCATCTCTGCCTCTCTGCTTCTCTGCCTGTCTGCCTGTCTGCCTGTCTGTCTGCCTGTCTGCCTGTCTGCCTCTCTGCCTCTCTGCCTGTCTGCCTCTCTGCCTCTCTGCCTCTCTACTTCTCTGCCTATCTACCTCTCTCCCTCTCTGCCTATCTGTCTCCCTGCCTCTCTGCCTCTCTGCCTCTCTGCCTCTCTGCCTCCCTGCCTCCCTGCCTCTCTGCCTCTCTGCCTCTCTGCCTCTCTACTTCTCTGCCTATCTGCCTCTCTGCCTCTCTGCCTCTCTGCCTCTCTGCCTCTCTACTTCTCTGCCTCTCTGCCTCTCTGCCTCTCTGCCTCTCTGCCTCTCTGCCTCTCTGCCTCTCTGCCTCTCTGCCTCTCTGCCTCTCTGCCTCTCTGCCTCTCTGCCTCTCTGCCTCTCTGCCTCTCTGCCTCTCTGCCTCTCTGCCTCTGCCAATAAAACTGTCAAATAGATCTTTGTGGGGATAACTCGTCTGTAGCAAGGGATTAGCCTATAAACCTCCTTACCTATTGGTGTTAGACTGCCAGCCAAGGCTGACAAATAGAACTGGCAGGGGTGACTGGTATGAAGAAAAGCATGAGCCTCCATCCCTAGTGGTAGACTGCCAGCCAAGGCTGACAAATAGATATGGGAGGGGTTACTAGGTTAAAGCAAGGCGGAAGCCTCCATCGCTATTGGTGGTAGACTGCCAGTCAAGGCTGACAAATGGAACTGTGAGGGGTGACTAGTATTTTTAGTTTCCGCATTCACAACCTTTCGGCTATACATTTCCCCATTCATATTACGCACAATTGCTACTGACATCCGGGCACTTCGAGTTGAAGTTGACCTCTTTGGTAATGGCGGATGCGCGTCCATTCGTACGTTCGTACCGCGCGTTGATATAGGGGATTGCGCACTCTAGTTTATTTATAGAGCTCTATGAGTTTTTTTTCTATAGACTTTTTTTTTGTTTACAGACATTGACCTCCATTGTGTATGGACGGCCGTCAGCTTCAATAAAATCAACCACAGCTGAAAACAGCTTTGGCCTAGAAATAGCTTTTAGACATTCAACAATTAAAAGACATGTATCTGTATTTTGTGTTTGATACAATTGACATTACTGAGTTTTCTTGTGGTCGTCCAGCATTTTATAACATATATTGTAAGTTGTCTTTTGGATTTGCTGTGATGGCCAACCGTAGTTTGCCAATCACTGGTTGGCAGAAACTGCGTCTGTGACGTAGCAAATGAAAGGTCTATACACGTGCGTGGCTGCGCTCTACTTTTTAAGATGGCAGCCTCCATGGCATTAAAGTGTGGCGCCCCTACTGTCCGTCTATGTCCATGTATGTCTGTGAATGCAGCACAATACAAATAGGAAAAAACGACAATTGAAAGTATTCAGTGTTTGCTTTTACACCATTTTACAGTTTTATTGAATTTCACCAATGCAGAACATGAAAATGATTGAATGTCACCATTAAAATTTTCTTTAAATCACACAACTAAATAAACACGCAAAATTCCTATAGATAATACCGATTCATAAAGTATATAGTTAACGGAATGTACCTCTGTGATGTATTCTACCAGAACTAAAACACCCTTAAAATGGAAAAAAAAAGTATCCCATTTATAACTAGACAAAAACCATGAAAACTTGGATGGATTTTCAGAGTGGAAAGCGTTGCTAAGACGCATTGAAATGATCGCTTGTCTGTGTACATGTTGCTACACTGTTATTCTTACTGTTGGCATTGCCTCTGCTGATGCTACTATTGTGGTTGATGTAGCTGGTGTATAGTCCTACATGTATGCTATGTCTTACATTGTCAGCTATGCATGCTGTTGATATTGCCATCGTTTCTGTTGGCATCTTGTGCGCAGGTGCAAAGCAAGAAACAGAGGGCACCCTCAACTAAGCCAATCATGTCAAAAACAAAGAAATTTCAGCTTGACTGGGTTTGAAAGCCAGGCGTATTGCTTAATGTAATAACGCTCTACCAGAGCTGTTCAGCTGTAGCATATGGAACTTCGTATGTGTGCTTTGGGGGGGGTTTGCACAGTCTAATTAGCATGTCCGCAGGAGCGGTTCAAAACCGCGGAAGCGCGTGCAAATATAGAATCTGAGTATTTCCATTGGACAGTTTACATCCGTGCGAATTTAACGCTGATCGTCGAAAGGCTTGTGACTGAAAAACCTCTATTGGTTTCAAATTAGAACGAACTCTTATCAAATCAGTTAGTCTTGTCAAAACCCTGATATCACCACGAATATTAATTTGAAGAAAAAAAAGGAAAATACCAAAGAGTATGATTAAAATCTTATAGAAATTGCAATTGACGTCATAGATACCTTCACCATTACGGAACACGGAACAGATCGGGATTTTTTTTGTATTATTCTGTGGTCATTTTAACATTAGGGTCGTGAGTGGGCTTCGTGTGATCTTCGGGTCTAGATGGGCGTGAAGTCGGCGGTCGTGTCCCGGTCGAAGGGCGGGTCTCCGAAGGAGCCGGGGAAGTAGAAGACACGGTTGTCGGGGCTGACCACCCAGATGCCGACCTGACCGGCGGAGAGCAGCGCAGCCGGCTGGTCGGAGACCCGGTGCCAGAACTCATCCTCCGTCTCGCCCTCGTCGTCGTGCCTGCGGCCCAGGCGGGCGTAGACGGCGTGGTCCAGGCTGCCGACGGCGAAGATTTGCTCGCTCGGGGACACGCTGAGCTGTCTGATCCCGGACAAGCACGGAACCTCGAAGTCCAGCTCGTCCACGCCACGGCCCACCTGCGACACGTGCGCGGACAGACCCGCGTCCACCACGTAGACCTCGGTGCGGGCGACCACCAATTGCAGCGCCCCCGGGAACGACTCCTGGCTCCGACTCCAGGACGTCCCCGAGCGGGACGGCTCGGGGTCGCCCTCGGTGCCTTTCCGACAGAGAACGTGACCGTGGACGTCCAGGCCGCATACGCCGGCCGCGCCGGCCGAGAGGTGGGTCAGGCGGGGTCCGGGGACCAACTCCCAGGCCTCGCCCAGGGGGGTCGCCGGGGTGATGCCGACTCGGCGGTGGGGGAAGCCGTCCTTCAGGCCCCACAGGCTCCCGCGGGGAGTGGCGGTGAGAGCGTGGAAGCCCAGCCAGCCAAGGAACTCCACTCGCTCCTGCTCGCCGTCGCCCGTCACCGGCGCGTAGAAGGTCTTGTTCTCGAAGTTGACGACGAGGAGACCAGAGGGCGCCGCCAAGATGAAGTCAATCGGGCCGGTGGAGTGCTGCGCTCTCTCTTCCTCCACTTGGCACAGAGCCAGGACTGGCAGAGCCAGCAGAACGCACAGGAACCTTGGAAGAAAGAAAGTAGAGCGAATCTTTACCATAAAAGCATGCATCTGTAAAACGGTATCTTCTCTTCTAATGCCCCTCTATGGCTGACAAATAGAACTGGGAGAGGTGACTAGTCTGAAGCAAGGCATGAGCCTCCATCGCTATTTGTGGTATAGACTGCCAGCCGAGGCAGCTGACAAATAGAACTGGGAGGGGTTTACTAGTCTGAAGCAAGGCATGAGCCTCCATTGCTATTAGTGGTAGACTGCCAGCCAAGGCTGACAAATAGAACTGGGAGGGGTGACAAGTCTGAAGCAAGGCCTGAGCTTCCATCGCTATTGGTGGTAGACTGCCAGCCAAGGCTAACAAATAGAAATTGGAGGGGTGACTAGTCTGAAGCAAGGCATGAGTCTCCATCGCTGTTGGTGGTAGACTGCCAGCCAAGGCTGACAAATAGAACTGGGAGGGGTGACTAGTCTGAAACAAGGCATGAGCCTCCATCCCTATTGGTGGTAGACTGCCAGCCAAGGCTGACAAATAGAACTGGGAGGGGTGACTAGTCTGTAGCAAGGCATAAGCCTCCATCGCTATTGGTGGTAGACTGCCAGCCAAGGCTGTCCAATAGAACTGGCAGAGGGTGACTAGTCTGAAGCAAGGCATAACAAGTCATCCATATTGGTGGGAGACCGCCAGCCAAGGCTGACAAGCAGAAAATAGTAACGCAAACGTAGCATGTGAGCTTACCGACAGGAGAGCCCAGCCATCGTGGTCAGTCGGTGAGAACAGTTGTCAAGAGAAACCTTCAACGGCGAAGACGGATTTGTCCAAACTCGACGGACCACGGCCTTATAAAGGGAAGGTCGAATTAATTTTGCTCACATTTGAATTTCTCATTTCCTCCGGCGGGATTTGGCACCAAACGAATGTAATCCAACTAAATCTCTGAACTTCTCAATGAGCTTGCTGGAAAATTATGGCCGCACAATAATTATGTGACAAATTCAAATAAATATCAGTATCGGACCCTACTCCAAGATATTTATGAACGCTTAATATTTAAAACATGCATAATGGCCGTAGCTACCAAATAAATCAGAATTGGAAATTCTTTCGTATATTGGGATTAGTAAATTTCAAATTCTGTAGTCACATGACTGTGAAAAGACATACTGTTTTGGAGGGTCTTTTTTTAGAGCAAAGGAAACTGATTGACAGCCCTTGGGGCTGGCGTGTTTTTTTTTCGTAGGAGGGTTAGGGGCCATTATCATAAATGGAGTGTCGTAATCTTCTTCTGTCGTAAATTTCTTCTTTAAAACAATTCGACACTGCCTTTTTATGATAATTCATGAAAATTGCCCCTTACACTCCTACGAAAAAAAAACCTTATGCGGCCGGAACCAGGGTGGTTGAACATGGCAGCGCTTTACCACCTAAACGCTTGAGGGCGCACTATTGTGAATCGCCCGCATTTAATACATGTTTAGAGGTATTATTTCTATAAAATGATTTTGAAGTCCAAAGCTAGAGGTTTAAATGGCTCCTTAACTTTCATCACTTGAAACTTATACTTTTAATTGCTCCACAACTGTTGGAAGAAGAAGAGGAAAATGAAGAAGAAGAAATGAAAGAAGACTTTTTGACTTGTCAAAGGAGTACTTTATTTCCTTGACAGAGACAGAAAATATACAAAATTATATAAACGGAATATTACAATTTTTACAAAAGGAGCAGTGATAAAAAATCCACAAACAAAATAAACATAAAGTAATCTCCAAAAAGAAGTAAAAGAGGAAGAAGCAGCGGAAGAAGATGGAGAAGAACAAAAAGGAAGAACAAGAAGAAGAACAAGAACCAGAACAAAAACACAAAGAAGAACAAGAACACTAAGAACAAGAACAAGAACACTAAGAACAAGAACAAGAACAAGAACAAGAACAAGAACAACGAGAAATATATGTCTGTTGTGAAACAGAGCATAGAGCTTTTCCGCTTCTGTTTGTAACAAGTCATAGAATAGCCCCATTCCTACTCCAAAACGCATGTACATATTTTGTGCACAAAGCCTATGAAACTCGAGTGTGGTATTCAAAAATTCATAAAAAATATAAACAATGGTCCTTCGGTTCCAAACTTTAGATTTGGAATGTCTAGCACGATAGCTAACTACATACCAAATTTCGAGATGATCGGCCAATGCCTTATATGTGTTTTAAAATCACACATTTTGATGACGTCATGATTGCGTAACGACATTTTGGCTCCGGAAGGTGTTTCTAAACCATGTCCCAAATAGATATCAAAGAAAAAATGAAAAAAATCTCGCTCCGTTGGCCAAATATGCTCATTTCAATGTGAAAATCTGAAAAGTTCATGACCTCATAAATATTCATGAGATGACGTCACGGTCAATCGATGGCAATTTTTGGATACACCTTTTCCCAACTTAGATACAGTGCAAAGTTGAAACCAAACGAACTTGCACTTTTGCTTTTAATGGATTTTGAAATTTGCCCCTTCAAAGCAAGGTCACGTGACACGTGATGACGTCATGATGACATCAAGGTGTTTAGGATCAATTTCAGCATGGGCTTTATGCATTTGCCACGTTTGAAAAAAATCCAAGTCTGTTCAATGACCAAAGTCGTGCTTACAAAACCCCTGTGCATTGTCTATGGGCTTTGGGGGAGAAGAAGAAGAAGACTAAGAAAAAGCCTAACAAAAGATATAGCTTTTCCGCTTCCCTGGAAGCGGCGGAAAAGCTAATAAGAACAAGAACAAGAACAAGAACAAGAACACTAAGAACAAGAACAAGAACAAGAACGAGAACAAGAACAAGTAGAATCAATCAGAACAAAAACAACAGCTCTTCCGCTTCGCTGAAGGGGCGGAGAAGCCATCAATAATGCACGTTAGTAGCATTGGTTAAAACACCATACGCCACCTTCGGATACATCGTACTTAATGAGGCATCGACAGCCTGGTCCCGGCGGGGGTGCATGATGGGAAGACACTCATGCATTATTCATGAGCCAGAGCCGATTCAATCAAGTGATTGGCTACCACACGTCTTCGGTGACCAGGGGACATTTTCGGTGCAAATTATCAATGTGTTTTCTCTGGCGAAGGCTGCAGTCAACGAAAGGTATAATTTATTTTATGTGCGGTGTTTTAACCGCATCTTTTAATAGGAGACGATAAAATACTTGATTGACGTGAGCAGAATCTAAACATGCATTATTGAGCTTGAACAATACTCAATCATCAGCCGCGTTCTATTCGATGCACCCGATGCGACTGGTTCACGCCTTGCAAGTACATTGCTACTTTACTCTGCCTCTCTGCCTCTCTGCATCTATTCCTGTGTGCCTGTCTGCCTGTCTGCCTGTCTGCCTGTCTGCCTCTCTGCCTCTCTGCATCTCTGCCTCTCTGCTTCTCTGCCTCTCTGCCTGTCTGCCTGTCTGTCTGCCTGTCTGCCTGTCTGCCTGTCTGCCTGTCTGCCTGTCTGCCTGTCTGCCTGTCTGCCTCTCTGCCTCTCTGCATCTCTGCCTCTCTGCTTCTCTGCCTCTCTGCCTGTCTGCCTGTCTGTCTGCCTGTCTGCCTGTCTGCCTGTCTGCCTGTCTGCCTGTCTGCCTGTCTGCCTGTCTGCCTGTCTGCCTGTCTGCCTCTCTGCCTCTCTGGCTCTCTACTTCTCTGCCTATCTACCTCTCTCCCTCTCTGCCTATCTGTCTCCCTGCCTCTCTGCCTCTCTGCCTCTCTGCCTCCCTGCCTCCCTGCCTCTCTGCCTCTCTGCCTCTCTGCCTCTCTACTTCTCTGCCTATCTGCCTCTCTGCCTCTCTGCCTCTCTGCCTCTCTACTTCTCTGCCTCTCTGCCTCTCTGCCTCTCTACTTCTCTGCCTCTCTGCCTCTCTGCCTCTCTGCCTCTCTGCCTCTCTGCCTCTCTGCCTCTCTACTTCTCTGCCTCTCTGCCTCTCTGCCTCTCTGCCTCTCTGCCTCTCTGCCTCTCTGCCAATAAAACTGTCAAATAGATCTTTGTGGGGATAACTCGTCTGTAGCAAGGGATTAGCCTATAAACCTCCTTACCTATTGGTGTTAGACTGCCAGCCAAGGCTGACAAATAGAACTGGCAGGGGTGACTGGTATGAAGAAAAGCATGAGCCTCCATCCCTAGTGGTAGACTGCCAGCCAAGGCTGACAAATAGATATGGGAGGGGTTACTAGGTTAAAGCAAGGCGGAAGCCTCCATCGCTATTGGTGGTAGACTGCCAGTCAAGGCTGACAAATGGAACTGTGAGGGGTGACTAGTATTTTTAGTTTCCGCATTCACAACCTTTCGGCTATACATTTCCCCATTCATATTACGCACAATTGCTACTGACATCCGGGCACTTCGAGTTGAAGTTGACCTCTTTGGTAATGGCGGATGCGCGTCCATTCGTACGTTCGTACCGCGCGTTGATATAGGGGATTGCGCAATCTAGTTTATTTATAGAGCTCTATGAGTTTTTTTCTATAGACTTTTTTTTTTGTTTACAGACATTGACCTCCATTGTGTATGGACGGCCGTCAGCTTCAATAAAATCAACCACAGCTGAAAACATCTGTATTTTGTGTTTGATACAATTGACATTACTGAGTTTTCTTGTGGTCGTCCAGCATTTTATAACATATATTGTAAATTGTCTTTTGGATTTGCTGTGATGGCCAACCGTAGTTTGCCAATCACTGGTTGGCAGAAACTGCGTCTGTGACGTAGCAAATGAAAGGTCTATACACGTGCGTGGCTGCGCTCTACTTTTTAAGATGGCAGCCTCCATGGCATTAAAGTGTGGCGCCCCTACTGTTCGTCTATGTCCATGTATGTCTGTGAATGCAGCACAATACAAATAGGAAAAAACGACAATTGAAAGTATTCAGTGTTTGCTTTTACACCATTTTACAGTTTTATTGAATTTCACCAATGCAGGACATGAAAATGATTGAATGTCACCAGTAACATTTTCCTTTAAATCACACAACTAAATAAACACGCAAAATTCCTATAGATAATACCGATTCATAAAGTATACAGTTAACGGAATGTACCTCTGTGATGTAATCTACCAGAACTAAAACACCCTTAAAATGGAAAAAAAAGTATCCCATTTATAACTAGACAAAAACCATGAAAACTTGGATGGATTTTCAGAGTGGAAAGCGTTGCTAAGACGCATTGAAATGATCGCTTGTCTGTGTACATGTTGCTACACTGTTATTCTTACTGTTGGCATTGCCTCTGCTGATGCTACTATTGTGGTTGATGTAGCTGGTGTATAGTCCTACATGTATGCTATGTCTTACATTGTCAGCTATGCATGCTGTTGATATTGCCATCGTTCCTGTTGGCATCTTGTGCGCAGGTGCAAAGCAAGAAATAGAGGGCACCCTCAACTAAGCCAATCATGTCAAAAACAAAGAAATTTCAGCTTGACTGGGTTTGAAAGCCAGGCGTATTGCTTAATGTAATAACGCTCTACCAGAGCTGTTCAGCTGTAGCATATGGAACTTCGTATGTGTGCTTTGGGGGGGGGGTTGCACAGTCTAATTAGCATGTCCGCAGGAGCGGTTCAAAACCGCGGAAGCGCGTGCAAATATAGAATCTGAGTATTTCCATTGGACAGTTTACATCCGTGCGAATTGAACGCTGATCGTCGAAAGGCTTGTGACTGAAAAACCTCTATTGGTTTCAAATTAGAACGAACTCTTATCAAATCAGTTAGTCTTGTCAAACCCCTGATATCACCATGAATATTAATTTGAAAAAAAAAGGAAAATACCAAAGAGTATGATTAAAATCTTATAGAAATTGCAATTGACGTCATAGATACCTTCACCATTACGGAACACGGAACAGATCGGGATTATTTTTGTATTATTCTGTGGTCATTTTAACATTAGGGTCGTGAGTGGGCTTCGTTTGATCTTCGGGTCTAGATGGGCGTGAAGTCGGCGGTCGTGTCCCGGTCGAAGGGCGGGTCTCCGAAGGAGCCGGGGAAGTAGAAGACACGGTTGTCGGGGCTGACCACCCAGATGCCGACCTGACCGGCGGAGAGCAGCGCAGCCGGCTGGTCGGAGACCCGGTGCCAGAACTTACCCTCCTTCTCGCCCTCGTCGTGGTACCTGCGGCCCCGGCGAGCGTAGACGGCGTGGTCCAGGCTGCCGACGGCGAAGATTTGCTCGCTCGGGGACACGCTGAGCTGTCTGAACCCAAACCAGCCCGGAGCCTCGAAGTCCAGCTCGTCCACGCCACGGCCCACCTGCGACACGTGCGCGGACAGACCCGCGTCCACCACGTAGACCTCGGTGCGGGCGACCACCAATTGCAGCGCCCCCGGGAACGACTCCTGGCTCCGACTCCAGGACGTCCCCGAGCGGGACGGCTCGGGGTCGCCCTCGGTGCCTTTCCGACAGAGAACGTGACCGTGGACGTCCAGGCCGCACACGCCGGCCGCGCCGGCCGAGAGGTGGGTCAGGCGGGGTCCGGGGACCAACTCCCAGGCCTCGCCCAGGGGGGTCGCCGGGGTGATGCCGACTCGGCGGTGGGGGAAGCCGTCCTTCAGGCCCCACAGGCTCCCGCGGGGAGTGGCGGTGAGAGCGTGGAAGCCCAGCCAGCCAAGGAACTCCACTCGCTCCTGCTCGCCGTCGCCCGTCACCGGCGCGTAGAAGGTCTTGTTCTCGAAGTTGACGACGAGGAGACCAGAGGGCGCCGCCAAGATGAAGTCAATCGGGCCGGTGGAGTGCTGCGCTCTCTCTTCCTCCACTTGGCACAGAGCCAGGACTGGCAGAGCCAGCAGAACGCACAGGAACCTTGGAAGAAAGAAAGTAGAGCGAATCTTTACCATAAAAGCATGCATCTGTAAAACGGTATCTTCTCTTCTAATGCCCCTCTATGGCTGACAAATAGAACTGGGAGAGGTGACTAGTCTGAAGCAAGGCATGAGCCTCCATCGCTATTTGTGGTATAGACTGCCAGCCGAGGCAGCTGACAAATAGAACTGGGAGGGGTTTACTAGTCTGAAGCAAGGCATGAGCCTCCATTGCTATTAGTGGTAGACTGCCAGCCAAGGCTGACAAATAGAACTGGGAGGGGTGACAAGTCTGAAGCAAGGCCTGAGCTTCCATCGCTATTGGTGGTAGACTGCCAGCCAAGGCTGACAAATAGAACTGGGAGGGGTGACTAGTCTGAAACAAGGCATGAGCCTCCATCCCTATTGGTGGTAGACTGCCTGCCAAGGCTGACAAATAGAACTGGGAGGGGTGACTAGTCTGAAGCAAGGCATGAGTCTCCATCGCTGTTGGTGGTAGACTGCCAGCCAAGGCTGACAAATAGAACTGGGAGGGGTGACTAGTCTGAAACAAGGCATGAGCCTCCATCCCTATTGGTGGTAGACTGCCAGCCAAGGCTGACAAATAGAAATGGGAGGGGTGACTAGTCTGAAACAAGGCATGAGCCTCCATCCCTATTAGTGGTAGACTGCCAGCCAAGGCTGACAAATAGAACTGGGAGGGGTGACTAGTCTGTAGCAAGGCATAAGCCTCCATCGCTATTGGTGGTAGACTGCCAGCCAAGGCTGTCCAATAGAACTGGCAGAGGGTGACTAGTCTGAAGCAAGGCATAACAAGTCATCCATATTGGTGGGAGACCGCCAGCCAAGGCTGACAAGCAGAAAATAGTAACGCAAACGTAGCATGTGAGCTTACCGACAGGAGAGCCCAGCCATCGTGGTCAGTCGGTGAGAACAGTTGTCAAGAGAAACCTTCAACGGCGAAGACGGATTTGTCCAAACTCGACGGACCACGGCCTTATAAAGGGAAGGTCGAATTAATTTTGCTCACATTTGAATTTCTCATTTCCTCCGGCGGGATTTGGGACCAAACGAATGTAATCCAACTAAATCTCTGAACTTCTCAATGAGCTTGCTGGAATATTATGGCCGCACAATATTTATGTGACAAATTCAAATAAATATCAGTATCGGACCCGACTCCAAGATATTCATGAACGCTTATTTAAAACATGCATAATGGCCGTAGCTACCAAATAAATCAGAATTGGAAATTCTTTCGTATATTGGGATTAGTAAATTTCAAATTCAGTAGTCACATGTGCGAAGACATACTGTTTTGGAGGGTCTTTTTTTAGAGCAAAGGAAACTGATTGACAGCCCTTGGGGCTGGCGTATTTTTTTTTCGTAGGAGGGTTAGGGGCCATTATCACAAATGGAGTGTCGTAATCTTCTTCTGTCGTAAATTTCTTTAAAACAATTCGACAATGCATTTTATGATGATTCATGGAAATTGCCCTTAACCCTCCTACGGAAAAAAAACCTTATGCGGCCGGAACCAGGGTGGTTGAACATGGCAGCGCTTTACCACCTAAACGCTTGAGGGCGCACTATTGTGAATCGCCCTCATTTAATACATGTTTAGAGGTATTATTTCTATAAAATGATTTTGAAGTCCAAAGCTAGAGGTTTAAATGGCTCCTTAACTTTCATCGCTTGAAACTTATACTTTTAATTGCTCCACAACTGTTGGAAGAAGAAGAGGAAAATGAAGAAGAAGAAATGAAAGAAGACTTTTTGGCTTGTCAAAGGAGTACTTTATTTCCTTGACAGAGACAGAAATTATACAAAATTATATAAACGGAATATTACAATTTTTACAAAAGGAGCAGTGATAAAAAATCCACAAACAAAATAAACATAAAGTAATCTCCAAAGAGAAGAAAAAGAGGAAGAAGCAGCGGAAGAAGATGGAGAAGAACAAAAAGAAAAACAAGATGAAGAACAAGAACCAGAACAAGAACACAAAGAAGAACAAGAACACTAAGAACAAGAACAAGAACAAGAACACTAAAAACAAGAACAAGAACAAGAACGAGAACAAGAACAAGTAGAATCAATCAGAACAAAAACAACAGCTCTTCCGCTTCGCTGAAGGGGCGGAGAAGCCATCAATAATGCACGTTAGTAGCATTGGTTAAAACACCATACGCCACCTTCGGATACATCGTACTTAATGAGGCATCGACAGCCTGGTCCCGGCGGGGGTGCATGATGGGAAGACACTCATGCATTATTCATGAGCCAGAGCCGATTCAATCTTCGGTGACCAGGGGACATTTAGGTGCAAATTATCAATGTGTTTTCTCTGGCGAAGGCTGCAGTCAACGAAAGGTATAATTTATTTTATGTGCGGTGTTTTAACCGCAGCTTTTAATAGGAGACAATAAAATACTTGATTGACGTGAGCAGAATCTAAACATGCATTATTGAGCTTGAACAATACTCAATCATCAGCCGCATTCTATTCGATGCACCCGATGCGACTGGTTCACGCCTTGCAAGTACATTGCTACTTTACTCTGCCTCTCTGCCTCTCTGCCTCTCTGCATCTATTCCTGTCTGCCTCTCTGCCTCTCTGCCTCCCTGTCTGTCTGCCTCTATGTCTCTCTGCCTTTCTGCCTCTCTGCCTCTCTGCCTCTCTGCCTCTCTGCCTCTCTGCCTGTCTGCCTCTCTGGCTCTCTGGCTCTCTGCCTGTCTGCCTATCTGCCTGTCTGTCTGTCTGCCTGTCTTCCCGTCTGCATCTGCCTCTCTGCCTCTCTGCCTCTCTGCCTCCCTGCCTCTCTGCCTCTCTGCATCTCTGCATCTCTGCCTCCCTCACCCTTTGCCCCTCTCTCGGGTGTTCAGAATTATTATTTGGTAAAAAGGTCAAAGGTCAAAGTTTATTGAAATCCCAAACAATCACACAGTAATATTCAATCATTTTATTATCATTATTATTACTCCATAAACAATTATATTCCCTGTAATAATCCATTATTAGTGCTTTTTAAAATATGTGACATTTTTGAAACTCTGTTTTCTTTTATACACTAAAAGTACGCAAAACTCATAAATTTCAATGTCTTCATGCAACACTGTCTACAAATTTCCTCGACATCTATATAGCGTTTTAGGATGTACAAAGGTTAATTTCTGTACCTTTCAATTGAACTACTGAGACAAAGTAACAAAGTTACCAAAGATAATTCATGCATACCATGAAAAAAAGGAAAATAATATTTATGAGTTTCTCAAAATGTAGTGGGCCTGACGTTTCGATCCTAGCAGGACCTTTCTCAAAGGCAGAGTGACAAAACAGATACATGTACACGAAGGAAGGGGGAAGAGGGTGAATAGAACACGGATGAGAAACAAAGGACCAAGAGTTTCGATATACCTTTTTCATGTTCTACCAATGACAGAATTATACCTTTATTGATTAGAGTAGTATAGACGCATTATATAACTGAGAGAAAGGAAGTTTGAAAAGAATTCCTTTTAATCTATGACACCTATTTAAATAAATATCTTCTAATGTGTGCGTAATCAGATCTGTTTATTCCATTCATTCATCAGATCGTTCGTGGGAACAAGACTGCGTACCCAAGGGGGTTTGGCCAGGACAGCGGGCGTGGACAGCCATCCTACGGGGCGAGCTCCCACTGTCCCGGGTTGTCGTAGCTGTCGGCTTGGTCGCCGAAGGAGTCGCGGAGATAGTAGGCCCTGTTCTCCTCGCCAACGGCCCACAGGCCAACCGCACTGCCCGTTATGTACAGGAACCGGGGCTGAAGAGTCGGCGAAGAGATCTCGCGCCACTCGGTGCCGAAACGGTCCGCGGAGTCGTGGCCCGAGCCCAGGCGGCTGTGGACGGCGTAGTCCAGGGTGCCGATCGCAAAGAGCTTACCCCTGGGCGTCAGAGCCAAGTCCTTGACTCCGTGCCAGCCGACGGGCTCGAAGTCCAGCACCTGGTTGCTGGACACGTGCGAGCGGTGCACCGCGTGCACCGCGTCCACCACGTAGACGTGCGAGCGACCCACCACGATCTTGCGGGCCCCGGGGAACCTCTGGACGTTCATGCTCCACGAGCCGGTGCCTTGGTGCTTGAGGCCGTAGGTGCCGTCCAGACAGTGGACGTGGCCGTGGAGGTCCAGGCCGCAGACTCCGACCTTCCCCAGTGCCAGGTGAGCCATGGGTGGGGCGGGCATCACCTCCCAGGCCTCACCCAGCGGGTGCCCTTTACCGGACCCGACCCTCCGGACCACGGTGTTGTCGCTGCGAAGCCCCCACAGGTAGCCTTCCTCGGCCACGGCCAGGGACCTGATGTCCGTCCAGTCGAGCATCAGCCACGGGCCGTACACGCCGTCCCCGGTCACGGTGCGGTAGTAGACCTTGTAGCCCTCGGCCACGACGAAGACACCGTAGGGGGTGGCAAGAATCTGCTGGAAAATGCCTTTGGTCTCAACGGGGCCCACCACGCCCTTCAGGAGTTTTGGTTTCGGCTCTTCAACGCCCGGGCCCGCAGTCGACAGCAAGCCTTCATCACCCACAGCGTTCACTACTTCGGCTTTGGCCACGGACTGATCGAGCACCACGGCCGACAGAACCAGAAGCAGCAGGAACCTTTAAAGGAAAAGAATTAAAACAAAGTAAGGATATTAACAGGATTTGGCAGTAGCAGGGTGCAGAACACTAAATCGAGCTCCCATTGAACACTGCACAAAAACACTCACTTTCAAAGTCAATTATCCCACACTCAAAAGTCTCTCAGTTCTTGTAGCTAAACTGAAAATTGTAGTTTGGATCTTCATCTCTCAAAATCTTTTTAATTTTAGTGCCCTTTGCCAATTAGATTTTTTTGCTAATTACCCCCAGAAAAAACACCCCCAAAATGTGTAGCCGTCCTTGCCAAATTTCTGCAAGCATTTTGGGATGGACCCCTCCACTTCTACAGCCAAATAGGGCCACATTTAAAGCCGGATGTGGTCCAAATGACATACCAAATTGAAGAGTGAACCCCCAGGTTGTCTTAAGTGTCACTTGTTCTACAATATATCAGTTTATAAGACCCCTTATTAAAATGATTCAGCTCGGCGGAGCCATCTTGGATGGACTTTGTGTGCTGCACCCAGCATGAAGCAAGGTAGGAGCCCCTTATCCCTACTGGGTACTGACGGCCCATAGAGTTATAGTAATCTTTTCTTCGTGTGCTACTGAGACAACTTGGAAACATTGGTCTTCAATGCAAACTTACCGATCAGAAAGCCAACCCATTCTGTTAACGCGTTCAGTCCAGTTACCACGAATCCTTCAACCGAACGACAAACAATGGTCTAGCAAGTTCAAACGCCCGACTTTTATAGGCCTGACTGAGAGTGCATTTACCCTATGAAGGTCTGTAAGGGATATTCTTAATCGCACTTAAGCCTTTTCCTTCGCTTAAAAAAATCTCTATTCTGACTGAAGAAATTAAAAACAGACTTGAAGCACGTGTTGAAAATTTAATGAACGTAAAATTAACCATACAAAAACAATAAGCTGGTACGATATCACCCTATAATCTTTCAAGGACTTTAGAGATTACGCTTGAGTACAATATTATGCTCATTATTTTCGTCCCCTGGTCTGGTTGACCGTTGGGGGCGCCACAGATACCTTGTCAATGAACTCCGACCTCTGCTTTCTTCTGTCCGAAAGTACTGACTCAGACCAAGCACGGTCACAAAACACTAAAACATATCATTATTTTTTAGATAACCTATAATTATAGATAATAAGGTGATATACAAAATATGTGACCCGGCACAGTGACATGAAGAAATCCCACCAAAACATTTTTCGAGTAAACAACGCCTAAAGTCAAAGTATCTTCTCAATTCGATTAAAAATCAATTTTCTTTTTTCTTTTTATTTTCGGAAAGTTAATGTATTGGAGGAAATTTTGATATCATTTGAAAGCTAATAGTACACTCTTTCACGTCATTAGAAAATCTCAAAATCTCAAAAGTGGGGGTTATTCTTCATTATGATATGCCGGGTCACATATTGCAAACTGCTTACTGACTAAAATTACCAAAATGTAAATCTTAAAATTTTGTGGGCCTGACGTTTCGATCCTAGCAGGACCTTTCTCAAAGGCAGAGGGATATATAGATAATGTTTGATAAATCATTGGAAAGTCGAATAAAGACTGATATGTCAAGTTCATTCGCCGTCTGAAATAGATCAACGTCTTGGCTTCTAAATCGTTGTAAGTCACAGCTGGTACAGTGTTCTCAGCCACGGCGTTGTCATAGGGGATATGTGGTGATCTTAACAGACAACTAGGCCTTCAGAGTAGCGTGGGCAATTATCATTGGGTTCTTCCCATGGAGATATCGGTCTTCCCCCTGTACCTCGGTCTCCAATCTGGCCTCTGAGATCTCCACCTACTGTCTTGGTGATAGAGGTCTCGTTCTCGGCCTTGTTTTAATTATGGCTACGTACGTCACGAAAGCCCTGTACTTACTGGAAGCATAATAAGCGTCACGACGTATGACACTTAACCACCGTGGCTGAGCTATAAGTGCGCATGCGCGAAGCCAGGTTTTGCTGGGGCCTCCCCCATTCATTCATTCATTCATTCATTTCTCAGGTAGTTACAGGCACAAGCACGAAACAACCCTAACCCTTATCCTAATCCTAACCCTAACAACCCTAATCCTGAACCTAACCCTAATCCTAACTCTATCAGTAACGCTAATCCAACCCGAACTGTAACTCTAACCGTAACCATAACCCTAACCGTAGCGCCCTAAGTCTAACCTACGCTGATCTACAAAACACGTCCTTGTATAGTCCCCACACAATTTACGGGGTACCAGCATGGCTCAACGACGGTGGTTAAGCGTCATACGTCGGTCCTGTTGTATATCTCACTTACTGTGAGTGCTGCCAATTGGTTGCAAGATGGGGACCTTGGGTATACGCACTGCCAAGGTACTTGGCAATTCAGTAATTCCTCAAGGTCAGTAATCCCTTCGGTCAATAAAATGGACAGCGGTGTAAAACCACCTTGGGGATTTGAAATTCATATCCGGAGACCGATTAATTACTTCCATGTATTAAATGCAGATAAGATCAGTGCAAGGAAAAAGCACAATTTTCCAAAAAAAATATTGTGCGGTCACTACAACACCAGAATACGGGCGATTCACACGTTGCAAACTCTTGAGGGCGCACTAATGTAAATCGCCCGTATTCTTTTCGGTAAACAAATATCGGAAAAGATATTTATTCTTCAGATAACTAATCATAATGCCACTTTTTTCAATAAGAAATATTGATAATTCATGGAGGTTTTCCCCTAATTGAATATTTTCACTTTATCATATAAAGAAATCTTGATAAATTCATGGGAGTTTTGCCTAATAGAATATGGTCACTTTATCATAAGAAATCGTGATAAATTCATGGAGATTTTGCCTAATTGATTATTGCCAATTTATACCAAGAATCAGGAGTCATAAATAATTTTTAAAAAAATCCCTTTCTAAAAGGGGTCCCCTTTCTAAAAGGGGTCTCCCTTTCTAAAAGGGGTCCCCCTTTCTAAAAGGGGTCCCCCTTTCTTAAACGGGTTCCCATTTCTGCTGGGGGTGGTAGATTACATCCAAAGCCCTTACACCCTAGATTTTGTATTGCACTGTCCTGGTATGTATTCGGGAAACATTCATTTAAACCGCTGTAACACAAGAGTACACGACAATAAAATGTGACAAAAAATAAGCACTCCTTTGGAATCAAGCCTCACTTATAATCTTTGGAAATGAACAATTTCAAAGCAAAAGGAGAATTAAAGAGATGGTAAGATGGTTTTTTACTTTGCTTTGAAAGAATACACATGAACCTTTGAATAAACCAAACGAAAATCCACAATTTATTATTTTCTGACATCAATATTTTATTCAACAGAATTCACAAGGAACACATCAAGGGTCAATGGACCTTTCCCATGTAATATGCAAATAAGAGCTGGCGCATGCGCTTTACTAAATTGGTGGGCAAGCGGGATGCGAACCAATCGTAGTTTTCCACAGGCGTGCGCGCGTTCCTTCGCGCTAACTGTCTGGCGTGCGGTGATTGGCTATTCAGCGTCTGCTGCGCGCGTATTTCGAAACCTGCACGCAACACGCACTCGTTTGCCCACCAATTTAGCAAAGCGCATGCGTCCATTGACCTTTCCCATGAAATATGCAAATTAGACCTAGCGCATGCGCTTAACTAAATTGGTGGGCAAGCGGGCTGCCAACCAAATATAGTTTTCCACGGGCGTGCGCGTTTTCCTTCTCACTAACAGTTTGGCGTGCGGTCATTGGCTAGTCAGCGTCTCACCAATTTAGTAAAGCGCATGCGCCAGCTCTTATTTGCATATTTCATGGGAAAGGTCAATTGGGTCGTTCCGATTGGCGAGTCGGTCTTTGCAGACTTCATGGCCAGGAGAAACGCCAACTATCTATGATTTAAACTGTCTCATCGGGTACGATTTGTAACGAAGCTTGGACGAAATCCGACGACCTCGTCGTCTCGTACGTCTGAATGACCACCGGGTGTCCGGGCTCCAATTTCACCGACGCTCTGCGATCCCCGCCGACGCCCAAATCGATCGCAACTCACCGGTCGCTAAAGGGCCGCCGCACACGAGAGCTATCTGCTGAGCAAAAAGTCTCTCGTGGCCGTTAGCACGTAGCACGTAGCTCACCGTGTGCGCTGAACTTTTGGTGAGATTTCTGCCTCAAGAGGCCGTGAGACCAAATTGTTTTATCCTGGTCGATTTTGGCAACCACGTGAATAGGGTGTGTGCTTTCATTGGCCAGTTGCTATGATTTTTTGCTCAGCACGTAGCTCACGTCGCCGCACACGATGAGTTTTTCATCCACGAGAGGCGAACAAATCAAACAGGATAGATATCTCACAGGATAGAGCTCTCACGGCCTCCCCTGAGACAGAAATCTCACCAAAATTTCAGCGCACACGGTGAGCTACGTGCTGAGCTAACGACCTCGAGAGAAGTTTTGCTCAGCAGATAGCTCTCGGGTGCAGGGGCCTTAAGCTGCGATGGATTTCAGACTTGGCGATCGATGTGGGCGTTGGCGATGATCGCCAGTGAAATCGGCCCCTGATTCTGAAGGGAACTTACTGTCCGCTCCGTGCGTTAGGCTCCGTGCCAGTCTGAAGCCCTTCACCCAAAAAGATGACCAATAATTAGGTGCGCAATCAGACGATCCGTATAGTTCACACAATCCCTTCTCCAAAATCCGGCTTAGGCTCAGGCTCCGGCTTTATCTCCATTTCTTTCGTCCAAGTACAAGGCATGAAAACGGGAGGCCTGTATTTTTAACCCGAAGCTTCAACGTCAATAATGAACTCCAACCTATGTTTTCAGCTTTCGGATGACATAGAGGAAGCCAAAGCCGAAGCCTACTCCGGGTTTTGAAAAAGGGTCCACGGGTTCACGATTAAGACAAGGCCAGGTTAAAGGTCATTTATTGGAGGACTGCGCACCGTCCATGACGCATCGTTTTCCAGTCACGTGTGCACAGCAGTGACTGACGTCACGCCGCGTTCCGATCACGTGGCTGGCGACACGCGTCAGTGTCCGACGGTCTGGCGACACGCGTTCGTCCGGCGTTGAACCATGGGCTGTAGTTCGGAGGGGTCCAATGGAGCTCGAGGAAAAAGGTACCGAGATTATTTTTATTTTAGACCGTGCAGGTAGGCGGAGCTACGGTCCTTTACGAAGTTAATTGTGCGCGTGCTCAGAACGGCGCGCGCGTGAGTATTATTATGTACAGCCAAGATGATTGCGCGTCACTGCTGCCTTCCCGGGTCTCCCATTGGCTGGCAGGTTTGTGACGTGGCGACCTCTAGTCCTCGAAGCAAGACGGGTCCAGTCGGCCCTCCTTCCCCACGGTGAAGCAGTAGGCGTGCGGGGTCTGGGGCGCCCTCTGTCGGCACAGAGCGAGAAAGCCCGCGTCACAGCCGTAGTCCATCCACTCGCCTTCGCGGGAGAGGACCAGACCTGCGCAGTCCTCCTCGCCGACGTTATTGGGCTCGTCGACGGACCAGCGCTGAAAGGTCGCCTTCTGCTGCCCGTTGCAGAGCCACAGTCCCTCCGTGGCCGCATCGGTGCAGCCCAGCCAGAAGAAATCGCCCATCCCGTCTTCCTGGCGTGCTCTGGCCAGGAAGAAGTCGTTCTCTTCCCGGGATCGCGGTCCTGCCATGATGGCGGGCTCTCCGCCGGCCCCGGCCAGGCCCGTGCAGGCGGCTTTGGCGTCCACCCACGGCTTGGGTTCATCGGTGAAGCGGTAGCACCAGTCCCGCCACGGTGCCCAGCCGGGCGGACAGGAGGCGGGCGGACAGCGGCGAGCGCACGGGTTGGAGGCGTGCGGAGCCCCGGAGCGACCGAGGCCGGCCACGCTGCTGCTAACCGTGACCCATACCACGACGACCAGCTGCCTCGTAAACATTATCTGGCCTCGCTCGTGCAACGACGACAAAATGACGAGATTGGTGGTGAAGATGGTGGGCCCGTCGGCTTGTGTGTGTGAGCACCTGTTTGGTGGTGCTGTGCACAAGATGATAGTCAAGAGTTCCTATCAAACGCCACTTGAGCTGACTCAAAATGACGGCAGAGCACCTGTGAATGGCAAGCCTTTCGGTGATCTGTCAGAAGGGTAATGGCGTGCCCGGGCCTGTTCGTGCCTCTCCTAAGACGTGTCAGCGCACACTGGCGCCAATAGGATGATCGTCAGAATTGCACCAGAAGATCGATGCACACGTAGATTGGACCTAATTGGTGTGAGGGGGAGGGGTCTTTGGAGTGTTTGCTGGTTTCCATAGAAACGCATTTGAAGGACTCGATCCGTGGTGTGTTGCTCGAGATTTCGAGCCCACGGGAAGGCATTGCTGAGGGAACTATTGATCTCTCCCTCCCTCCCTCCCCTCCCCCTCTCTGCCTCTCTGCCTCTCTGCCTCTCTGCCTCTCTGCCTCTCTGCCTCTATGTCGCTCTGCCTCTCTGCCTCTCTGCCTCTCTCCCTCTCTCCATCTCTCCATCTCTACCTCTCTCCCTCCCTCCCTCTCCCCCCTCCCTCCCTCTCCCCCCTCCCTTCCCTCTCTCCCCTCTCTCCCCTCTCTCTCTCTATCCCTCTCTCTCTCCCTCCCCCTCTCCCCCTCTCGTCCTCTGCATCCCTACCTCTCTGCCTCTCTGCCTCTCTGCCTCTCTGCCTCTCTGCCTCTCTGCCTCTCTGCCTCTCTGCCTCTCTGCCTCTCTGCCTCTCTGCCTCTCTGCCTCTCTGCCTCTCTCCCTCCCTCCCTCCCTCCCTCCCTCTCTGCCTCCCTCCCTCTTTAACTCTCTCCTTCTCTCCCTCTCTGCCTCTCTCCCCCTCCGTCTCTGCCTCTCTCCATCTCTCCCTTCATCCCTCTCTGCCTCTCTACCCCTCTCTCCCTCTCCTGGCCCTCCCTCCCTCCCTCTCTCCCCCCCCCCTCCCTCTCTCCCTCCATCCATCTCTCCCTCTCCCCTTCTCCCCCTCCCCTCTCCCTTCCC
>OX465117.1:9430364-9560996 GCA_949987565.1 Luidia sarsii
AGAGAGACAGAGAGACAGAGAGACAGAGATGCAGAGAGGCAGAGAGGCAGAGTAAAGTAGCAATGTACTCGCAATGCGTGAACCAGTCGCATCTGATGCATCGAATTGAACGCGGCCGATGACTGAGTATTGTTCAAGCTCAATAATGCATGTTTAGATTCTGCTCACATCAATCAAGTATTTTATGGCCTTCCATTAAAAACTGCGGTTAAAACACGGCGTATAAAATAAATTATGCCCAGAGAAAATAAGATGTTCGCCGGTCACTGACGACGTTTGGTAGCCAATAAATTGATTGGATCGGTTCTGGCTCATGCATGAATAATTCATGAGTGTCTTCCCATCATGCACCCCCGCCGGGACCAGGCTGTCGATGCCTCATTAAGTACGATGTATCCGAAGGTAGCATATGGTGTTTTAACCAATGCTACTAATGGAGTGTCATAAAATATTTGCCTGACGAGTGCAGATTCAAAACATGCATTATTGATGGCTTCTCCGCCCCTTCAGCGAAGCGGAGAAGCTATTGTTTTTGTTCTGTTTTCTTATACTTCTTCTTCTTCTTCTTCTTCTTCGTCTTCTTCTTCTTCTTCTTCTTCTTCTTCTTCTTCTTCATCTTCTTCTTCTTCTTCTTCTTCTTCTTCTTCTTCGTCTTACCTCAACAAGGTTTTCGTTTTCATTTTGTAATATACCGTGTTTTTTGTTTTTCCAATTGTATGATTGTTTTTCCCCTTTTTTATTTTGTATTATTTGTTCCTGTATATATTTGTCAACTGTATTTTGTGTTTCATTTGGAAAATAAAGTTTTCCTTTGAAAAGTCAAAAAAAAAGTCTTCTTCTTCGTCTTCTTCTTCTTCTTCTTCTTCTTCTTCTTCTTCTTCTTCTTCTTCTTCTTCTTCGTCTTACCTCAACAAGGTTTTCGTTTTCATTTTGTAATATACCGTGTTTTTTGTTTTTCCAATTGTATGATTGTTTTTCCCCTTTCTTATTTTGTATTATTTGTTCCTGTATATATTTGTCAACTGTATTTTGTGTTTCATTTGGAAAATAAAGTTTCCTTTGAAAAGTCAAAAAAAAAAAAAAGTCTTCTTCTTCTTCTTCTTCTTCTTCTTCTTCTTCTTCGTCTTACCTCAACAAGGTGTCGGCCCCAAGGGTCAATTTCCTTTGCTCTAAAAAAAAAACAACATATGTCTTCGCACACGTGACTACAGAATTGGAAATTTAAAAATCCACCGGACAAAAGAATTTTTCAATTCTGATTTATTTGGTAGTTCCGGTCATTATGCATGTTTTAAATAAGCGTTCATGAATATCGTGGAGTCGGGTCCGATACTGATATTTCTTTGAATTTGTCACATAATTATTGTGCAGCCATAATTTTTCCGCAAGCTCATTGAGAAGTTCAGAGATTTAGTTGGATTACATTCGTTTGGTCCCATATCCCGCCGAAGGATGTGAGTAATTCAAATGTGAGCAAAATTAATTCGACCTTCCCTTTATAAGGACGTGGTCGGTCGAGTTTGGACAAATCCGTCTTCGCCGTTGAAGGTTTCTCTTGACAACTGTTCTCACCGACTGACCACGATGGCTGGGCTCTCCTGTCGGTAAGCTCACATGCTACGTTTGCGTTACTATTTTCTGCTTGTCAGCCTTGGCTGGCGGTCTTCCACCAATATGGATGACTTGTTATGCCTTGCTTCAGACTAGTCACCCTCTGCCAGTTCTATTGGACAGCCTTGGCTGGCAGTCTACCACCAATAGCGATGGAGGCTTATGCCTTGCTACAGACTAGTCACCCCTCCCAGTTCTATTTGTCAGCCTTGGCTGGCAGTCTACCACCAATAGGGATGGGGGCTTATGCCTTACTTCAGACTAGTCACACCACTCCTAGTTCTATTTGTCAGCCTTGGCTGGCAGTCTACCACCAATAGGGATGGAGGCTCATGCTTTGCTTCAGACTATAGTCACCCCTCCAAGTTCTATTTGTCAGCCTTGGCTGGCAGTCTACAACCAATATAAGGATGGAGGCTAATGCCTTGCTTCAGACTAGTCACCCCTCCAAGTTCTATTTGTCAGCCTTGGCTGGCAGTCTACCACCAATATAGGGATGGAGGCTCATGCTTTGCTTCAGACTAGTCACCCCTCCAAGTTCTATTTGTCAGCCTTGGCTGGCAGTCTACCACCAATATAGGGATGGAGGCTCATGCCTTGCTTCAGACTAGTCACCCCCTCCCAGTTCTTTATATAAGCCTTGGCTGGCTGTCTACCACTAATAGGGATGGAGGCTTATGCCTTGCTTCAGACTAGTCACCCCTCCCAGTTCTATTTGTCAGCCTTGGCTGGCAGTCTATCACCAATAGGGATGGGGGCTTATGCCTTGCTTCAGACTAGTCATCTCTCTCAGTTCTATTTGTCAGCCTTGGCTGGCAGTCTACCACAAATAGGGATGGAGGCTTATGCCTTGCTTCATACTAGTCACCCCTCCCAGTTCTATTTGTCAGCCTTAGCTGGAAGTCTACCACCAATAGGGATGGAGGCTTATGCCTTGTTTCAGACTAGTCACACCCCTCCCTGTTCTATTTGTCAGCCTTGGCTGACAGTATACCACCAATAGGGATGGAAGCTTATGCCTTGTGTGAGACTAGTCACACCCCTCCCTGTTCTATTTGTCAGCCTTGGCTGGCAGTCTACCACCAATAGGGATGGGGGCTTATGCCTTGCTTCAGACTAGTCATCCCTCTCAGCTCTATTTGTCAGCCTTGGCTGGCAGTGTACCACAAATAGGGATGGAGGTTTATGCCTTGCTTCATACTAGTCACCCCTCCCAGTTCTATTTGTCGGCCTTAGCTGGCAGTCTACCACCAATAGGGATGGAGGCTTATGCCTTGCTTCATACTAGTCACCCCTCCCAGTTCTATTTGTCAGCCTTAGCTGGCAGTCTACCACCAATAGGGATGGGGGCTTATGCCTTACTTCAGACTAGTCACACCACTCCCAGTTCTATTTGCCAGCCTTGGCTGGCAGTCTACCACAAATAGGGATGGAGGCTTATACCTTGTTCATACTAGTCACCCCTCCCAGTTCTATTTGTCAGCCTTAGCTGGCAGTCTACCACCAATAGGGATGGGGGCTTATGCCTTGCTTCAGACTAGCCACACCCCTCCCAGTTCTATTTGTCAGCCTTGGCTGGCAGTCTACCACCAATAGGGATGGAGGCTTATGCCTTGCTTCAGACTAGTCACACCCCTCCCAGTTCTATTTGTCAGCCTTGGCTGGCAGTCTACCACAAATAGGGATGGAGTCTTATGTCTTGCTTAAGACTAGTCACACCCCTCCCAGTTCTATTTGTCAGCCTTGGCTGGCAGTCTACCACCAATAGGGATGGGGGCTTATGCCTTGCTTCAGACTAGTCATCCCTTCCAGTTCTATTTGTCAGCCTCGGCTGGCAGTCTACCACCAATATACGGATGAAGGCGTATGCCTTACGTCAGACTAGTCACCCCTCCCAGTTCTATTTGTCAGCCTTAGCTGGCAGTCTACCACCAATAGGGATGGGGGCTTATGCCTTGCTTCAGACTAGTCACACCACTCCCAGTTCTATTTGTCAGCCTTGGCTGCCAGTCTACCACAAATAGGGATGGAGGCTTATGCCTTGCTTCAGACTAGTCACACCCCTCCCAGTTCTATTTGTCAGCCTTGGCTGGCAGTCTACCACCAATAGGGATGGAGGCTTATGCCTTGCTTCAGACTAGTCACACCCCTCCCAGTTCTATTTGTCAGCCTTGGCTGGCAGTCTACAACCAATATAAGGATGGAGGCTCATGCCTTGCTTCAGACTAGTCACCCCTCCCAGTTCTATTTGTCAGTCTTGGCTGACAGACTGACAGTCTACCATAGAATAGGATGTAGGCTCATGCCTTGCTTCAGACTAGTCACCCCACTCGGTTCTATTTGTCACCCATAGAAGGACATTAGAAGAGAAGATACCGTTTTACAGATGCATTATTTTATGGTAAAGGTTCGCTCTGCTTTCTTTCCTCCAAGGTTCCTGTGTGTTTTGCTGGCTCTGCCAGTCCTGGCTCTGTGCCAAGTGGAGGAGGAGATAGAGCAGCACTACACTTGCCCCATCAACTCCATCCTGGCGGCGCCCTCTGGTCTCCTCGCTGTCAGCCCCCAGAACGAGACCTTCTACGTGGCTGTGACGGGCGACGGCGAGCAGGAGCCAGTGGAGTACCTGGACTGGCCGGGCTTCCACGCTCTCACCGCCACTCCCCGCGGGAGCCTGTGGGGCCTGAAGGACGGCTTCCCCCACCGCAGAGTCGGCATCACCCCGGCGACCCCCCTGGGCGAGGCCTGGGAGTTGGTCCCCGGACCCCGCCTGACCCACCTCTCGGCCGGCGCGGCCGGCGTGTGCGGCCTGGACGTCCACGGTCACGTTCTCTGTCGGAAAGGCACCGAGGGCGACCCCGAGCCGTCCCGCTCGGGGACGTCCTGGAGTCGGAGCCAGGAGTCGTTCCCGGGGGCGCTGCAATTGGTGGTCGCCGGCACCGAGGTCTACGTGGTGGACGCGGGTCTGTCCGCGCACGTGTCGCAGGTGGGCCGTAGCGTGGATGAGCTGGACTTCGAGGCTCCGTGCTTGTCCGGGATCAGACAGCTCAGTGTGTCCCCGAGCGAGCAAATCTTCGCCGTCGGCAGCCTGGACAACGCCGTCTACGCCCGCCTGGGCCGCAGGTACGAAGACGAGGGCGAGACGGAGGATGAGTTCTGGCACCGGGTCTCCGACCAGCCGGCTGCGCTGCTCTCCGCCGGTCAGGTCGGCATCTGGGTGGTCAGCCCCGACAACCGTGTCTTCTACTTCCCCGGCTCCTTCGGAGACCCGCCCTTCGACCGGGACACGACCGCCGACTTCACGCCCATCTAGACCCGAAGATCACACGAAGCCCAATCACAGAATATGACCACAGAAAAAAAATAATAAATCCCGATCTGATCCGTGTTCCGTAATGGTGAAGGTATCTATGACGTCAATTGAAATTTCTATCAGATTATAATTAGGCCTACACTCTTTTGTATTTTCCTTTTTTTTCAAGTTAATATTCATGGTGATATCAGGGGTTTGACAAGACTAACTGATTTGATAAGAGTTCGTTCTAATTTGAAACCAATAGAGGTTTTTCAGTCACAAGCTTTTCGACGATCAGCGTTCAATTCGCACGGATGTCCAATGGAAATACTCAGATTCTATATGTGACCCGGCACAGCATAATGAGGAATAACCCCCACTTTTGAGATTTTGAGATTTTCTAATGATGTGAAAGAGTATACCATTAGCTTTCAAATGATTTCAAAATTATTTCCCTGTGAACTTTGTTGCAAATAGTACAAGGGGACTTCGCTCGTTCATTTGGTACCAGACACAATATAGCAGCGTCATTCTAACTCCTCGAAAGCGGCCATTCAAAAAGGCAGGAACTTTGCATTTTCATAAAAACAGTACACAAACACTCCCCGAAATCCTCGTTTTTTCCAACATTTAGAGACGGATTTCGGAAAAATTCTTTGGACATAATATCCTCCAATACATTTACTTTCCGAGAAAAAAAAAGGATACATTTTTTTTTATCGAATTGAAAAGATACTTTGACTTCAGGTGTTGTTTACTCGAAAAGTGTCTTGGTGGGATATTCCTCATGTCGCTGTACCGGGTCACATATTTGCACGCGCTTCCGCGGTTTTGAACCGCTCCTGTGGACATGCTAATTAGCACACACACGAAGTTCCATATGCTACAGCTGAACAGCTCTGGTAGAGCGTTATTACATTAAGCAATACGCCTGGCTTTCAAACCCAGTCAAGCTGAAATCTCTTTGTTTTTGACATGATTGGCTTAGTTGAGGGTGCCCTCTATTTCTTGCTTTGCACCTGCGCACAAGATGCCAACAGGATCAAGAACGATGGCAATATCAACAGCATGCATAGCTGACAATGTAAGACATAGCATACATGTAGGACTATACACCAGCTACATCAACCACAATAGTAGCATCAGCAGAGGCAATGCCAACAGTAAGAATAACAGTGTAGCAACATGTACACAGACAAGCGATCATTTCAATGCGTCTTAGCAACGCTTTCCACTCTGAAAATCCATCCAAGTTTTCATGGTTTTTGTCTAGTTATAAATGGGATACTTTTTTCCATTTTAAGGGTGTTTTAGTTCTGGTAGATTACATCACAGAGGTACATTCCGTTAACTATATACTTTATGAATCGGTATTATCTATAGGAATTTTGCGTGTTTATTTAGTTGTGTGATTTAAAGGAAAATTTTAATGGTGACATTCAATCATTTTCATGTTCTGCATTGGTGAAATTCAATAAAACTGTAAAATGGTGTAAAAGCAAACACTGAATACTTTCAATTGTCGTTTTTTTCCTATTTGTATCGTGCTGCATTCACAGACATACATGGACATAGACGGACAGTAGGGGCGCCACACTTTAATGCCATGGAGGCTGCCATCTTAAAAAGTAGAGCGCAGCCACGCACGTGTATAGACCTTTCATTTGCTACGTCACAGACGCAGTTTCTGCCAACCAGTGATTGGCAAACTACGGTTGGCCATCACAGCAAATCCAAAAGACAATTTACAATATATGTTATAAAATGCTGGACGACCACAAGAAAACATCAACCACAATAGTAGCATCAGCAGAGGCAATGCCAACAGTAAGAATAACAGTGTAGCAACATGTACACAGACAAGCGATCATTTCAATGCGTCTTAGCAACGCTTTCCACTCTGAAAATCAATCCAAGTTTCCATGTTTTTTTGTCTAGTTATAAATAGGATACTTTGTGTGAGATTTTGTTCAAATTAAGGTTGTTTTTATTTCGGTAGATTACGTTACAGAGGTACATGCTCTATGAATCAGTATCATCCGGAGGTCGTCGGTTTTAAGGGAAACAATAATGTAGTGGTGACTTCCTGTTCATATTCTGCATTGGTAGAATTCAATAAAACTGTAAAATGGTGTAAAAGCAAAACTGAATACTTTCAATTGTCGTTTCTCATTTTCGATGTGCATCGTGTTCCGTTCACAGACATATACGTAGAGTGAACCCTGCACCAGTTGTGATTTAGAAGCCAAGACGTATCAGTCTTTATTCGACTTTCCAATGATTTATCAAACATTATCTATCTAGAAAATAATGATTGGTTTTAGTGTTTTGTGACCGTGCTTGTTCTGAGTCAGTACTTTCGGACAGAAGAAAGCAGAGGTCGGAGTTCATTGACACTGTATCCGTGGCGCCCCCAACGGTCAATCAGACCAGGGGACAGAATTAGCATAATAATTATTGCACTCACGCGTTATCTTCAAAGTCCTTGAAAGATAGGGTGATATCGTACCAGCTTATTGTTTTTTATAGTTAATTTTACGTTCATTAAATTTACAACACGTGCTTCAAGTCTGTTTTAATTTCTTCAGTCAAAATGGAGATTTTTTTTTTAAGTTCATGAATAACCAAATTTTAGGAAACCAAATAGGTCTTTACAGATAAAACAAAATTAGTTATAAATTTGTTTTTATCTCCCATCCTTTGTTATTTAGTTTAGCACGGATTATCCTTTTCACCTTGATGAATTTTTCAGCGCCTCGCAAAATTAAATTAACATAAAAGCAGAGGAAAGAAATCAGTGTTGATTTCCTTTCCAATATATTTTCTCGTCTCGGCGATGATTTTTATCGACCGCAGCAACGTACGATCTTGCCGATTTTAATTGCGGGATTAGGGAGAGTAGAGGCCAAAGAGATTTGGACAAAAATTCACGATTCCAAAGTGGCCGGGTTTGTTAGGATTTTGTTCCCTATATAAGACCGTGAACTGCCGGGGTCCTGCCAATTCAGTCATCACCTCCTGCCTGTTCCTCTTGCTGGTTCCTCTCTCCGACTGACCACTATGGCTGGGCTCTCGTGCCGGTAAGCTAACTTGCCTCTTTTGCACCTCCCGCACAGGACACACTGTATACCGCAATTTACCACAGGGGTGTAGGCTCACATACCACATGACACCACACAAAAAACTCGCTGTGGAATGTCCTGGTGCATGGCCCTTATATCCTCCCACATGAAAAACAATGTGTGGTTAATTGTGGTTTCAATGCCGGTAAGCTAACTTGCCTCTTTTGTATATTAAGACAGTTCCGTGAAATGAAGGGCCTTGGGCCCCTTTTCCAAAACCCGGCTTAGGCTTCGGCTCCGGCTTCGTCTCAGTTATCCAAAAGCTGAAATGCAAGTTGGAGTTCTTTGTTGAAGTTGAAGCTTTGGGTTCCTTTTCAAAACTCAGTCAAACATTCAAAAATGATGCCAAAGGCTTCCTGTTTTCATGCCTTGTTCTTGAAATCGATGAAAGAACCAGTGACAAAGCCGGAGCCTGAGCCTAAGCCGGGTTTTGGAAAAGGGCCTTAGGCTCGGGCTTAGGCTTCGGTCATATTGATCTTATTATCGTTATGATATCACAGGCATCTAAAAACAATAATTAGCGTGTGGCCCCAGTTTCTTTGGGGAATACTCTGTGCTTATCAAGCCAAAAAACCTTCGAATTCGGAAACAAACCACGACCTGGATTTTCAGGTTTGGTCAGACGGAGACGAAGCCTGAGCCCGAGCCTAAGCCTTCATTTCGTAAACGGCCTATATATGACTTGAAGGTTTGCATGGTGGGCGTTCTGAGTGGAAGGTTTGCGGTGACACCATGTAAGCCTAACACTTCTCTTTCGAGACGGAGTGTGGCGCTGAAGGGAGCCGGTAACTCTACGTTTCGGGTAGTTTACGTTTTACTTGGTGAACCAGGTATTGACCCACATACAAACATATCAAGGGAGTCAATCACTGTTTCGGAAACAAAATGTGACCTAGGATCATAGCGTAGAAATTGGAAGGTTTGCATGCGGTGACACCATGTAACTTGTCTTTGAGAAGGAAAGACATGACGATTGATTATTTTTATGATAGTTGGAATTAAGCAGTCTTCTGACGACGGGCAGAGTACACACTCCCCGAAACTTTGTGAGTTGCCGACTCTTTTCAGAGCCACACTCCATCTCGAAAGAGAAGTGCTATGATAAAAGTTCAGCGCACATGAGAGCTACGTGCTGAGCTAGCTCACGACCCCGAGAGAATTCTTGCTCAGCAGATAGCTCTCGTGTGCGGCGGCCTTTAGATGGTGGCCTTCCCTAATAGTCAACTAGTCTTTGCCGGGATGGGGGTGCCAGTCAGAAGCTACTTCAATCGTATATCTCCATGGGTCACACGGCGCCAGCTTTCATCCAGATGCAAACCACAAAATGGTTGTAAACCTGGCTACAGCAGTTCGGGGATCACACAAAGAAGCTTTTTCAATTTCAGTCTAACGGATACAGCAAAAAGCAACTTGGAACTTTTTAAATAATATTTTGAAAAATGGCAAAGAAAACTTCTCTACCATTTTTCAATTTGAATGCACAAAATTAAAGTTAAAAACCAAAATTCAAAAATAAAAGATAGGACCTTACTCAAAGGCAGAATGCGACAGTTTCGCAGGCACTGCTTGGATCGAAACGTCAGGCCCTCCTAATTTTTGATTTTTCAAAAATTGGGCACGCACTCCATATCAGACATAATGTTCTGGCCATGGAATCCCTTGGTCGTCGAATTGATGCTGTCCGTCTAAGCCAGGAGAAAATGTGGATGAAGCGTCTTCAACCACGTTGGCCTCAATATCCAGGAGCAGCTTGCATGTTTAACAAAAATTACCTTTTAGTGGTTCACCTCCCTCTTCTCTCTTTCACCCTTTTCCCTTTGATGTTTCCCCCTTCCATTACCTAATCCCTACCCAAACCCCTGCCCTTTCCTTTGATCTCACCCTACCAGCTATCCCCTTTGTCCTCCGTCATCCACGTTCCCGTTAATCTCCCTTCCTATTTTCTTTTGTTCCTATCATTCAACCTTTGAGAAAGTTTCTGCTAGGATCCAAACGTCAGGCCCTCTTAATTGTTGATATTTTTTTTTTTAAGATGACGAATCGTTGGAGCTTCCTGTTAAAATGGTTTCAGAGTAAATGGAACATCTTGCCATGATAATACCCTGCTATATGTGACCCGGCACAGCGACATGAGAAATATCCCACCAAAAAACCTTTCGAGTAAACAACGCCTGAAGTCAAAGTATCTTCTCAATTCGATTAAAAAAAATCACTTTTTGTTTTTTTGTATTTTCGGAAAGTTAATGTATTGGAGGATATTATATTATGGAGTGTTTGTGTACTGTTTTCATGAAAATGTAAAGTTCCTGCCTTTTTGAATGGCCGCTTTCGGGGAGTTAGAATGGCGCTGCTATAATACATTATTACAATATTATTGTTTCTGGTAACCAATGAACGAGCGAAGTCCCCTTGTACTATTTACAATAAAGTTCACACGGAAATATTTTTGATATCATTTTGAAAGCTAATGGTATACTCTTTCACATCATTAGAAAATCTCAAAATCTCAAAAGTGGGGGTTATTCCTCATTATGTTGTGCCGGGTCACATATTATAGTTTGAGAATTGATGGGTAAGCCTACCCTTGTTAATTTTAGAGTTAGTGGATCGTCTACTTCAGTATAATAGTGGTTTATTCTCGAGTCTCGCTTATTTTTGCTCTTTTAGGTTCGTGCTGGTGCTGATCATTCCGTCGTTGGTGCTCTGCCGACCCGATCCCGTGGCAAGGAATTCGCCGGATTCTAGCAGCAATGAAGATCCCGTGGAGACGGACCGTCCCAACATCAAGGGAGACGTGAAGATCGAGGAGGAGTTGAAACTCAATTCCGCTCTCGGGGAAGGGCTGAAGAAGATCTTGGGTTCTGGCAGAAAGGGAGAGTTTGAGAAAGGGGAAGAGCTCAAGTTGAAACTGGGTTCTGACAGGAAGGGAGATTTGGAAAAATTGGAGGAGTTTAAGTTGAAACTGGGTTCAGACAGGAAGGGAGAATCTGAGAAAGGGGAAGAGTTCAAGTTGAAACTGGGTTCTGACAGGAAGGGAGAATTTGAGAAAGGGGAAGAGCTCAAGTTGAAACTGGGTTCAGACAGGAAGGGAGAATCTGAGAAAGGGGAAGAGTTCAAGCTGAAACTGGGTTCTGACAGGAAGGGAGAATTTGAGAAAGGGGAAGAGCTCAAGTTGAAACTGGGTTCTGACAGAAAGGGAGATTTGGAAAAATTGGAGGAGCTCAAGTTGAAACTGGGTTCCGGTCTCAGGGAAGAACTGAAGAAGATCTTGAGTTCTGACGGCAAGCCAGAGGGAGACTCGGAGCAGAGCCCACAGGAGCCCATGCAGCCCATCGACTCCGATGTGGGCGAGATCGAACATATCCTGTCAACCCGCTACGGAGTGTTCTTGACCGACGCAGACGACCGGGTCTACTACCGCAACGTGACAGGGGACGGAGAGTTCAGCCGCCTGGTGGCGCTCGACGACTGGGCCGGCTTCAAGACGCTGGCCGCCGGCGAGGAAGGCTACATCTGGGGGCTTCGCAGCGACCACACCGTGGCCCGGAGGGTCGGGTCGAACGACGGACACCCGCTGGGCCAGGCCTGGGAGACGGTGCCCGGCCCGGAGATGGCTGAGCTGGGCGTGGGGCTGGGCGGAGTCTGCGGCCTGGACTTCCACGGTTACGTCCACTGTCTGGACGGCACCTTCGGCCTGGGACGGCACGGTACCGGAACGTGGAGCATGAACGTCCAGAACTTCCCCGGGGCCCGCCAGATCGTGGTGCGACGCTCCCACGTCTACCTGGTGGACGCCACGCACGGGGTGCACCGCTCGACAGTGTTCAGCAACCAGGTGCTGAACTTCGAGGCCCTCGGTCGCGACTGGCACGGCATCAAGGAGCTGACCGTCTCGCCTAACGGGCACATCTACTCCATCGGCACCCTCGACCATGCGGTCTACAGCCGGGTGGGCTCGGCCCTTGACTCCCAGGAGCCGTTCGGCAGCCGCTGGGAGGAGATCTCGCCCCGGCGCAAACTCCTGCGACACCTCTCCGCCGGCGCCGCGGGCCTGTGGGTGGTGGGGCAGGACAACAAGGTCTTGTACCACCGCGGCACTTTCGGAGACATCCCTGGAGTCGCTGAGTCGTAGAATCGTTGGACAAACCCCGAATGATCTGTTTCTAAACTACGGACACACCCCCTCCCCCACTCGATACGATCCTGGCCAACCAAAGATTCGAGACGAACTTATCCTGAAATCCTGGTATCAACAAATATAGAGGGCCCGATGTTCCAATCCCTACAAGACCTTTATCAAGGGCATAATTGATTAATACTACATGATACGATAATAGAGAGGCTTTGCACACGAACGGATACGTTACGCATACGTTTAGCTACCAGATAGTAGCCATTTCGCAATCCCGGCGTATTGGTGGGGCTGTTCACAATCCAAACGCTATGTGAAATTAGTCTAAACTGAGGTCTATTTCCGACACCACGAACCCACGTTTTGATAACCTACATTGTGACTTATCTGTCCGCATATCACAGTCTTTCTGGCTCCAAGTAATTCAACCATTAACTGCCGTGTCTCTCCAGGTATTATTTACTTGTTATAATTTTGTTATCATTTTGTTTCATAACCAGTTGGGTAAGAGGCCATAGTTTGTTTTTGGTGTGGGTTAATATTATTATCTAAAGAAAACAATAATTGCCGAAGTAGGGGTGCCATGCCAGAAGAAATACAACCATTAACTGTCGCATTATCTCCTGGGATCACAACCTCGCTTTCATTCAGATGCAATCCACGAATGGTTGTAAACCTGGCTACGGCAGCACGGGGATTGGGATCACACAGTGTGGATGCAGCTTTTTCGATGTCAGTTTTAACCTATTATTGAATTACATTAATTTTGTTTTGAATCATCGCATTTGAGATCACTGTAGATGTAGGCTATTGAGTTGTATTGAAATGCACACTAAGGTTATTTAATTTGTCAACGGTGAAGGAATGGGTAGATTTTCTAGAAGGCCTAACGTGACCGATTTATACTTTCTTGGTGGTGTTTTCAATTTAAAAAAACATGTTCCTGAATTCACAGCAAATTTCTTGTAGCTTGTATGTGAAATTAAAAAAATTCTTTACAAACAAAATAAAGGGAGCTTGCCTTTCAATCCTTGAATAATCTGACCACCTCCCCGAACAAAAAAGGAGACTCCAGCAAAAATGAATACAGGTGATTCACAATAGTGCGCCCTCAAGAGTTTGCAACACGTTGGCCAATCACAAAGCGCAGAATCTGTCGAGCCTTCCGCGCAGTGATTGGCTAAGGATTAGAGTTAGGGTGCTGCAAACTCTTGAGGGCGCACTATTATGAATCGCCCATAATAAATTAATGGTTGACAAAAATAATGGATTTTGGATGTGGCCCGGTAACATTCTACTTAACTGCGCCAAAGCAAAAATGGAAAGACTTGACATGTACATGTACATACATTTCACCATATTATTAAGATTTATTAATGCATTTTAACCAAAAATCACCAAAATTACAGAACAATAATTGAATTCACGTCTATTGAACCATGTCAAATCACTCAATGAACATTAAACGCACTTCCTTAAGTATGCAATAGGCTTGACTATAAATACATTGTGTCGCCACATAAACCAGAAAAATGGCACAAGAAACAAAAAACCTCGGCATTACAAAAATATAACTAACTATACAAGGTGCTTACAATCTTACGGCCGATAATGAAGATCCAAATTTTAACTATTAAACTCCTTTACTATTACAAAAAATGTTTTTTATTAACTCCAAAGAGAACATAAGGCTGAATTCTATAAAAAAATAAAAAAAACATGCATTGGCCCTTTACGAATCCATGGATCAGGCTTGGATTCGGGCTTCGTCTTCGGCTGACAAAACCTGAAAATCCACGTAGTGGATTGTCATCGAAGATGAAGGTTTGTTGACTGGATAAGTATATAGAGTATTCACTAAGAAACGGGGACCAAATGCTTGTGTCTAGATGCCTGTGACATTATGAAGGCTGAGAGAGATGTGACCGAAGCCTGAGCCCGAGCCCAAGTCTCCATTATTTTCGTAAACGGCCATAGTAACAGATTGATAGCTTGACGTTTAACCAGTTGGAAAGAGTACCAGTACGATTCATTACAAAATAACAACTACTACATCTGATGAAATGGTTGTCACTTAGAAAGCTTAGGCACTCTTCCCAACTGGTTTGTCTGTAAGCTCTACCCATAAGTTGTTACCATCGATTCATCAAACATGGCTATCCTTAGAGTGTCAAGACTACTTGCGAGTCCCACAGACCTGGTCTTAGGGTAGGGGATGGAGCGTGGAAGGGGAGGGCAGGGCAGGCACTAGAGGGACTACAATGGAAACCAGCTGACTACACTCCACCAATCAGAGCGTCCATCACAAGATGGGCATGTCACACCAATCCTCCAATCAGAGCGCCCGTTACATGACAGAGGAAACCCAAAGCCACCAATCAGAGCGTCCCTCATGAGATGTGCATGTCACACCAATCCTCCAATCAGAGCGCCCGTTACGTGACAGAGGAAACCCAAAGCCACCAATCAGAGCGTCCCTCATGAGATGTGCATGTCACACCAATCCTCCAATCAGAGCGCCCGTTACATGACAGAGGAAATCCAAAGCCACCAATCAGATCACCCGTTACGTGACAGAAGAAACCCAAAGCCACCAATCAGGGCGTCCGTTACATGACAAGCAAACCCCAAGGAACCAATCGGTGTGTCCATTGCATGACAGCGGACCCTCCCCTTCCCCTCCACCAATCATAGCGTCCGTTACATTCCATTTGGCCCATGAATGCTCATGCGAAGCTCGCTCATGCAAGAGGCTCCTTATTTGCCGAATGATCTGGAAGGAGAATGATAGAACATGCTGTTAGTTTCAAAGCTAATGAAGGGAATCTTGATGGGTCAAACAAAATAAGAAAAAAATGACTGGGAATGGCAAAGAAAACTTTGACCGGACCAGAGGATCAGGACTTGAAATCAAGACCTCCGGTTCTAAGGGCTGGATGACTCAATTTGCCAAATTTTCAATTTGTTCCCAGTCAGTTTTTCCTTTGTTTGTTTGACTTGAATGCTGTTGCCAGGTTTACAACAATTTGCATCTGAATGAAAGCGGGGGCGTGATCTCTGGAAATAGAGGCAATAAATGGTTGAATTGCTTCTGACTGGCGCCCCCACCCCGTCAAAGACTACTTGACTTTTAGGAAAGGCCACCATCTAAGGGCTGGATAGCTCAGATGAGAGAGCACTAGAAAAGCATCTGTTTTATACTTTTAAAAAAACAGGCTTTAAAAAATAATGATTTTCATTCCCCAGCACCATTTTGTTAGGACCCTTCCTCGATCCTTTCAAATACTCCAAATAACCGGCTGAAACAAAACAGTATAATATTAATTAAGTGTGACCAGCATGCAGTGACAGTTATTGTGAACTTGGGTAGTTTATTTTAATGGAAATGGAATGAGAATTGGAATATTGTTTGGGGCCGGGGTTAGTCTGGAGTCTACAGCAAACCCTTACCCTAGCACTAACCACTGTTTTAATGCCTAGCAGCCCTCACATAACACATCACACAACTCCTGGTGAGCAAGTGAAGTTAGTCAACTATTTTTTTTTTATCATAATTCATGCAGATTCGCCCAAAACAAGGTTACTCAAGGGCTAAGGAAAAGAAGGAGATAGGGAGGAACTCAGGAAGGCTGGAGATGGGAGTTGACATTCGGTTTTCTTAATGCTTATGCACTTGTTTTTTTACTCCCTGCAACACTGGGAGAGCAAATTTTGTGTGGAAATGGTTATTTTCGTACCACCACAATAAAGAGTCTGGATTCTTGTATCTTGAATCTAGAAATTTCCTCTTCAAAAGGGCTAAGGGTCTGATACTATGGTTCAGGGCTCGAATTTTAGGGAAAAAATCTACTAGACAGCAGGTTTTAGTAACTCAAGAGTCTTACTGGACCTTAACTATTTTCACAAGACCTGTGCCATAAAAATAAAAAGTTAAACGCAGTGAACTGAAAGGAATACCGTGAGAAAATGCTGTTTACTTGTACAGGTCAAAGTCAAAGTTATATTTGAGTGCCATTTTTTTCATAGTGCATGAAAAAATCACTAGACAGCCGGTCCAGTGCAGTCACATTTGTCACTAGTCCGACGCTGAAATCACTAGACTCGGTCCACAGTCTAGTGGATATTTCGAGCCCTGTGGTGAAGAGGTATCCAACAGGTGTTGTCAAAAGCTTTGTCCTTGTTGATGCATGCCCTGACTCTGTCTCTGTCTTCCCAAGGAAGATTGTCTTACACTTCTTCCATAGTTATCTCCTCAGGGTCTCCCTCTCCCATGGGCTCGTACATGACGGCATGCAGCATGATGAAGAAGAAGGAAGCTCCTGTTGAAATTCAAAGAGAAGCGGCGGTACAACTTTTCAGACTGTTCATCCCTCAAAACCTTCTCCATTTTTCTATTTGTGACCCTGCACAACGACATGAGGAATATCCCACCAAAACACTTTTTGAGTAAACAACGCCTGAAGCTAAAGTATCTTCACAATTCGATTACAAATCAAATTTTCTTTCTTATTTATTTTCGGAAATTTTAAGTATAAGAGGATATTATATTTTGATATCATTTGAAAGCTAATGGTATACTCTTTCACATCATTAGAAAACCTCAAAATCTCAAAAGTGGGGTTATTCCTCATTATGCTGTGCCGGGTCACATTTGTACTTTTTTCATATTTTTAATATAGATTGTTTTTTTAATTTACGATTTTCAATCTGATTCATTTTGTTCCGTGTAATTGATGCTTGAGGCAAAGACCTGTTAACTAGTTGACTAGTAGACTAGTTGACTAGTGACTAGTGACTAGTTGACTAGTTGACTAGTTGACTAGTTGACTAGTTGACTAGTTGACTAGTTGACTAGTTGACTAGTGGACTAGTGGACTAGTTGACTAGTTGACTAGTTGACTAGTTGACTAGTTGACTAGTTGACTAGTTGACTAGTTGACTAGTTGACTTGTTGCTAGTTGGCTAATTGACTAGTTGACTAGATGACATTGATGCCATTAAGGCAGAGACTAGTTGACTAGTTAACATTAATGCCATTAAGACTAAAGGCAAGTTGACTAGTTGACTAGTTGACTAGTTGACTTGTTGCTAGTTGGCTATTTGACTAGTTAACTAGTTGACTAGATGACATTGATGCCATTAAGGCAGAGACTAGTTGACTAGTTGACATTGATACCATTAATGCAGAGACTAGTTGACTAGTTGACATTAATGTCATTAAGACTAAAAACTAGTTGACTAGTTGACGTCATTCAGACAAAGACTAGTTGACTATTTGGGATGCCACCATCTAAGGGTTGGATACCTCAGCTGGGAAGAGCGTTGGTACGCAAAACCAGAGGTCTCAGGTTAATTGGTTTTCACACTTAAGCGGCTCTATGAAATTGGACCTAGGTTGAGTCTAAAACTTGACCTTTGGGACAGTCTACTCCAGAGAGTGTGCCAGACTGCAGAGGGGGGGGTAATTGGTCAGGAGGTTGCACTTACCTATGACCCAGAAGACAGCTGAGGTGGCTCCGGAGAGGTAGAAGAGAGGAAACGAGAGAATGGCCAGCGATCCATACTGCTGGAATAATGTGAACTCATGCCCTGTGGTATGCAGGAAATTAAAACAAAACCAAATCAATGTTGGTTTGTCCTGCTTGATGTATGGTTAGCACTGTATGCTCAGGCTTTGAGGTTGGGGTTGGGGTTGAGGTTGGGGTTGGGGTTGGGGTTGAGATTGGGGTTGAGATTGGGGTTGAGATTGGGGTTGGGGTTTGGGTTTGGGTTGGGGTTGGGGTTGGGGCTGGGGTTGGGGTTGGGGTTGGGGTTGAGGTTGGGGTTGGGGTTGGGGTTGGGGTTGAGGTTGGGGTTGGGGTTGGGGTTGAGATTGGGGTTGGGGTTTGGGTTTGGGTTGGGGTTGGGGTTGGGGCTGGGGTTGGGGTTGGGGTTGGGGTTGGGGTTGGGGTTGGGGATGGGGTTGGGGTTGGGGTTGGGGTTGAGGTTGGGGTTGGGGTTGGGGTTGGGGTTGGGGTTGGGGTTGGGGTTGGGGTTGGGGTTGGGGTTGGGGTTGGGGTTGGGGTTGGGGATGGGGTTGGGGTTGGAGTTGGGGTTGGGGTTGGGGTTGGGGTTGGGGTTGGGGTTTGGTTTGTGGATGGGTTTGGGGTTGGGTTTGTGGATGGGTTTGTGGATGGGTTTGGGGTTGGGGTTGGGGTTGGGAATGGGCTTAGTCTGGTTCTCACCCATCAGTGCCAGTTTCTTGCTGTCATTCTTCACCCGGATCCAGTAGCAGGCACCAAACAGAAGCGTCAAGGTGATTATCAGAAGAGGGGATGTCAGCCTACAAGAAACCAGGGTAAAGAAAAAAAAATAACGAAATGACTAACACATTATCGCAATTACTTTTTCATAATTATGTAAACAAAAACATGCAGTATCGTCGCTGCTAGCAACAATACATCGCGTGACTTTGATCATCCTTCTCCCTATCTATACCACCGCAATGAACAACCCCTTCATTTCTATTAAAAACCTGCAGTTAATTATCAAATGCTTCTGACTGGCGCCCCAACTCTGGCAAAGTCTACATGTACATGTAGTTGATTATTTGTGAAGGCAACCCATCTACATGTAAGGGCTGGTCCGGTGAAAGTTAGTATTTCATGTGCAGCAACCAAAAGTAGAAAACGAGTCAAGTACAACAGGCATTAAGTTAAATGTGCAAGCTTGGCAATCTTGCTTTAAGCAGGGGAGAAATGTCTTGCTTAGCAGATTTTCACCCTTTAGCAGCCAAGGGATCCTGGACACCTTGTTTTCTTTTTTTTTCCTCGGAACGACACCAAACTGCCGATCCAACTTACAGACAGTAGATGACGAGTCCGATGAAGACAAAGAGATAGTTGCTCTGGAAGGTCTCCACGTTGGCGATGACCCTGGAGGTGATCTCCTTGACCCCCTTGGGTTTGGAGAACTGCGCCGTCTTGAGGAACTCAGTCCAGGGTCGGACCGAAGCACGCTTCTTCTGGATCCATTCCCGGGCACCGGCGTTGGACAAGGTTATAGCCATGCTGTGAGTCAGGGAACAAGACAATTGTATTTCTTATCAAATTTTTGAACATTAGAAAAATAAGATGGCCTCAGCCCTGACGATTCGATCCTAAGTAAGGATCTGGGTTTTTTTTTCAAAATTTGCAGTTTTGTTATTTAAATTAAAGCACAGGTGTCTACTCAACATTGGTAAGATCAAAAAACAGAAATATTAACAGATTTACCTGAAACTTATACAGTTTGAAGATGGTTATAGTATTATTAGTAGAAACTGCGCACTGAAATAATTCTGTGTAAAGTGTTGTATTTTTTTTTTTTGAATTATAATTTATGTCTCAAAAAGATCTAAACGTTTTATCGGAACAATTCATTGAATGCTGCATTTTCGTGGTTTTTCACTATTTTCTTGAGACTCAGTTGGCGGATTGAGCTTAAATTTTTTACAATTACAGGTGTGCTATTTCATGCATAAGTTGGATCAGACAACACATCAGGATCATCACAATTCACATGAAATCAGATACATTTTGTATGCTATTTATTTTTTTAACCTCGACCATGCAATGTAGCAGAATATCTTTTGTAGATGTATATACTCCACTCTAACTAACTGCTACAGTACAAGTCATCTTTATAGAACTTAGAAGTGCGTATTCTTTCTACACAACCCTCTTTTGCCTTTTGTTTTGGGTTTTCTTTTTCAGAACCACACAAAAATGCCTACCCAAATTTCGCGTCGTAAATAAGGGACAAAAGTCCCTATCTTGGAGATACAACTGAACGTCCTTGAACTCTATATGAGGCAGAGGACAAACCTTTGAACGACAAGGACTGCCAGGGAACTTACCCCTTCTTTTCGTCGGTTTCTGGAACAACAATGTCTCCCGAAATTTCAACCTCCGTATCGGCCATTGAAAAGGTTTTTTCGTTGATGTTTTTACCACTGGTATCTCCCAGACGCCCTACGTGCTTCTACGCTGTAAGGCCGCCGTTTCGGTGGTACCTGACTAAGTGATACGTGGAAGTTTCCCCGATGACTGTTTTGTGTCTGGGATGCTGGGATGGGGTCAAGCTGTTGCGTCAATGTCACGCGGCCGGGCTTGTGAGAATGTTTGTTGTCTTTACGACTGTTTCATGTTCAGCCTTAAACGGAAGTAGCCATGGTTGCAGGTGGCGACACCTGCCGTTACGTTCGCTCAGATGATATCTACCTGACGACTGTTTTGGTGATATACAAAAATGTTGCAAACTGCTTACTGACTAAAATTACCCAAATGTAAAGCTTAAAATTAAGTGGGCCTGACGTTTCGATCCTAGCAGGACCTTTCTCAAAGGCAGAGGCCTTTGAAAAAAAAGGTCCCTCTGCCTTTGAGAAAGGTCCTGCTAGGATCGAAACGTCAGGCCCACTTAATTTTAAGAATGACGACTGTTTTATGCAATTTTATGGATCGAATGATTAACATACTGACCGATTAACAGACTAATTAACAGACTGATTGATTGACAGACCGGCTGATTAACAGACCGGCTGATTAACAACAGACTGATTAACAGACTAATTGATTAACAACAGACTGATTAACAGACTGATCGTGATTAACAGACATCAATTTTCGAAATAAACAATGACACAAAACATCTCCTGACATCACAGACAGCATGCAAAAAGAAATAAAACTAATGTCATTGCAAAACATTTATTGCAGCCATTCTTTATCTTCAGAACCAAGATCCAGCCAACCCCAAAACCAAATCATTAATCCACAACAGACCACAAGTATTTCATTTCTATAATAAATTAGGTACCTTAAAGTCTGCATAAAAAAAAATAACATTCCAAATACAAGTGTTCATTACATATGTTTATTTGATAAATTTTTTCTCATTAAAAAAAAAAAGTTTGCTTTACCACAATACAGTATATCTTTAAAGGTATATTATAATTATTACTTTCCAAATAATAATTGAAGGTCACTTAAATGGGCACATTCAAGCGTTTATTGTTGTCTTATATAATTATATGCTTGGTCTACATTGACCAAAACCCAGGCTGGTACACCCATTGGTGGACTACTGTGGTCTGCCATTTGGTAACCAGCCTCAGGACCATGGTTTCTTCCCTGGTCCCAGTAGCCTCATCTCGACCCCAAACCAAGGCTGGTTCGACCAATTGGTTGACTACTGTGGTCTGCCATTTGGTAGTCCTATTTTACTGGCTATGGCTAGAAATAACATGCAGCTCAATGGCAATTAGCTGCAGCCACTGCTTGGCGACTTCCATAGACTTGTGTGCAATTTGAAGCCGTAGTCGATACAATTTCAAACAAAGGCCCACCTTTACAGTCACACAAAGTGTGTACACGACCAAGCATAATTAAGCCCTGGCAGTTTTATGGGCAACGAGTCAATTCAAGTGTCCGCACTGAAATATCACCAGATAATTTTTAATACAAAACTCCAGATACGTTTATACATGCTCACAATTTCAAAACTAAAAGTTGTATAAAAAAACTGCTCACGAACCAGAATATTCCTAAATGTTCAGAGGACCTGATGTTTTGAATCTACATATACCAGCTAGATTGTTTAAAAGAGTCTCTTGTGGCTTAGCAAAGTCCTCCTGACTGAGAACAACATTTCCAGCCCTCTCAATTTTAACATGGATTTGATTTGTATGTCTATAAAAAAAAAATTATGATTATAAATTTGAAAGTAACCTGTTCAGATGACATGGCTCTTCAAAAACTACATTGCACGATTCCTAATAGAAAAAAGGGGAAACTTGATTGATTCACTGTTCTTTTTAACAAATATATTTTGCAAAATCCCATACAAATTCAAAGTATCTTTTCAATTTTTCTTTCACATTTGATACAGGGTTACATTTGTAATGTACTTGTCTTCACCCTCAGGTGAAGACATTCAATATTACATAAATCTTCGAAAAAATCAGCCTGCCCATTGGTGGTAGACTGCCAGCCAAGGCTGACAAATAGAACTGGGAGGTGACTAGTCTGAAGCAAGGCATTAGCCTCCATCCCTATTGGTGGTAGACTGCCAGCCAAGGCTGACAAATAAAATAGAAGGGGTGACTTATCTGCAGCAAGGCATAAGCCTCCATTCCTATTGGTGGTAGACTGCCAGCCGAGGCTGACAAATAGAACTGGGAGGGGTGACTAGTCTGAAGCAAGGCATGAGCCTCCATTCCTATTGGTGGTAGACTGCCAGCCGAAGCTGACAAATAGAACTGGGAGGGGTGACTAGTCTGAAGCAAGACATGAGCCTCCATCCCTATTGGTGGTAGACTGCCAGCCAAGGCTTACAAATAGAACTGGAAGGGGTGACTAGTCTGAAGCAAGGCATAAGCCTATCAGTGACAGACTGCCAGCCTGGCTGGTAAACCTATCAATTCAAGTCCACGCTGTCCATCTACAGACCAATCTCCTGCCAGCTAAGGCATGATATGTATGTCTATCTCATCCCCGTCCTTGATCCTGTAGGTATACAACAACTTGGCTGGGTGCATCATGAGCGTGGTGCCTTGGTAGTAGAGTCGGAACCGCGAGTGAGGGACTCCAGCAAAGGGCTTCAGCTTCTGCCTGAGCTGGTTGACCGTCAGCTTGACGGAGAGGTCATACTCCCGGGCCACCTCCCCACACCGGACCAGGCACCTAGCGGTCAGCTTTGGTCGGAAGTCCACCTCAGCCAAAGGTTGAAGTTGTCCATGGATGGCCAGTAGGTCATGGTATCTTTTTGTTATAGGATGGGGGTAGAGAGGGTGGAAAGAAAAGGGGACAGAGAGAACGAGATAGAAAGAAAGAGGCATAGAGTTAGACAGACAGAGACAGAGACAGAGAGACAGCAAGATAGAAAAAGAGAGACAGAGACAGAGACAGAGAGACAGAGAGTGAAAGAGAGAGAGGAGAAAGAGAGACAAAGAGAGGGGAGAAAGAGACAGACAGACAGACAGAGAAAGACAGAAAGACGGAGAAAGAGAGATAGAGACAGACAGACAGAGAAAGAGGGACAGAAGGAAAGAGACAGAGTAACAGAGACAGAGAGAGGGGAGAGAGATAAAGAGAGACAGACAGAGATAGGGGAGAGACGAGAAAGAGAGAGGGGACAGAGAGAGAAAGAGAAAGAAAGAGGGGACAATTAAATGAGAAGCAAGTGAGCTTAAAGTACTAAATATCTTCTTTCATAATTCTATCAGATTTGTTGGGCTCTCTTAATTCTCAAGGATTTCACTGTTGACGTTGTTGGGCCCTGCTTACCGTTGTGGTTTATCGTCCCGGTCCTCGTAGTAACGGATGAAGGAGCGTTCAGCCTGCTCCCTCACCTCCTCGCCGATGGGGCTGCCGTTCAGGCGCGTCACTCGCCGCGGCAACCAGGCGATGGTCAGCCGGTGGTTCTCCTCGGCCGAGTGACCGTCCAGCAGCGGCACCCGCAGCAGCCGGACGTCGGCCAGCGAGGGGAAGGAGTCGAGGGCGTCCACCTCCTGCCAGCGGGCCAGGAGCGTCTCGCTGACGCACAGGCTGCGCAGCGCCGGGAAGTGGGGGCCCACGGAGCGGTCCAGCCCCGACAGGCCGTTCTCCGACAGGTAGAGGCTCTCCAGTCTGGGGAAGGTCAGGCTGAGCTTGACCACCTCGGACCAGCCGGTCACGCCGTTGCGGTTGAACTGGAGGAGCTTGACCGACGGGTGGGGCCGCTCTGAAGGACTGACTGTTCCATATCGGTTCAAGCTCAGGTGAAGAGTCTCCAGACTGGGACAGAGGCGGATAGGTTAGCCGAGTAATAGTCTAACTGATGGAAAATAGCAACTGAAGGACAGTACTTATCAATTACTTATCGGATTAAGTAATCGGTTTGCAGTAACACCATGCAAAATTCTCTTCTGTGAGTACTGTATGTGTAGTCGAGTATGTGTGGTCGAGAACCACAAGAGAGGGAGGGGAAGGGGAGGGAGGGGAGGGGAGGAGAGAGGGAGGGGAAGGGGGAAGGGGGAGAGAGTGGAATGGCAGACTTACGCTGGGGTGGCGTCTAGGAGGGTATGCAGGGCTGACCAGGGCACCATGGTGCTATTCAGGACCAGACTGGTCAGTCTCTCCAGCCGCGGCACGGTGAGTGCCGTCCCGCCAATGTCCATGGCCAGTGGGTTGGAGCTCAGATTCAGGAAGGTCAGCTGTGGGATCTGGGCTGTGATGGCCAGCACCTTGAGTGGAGTGGGTGGGATTCAAACCTCCCCCCGAGGGAGAAACAAGCCAGTCCTAATCAGAACGGTGATGAAAACTAACAAACGACAAACAAATGAACAAACAAACAAACAAACAAACGAATGAACGAAGGAATGAACGAACGAACAAATTAACAAATGAACAAACAATCAAATGAATAAACAAAATAACAAACAAACGTACACAAACAAAGAACAAACAAACAAATGAACGAAGGAATGAACGAACAAACAAATGAACAAACAAAGTGAACGAACAAACGAAATAACGAACAAACAAAGTGAACGAACAAACGAAATAACGAACAAACAAATGAACAAATGAACAAATGAACAAATTTAAACACATGAACAAACACCCCATGGAACTAACAAACTAATTCCCACTATAGAACATGCAGATGAGTCTTAGATCATATACAGCAGTTAATGGTTGAATTGCTTCTGACTGGCGCCCCCACCCCGGCAAAGACTAGTTGACTACTTGGGAAGGCCACCATCTAAGGGATGGATAGCTCAGATAGGAATAGCACTGGTATGCAAAACCAAAGGTCTTGGGTACAAATCTCAGTCTCAGTCTTTGCCATTTTTTTTTCTATTAATTCAAGTTCCCAGTCAGTTTTTCATTGATTTGTTTGACTTGCATACTAAATTACTCGCATCACAAACTGCCAGAACTTTGTGAATGTGTCAGATTGTGGTGTCTGGTGTTGTAGTTTACAGACCAAATGGTAAGATTATTCTTGGGAACGAAATGAAATGTGAATAAGTGAGGCTCCGTACCTCTGACCAGTCGCTGAGTTGGTTCTCGGAGACATCAAGCTCCCGGACATTTCGGCAGAGCGCTTCCACCTCCCCAACCTCACCGGCTCCCACGATGCAGGAGTAGTTCAAGGACAGACAGGGCGGAAGCTTGACATGACCCGAGTCCGAGTCTACAAAAACCAGACGGACACTTCAAAAGTCAGCCAACATAAGTATTAAACAAACCTTTTATAGAGTAACATTATGAGGAAGGTTTGCGGTGACACCATGTAGCACTTCTCTTTCAAAAAGGAGTGTGGCTCTAAAAAGAGCCAGTAACTCAGACTAGATAGGATTTGAAGGTTTGAATGGTGGAAATACTAAGTAGAAGGTTTGCGGTGACACCATGTAGCACTTCTCTTTCAAGAAGGAGTGTGGCTCTAAAAAGAGCCAGTAACTCAGACTAGATGGGATTTGAAGGTTTGAATGGTGGAAATACTAAGTAGAAGGTTTGCGGTGACACCATGTAGCACTTCTCTTTCAAGAAAATGTGGCTCTAAAAAGAACCGGTACATGTAACTCAACTTTTCGGGTAGTGTGTACTCTGCCCATTTATTACTTCAGCAGGCAATCGGGCAAAGCACGGAGCACAGAGTACTTATTACGTCAAAAGTAGGGCAAACCCTCATTAGGGCCAATCCCACTATCCAAATAATCATGATTCTTTTGGCCAGTTCAAGCAGGCAAAAAAATTGCAGTTGTGGTCAAATGGTGGGTGTGTCCTTGGAGGTGGCCCATGCAGGGAGACATATATGTATCATAAGCACGGCACTTCCTGTCAGTCAGAGTGCAGTGCGGTGCTTGTTTGAAAAAAACCAAAAAGTGCAATTCAGCAGTTTTCCCAAACACATCGCGCCGCATATAAACGCGTTTATCTGGAAAAGTCACACTTATAATAGTGTGGTCTGAATCACGATTCAAATCGTACTAAAAATCACGTTTGTGTCCATGCACACACAAAAAGTGGAGTTTGAATCGTGATTCAAATCATGATCCCGCTTGTTTGGGACAGTAGAAACAACCATATCGAATGACATTCTCCTCGACGCAAGCGTCCTATTAACCTTTAATGACTGGCAGGTTGGACACAATATGCAGCCCTTCGGTCACCAGACCAGACAAGGGCTCCGCACCAAGGTACTTCTCACGAATAACGTCCGGCATCGACCGGCCGCCTGCCACCCCTAGAGGGAGCTCTTCGTTCAACACCAGGATATCGTCCATTGTGCTGCAACGAGAAACAAAAGGACAAAGAGGCATCAGCTGGCCTAGATCAATATTTAGATTTTTCATTTTCGTTTCATTTATTATTTTGGCAGGAACACTCAGAAAACATGCAAACATGAATAACAGATTAAATGAAAACTATCAATCTAAACTAAAAATCCAATTATAGAAGACAAACATATATATATTTTCGCAGTGGCTGTTGTTACGGCAGTCGTCCGTATGGTTCCCTGACTTCACAGTATTTGTCAGGATGTTTAGCTCTTGGAACCAGACTATCAGCTAATAGACTGGTTCAACCAGCCTACAATGCTGACGAAATACAATCAAGTCAGGGAACCACACGGACGACTGCCGTAACAACAGCCACTGCGATAATGTTTATACAATTAAAATGAGATTTTGAAACAAACAAACAGGAAAAACAAATAGCAACCCTGCAGGATTACAAACAAGCAAACTCAATCACTGTCTAGTTGCTCTGCTTCAGTGCTACATCATACATGTATCCTCCAATAACCGGTTTTCGACGATATAAGGACTTTTCTGCAAACTGAACAATGTGGACGAAAGTTTCACACTAAAAGAGGTCTCAGTCACTTTCTCCACACCACAGACTATTAGAATAATCTTCGAAGCTTCGAAGCAACTGCCAATTTTGTACCTAGGAAAATAGACCCCAAAAGAGCAACTTTTTGAAAAACACGAGTTTGGCCTACTGGAAAAGCCTTAAATTTCTACATTTTCGGTGACGGATAAGAGCAGGAAACCAACTGTAAGATACGAAGTCTGAGATCGTTATACAGAGTTGTTTTCATAGTGCGATGTGAGTTAGAAGGCTAAGCATCGAAAACGTGTAGCGTCGAAAACGGGGGTTCCCACGATATAACGACAGACCAGTAAAGTAAACAAACATTAGAAAATAGTGCCTGCAGACACTGCTGCAGGTGTAGTCCGAGTAACTTGGACCCGACAAGTCACCCTTTTTTATCGAATTTTGAAATTTTGAGACTGTAGTACAGTCAACCGAATCTCAAAATTTCAAAATTCGATAAAAAAAAGGGTAACTTAATTGTCGGGTCCTAGTTACTCGGACTACTTATACTGCAGGTGATACAATTCAGTGGGGTTTTAGTTCCAACTCCAAGAAAACAGACAGATAATGATAAGATTTTGCTAAATCAAGCTATGACTCAATCTTCTGTTTACTCTGTCTCTAGTCATAACTTCAGCCAACACTGCACTTGGCCAAAGCTAACCACAAACCTAACTGACTACACCACACCCCTCATTCATCAACAGAGGAAATAGTAAATACTCTTACTCTTCTTACTATTTTTAACACCCAAAAAAGTCCCTTTATATATTTACATAGGCATTTTGGCAAAGACGTATGGATCCAGTAGTCTCACAGTTGCGGTGGCATGGTAAAAATCATGAATTTGGTTGCCAGTTTTACTGCGCCGGAGTTAAAAACCAACGTAAAGTTTTCGTTGGTTCGTGTCAGGTGCAGCAACAAAGACTCTGCACAAAAACGTTACGCAGTTTCACAAAACAAGCGCATTTCCCATTGAAAAAAAAAAGATCCCTACCTCAAAAACCATTAAAAAGCATCCAGGGATGGGACGACAGGATCTTGCTCTTTCTCTTTCCTTCCTATTTACTGCTCCACCGGCTACAATCTGACCATAGGCAGTGACACCGTGGAGGTTGTTGCAAACTTAGTCCATTGGCATTGTAATTTGTATTCATCCAACTGGCCGTCTTTACACAACAAAGCACAAAGGTCACTCATGTATGAATATTTATAGGGCGCAGGCGCAGCTCGGTCCACTGGGCCTCGGGCGTTGTTTACCTATGACGCCAGCGCCTATAAATAGCCTTCCACGTGGCATTGACCTGGATTAATTTATTCACGATTGTGTTTTTCAAATCAGTAAAACGAAATGCTGAGCAGCAAGATAGGAATACAATGAGTGAATGTGACAAATTGAAAATAACACAGACTGATATAGACCAACAATTAAGCAACAATTGGCAAAGAAAACAAAATTTGACTGCACCGGGACTTGAACTATATAGTCAATTGACCCCAAGACATCCGAATTAACGTACCAGTGTTCTTAATCTGAAAGGTGGGAAGCAATTCAAAGGAGTTAATGGTTGATTTGCTTCTGACTGGCACCCCACCCAAGCCAAAGACTAGTTGACTATTTGGGAAGCCAACATAGCTCAGATGAGAGAGCACTGGTATGTAGTCCAGAGGTCTCGGGTTCAATTACTCCCGGTCCAGTCACAATTTTCCTTACCAGTTTTCAATAGACTAAAGGAGATGGAAAAATGCCCAAGACTGAGACGATCTCGATGCCCCAAGTGTAAGACAATATGCATGTACCTATAACTCAGTTTCCATAGACTCGTGTGTAAACTGAAGTCATAGCCAATACATTTCAGTCATGGCTATGAATTGTGTTACCAACAACACATATATATCCGCCTGATTTCAAATAATTATAATTTTCTTTATTTGTTTGATGCTATATGTGGTATATTTATATTAATGAAACACGTACGCTCTTGTACAGGGAATGCTTTGATATCATTTTAATAGAGGACATTTCGAGTAACAAAACCAAAACTACTTGGAAAGAAGGATAAATAGGTTTGCGGAGACACGATGTAAATTCTTTTTGGTGAGTAAGTGTGGTTCTGAAAAGAATCGGAGGAACTCAACGTTTTGAACAGTGTACTCTGCTCGTCTTCAGGAGAATGCTGGATTCCAACTAGGAGTGGAGCTTATGTAGTGTGGAGAGGGATCATACTTGGAAAGACTTTAAAATTACAATGACAACCATAAAGTTGTCCCAAAGAATGATTGGCTCGGGAAAATACAGCATACACAATTTAAAGTCATACAATTAAAAGTCAATCACAATTAAAAGTCACCAATATCCAGTTTTGGTCCAGAAAGTTTCAAGTTGTCTCATATTTTTGAATGGTTTTCAGAAGAAAAATAATAATAAAATTTGGCTACAGTGATATGAAAACATGTTGCAAACTGCTTACTGACTAAAATGACAAAAGAACGAATATCAGAAGTTAGGAGGGCCTAACATTTTGATCCAAGTTAGCAGGACTTTTTTCAAAGGCAGAATTTCTGTCTTTGAGAAAAGTCCTGCTAGGATCGAAACATCAGGCCCTCCTAATTTGTGATAAAAACCAAATTTGACAACATTTGATGGTTATTTTTTAAGTACATGAGCGTATAAGAATAGACTTAGGTAAATCTCCTCTATTATTATCATTATTATTATTATCATCTCAGTTATTACTACTTAGTAGTACTATTAAAATTTAAACAGCAATCCAAGGATCACACAAAGTGGATGCAGCCTCTTCTTGTTTTTTAATCAACCAAACAAAGGAAAAACTGACTGGGACCAAAAAATGTTTCAAACTGCTTATACTGACAAAATTTCCCAAATTGCATATTTCAAAGGGACTAGACGGCATTTAAATCCTAGTAGTTCCTTTCACAAAGGTCCTGGCAGGAATGAAATGAGATGGCGACCTTCCCAAATAGCCGACTAGTCTTTGCCGGGGTGGGGGCACCAGTCTTGTAGAAGTGGTCCAGTCTTCAACCATTGACAGCCGTATATCTCCAGGGATCACACCTGAATACTTTATTCTGAATGTTTCTACATGGACATGGACATACATGTATTTACGGTGTTTAAGACTTATTTCCATTTCTAATCTGTCCATGGAACCTCAATATTGCGTATCTAGAATGTATTAAAACTTAGGTCTCTTGTCAAAAAGATCATCGGTTGAGTGCCGGTTGAATTCATCCGACCGATAAAATTTCCCCCGGTAGAAAGCCGATTGTACTGGACTCTGAGGTGAAAAATTCACGATGGCTATCCGGTGGAAATGACATCGGACGGGTCAAATCATCTGATACCCAACCGATGATCTTTTTGACAAGAGGCCTTATGCACTGTGCAACAGTGACCAATAGAATTTTATTGCTTGCCATTTCCGACTCACTAAATTCCAGGCAGAGGGATCCCTGTTAGTAGTATATGCAGTAGTATTATCTAGAGTATAAAATCTGTTTGAAAAGATAACTATAAGCATTCAGTCCCAGGTCACTACCAATTTTAATGATTGTGTTCCTGAGAATGTAGTGGAATATTCTCTTTAAGGGAATGCATAGAAGTACCGGTACCCATGCCTCCATCTGGCACTTTGGCTGAGGAGAGGCAGAGAGACAGATAGAAAGACAGGCAGGCAGACAGAGAGACAGAGAGATACACAGAGAGACAGACAGACAGACAGGCCCGCAGACAGGCAGGCAGACAGACAGAAAGACAGGCAGGCAGACATAGAGACAGAGAGATACACAGAGAGACAGACAGACAGAGACATAGATACAGTGCGATAGACAGAGACATATATACAGTGCAATAGACAGACAGACAGACAGACAGACAGACAGACAGACAGACCGGCAGACAGGCAGAGAGACAGAGAGATACACAGAGAGACAGACAGACAGAGAGACAGACAGAGACATTGGTACAGTACGATAGACAGAGAGACAGACAGGCAGACGGACAGACAGAGGCTGGAGAAAGAGACAGAAAGACAGAGAGAGGAAGAAAGAAAGACAAAGAGAGAGAAAGAGAGAGAGAGACAGAGAGAGACAGAGGAAGACAGATAAAGAGAGACAGAGAAAGAGGTAGAGAGAATGAGGTAGAGAGAAAGAGAAGTGGATCGGAGACAAATCAATGAGGGGAAGGAGAGGTAGTGAGAGGCTGACTGGGTGTGTTTGCCAAATGGGTCACGCCCGCTGGCTAGGGGAAGGGCGGGGTGTCTGGGCGTGGCGCTAGTAGTAAGTCTCTCTCTCCACCCAGCCTCCTGGATAGCGACGGATGAGGTAACGGCGGCACTCGTCGTAGACGAAGATGAGAATGCTGAAGGGGATGGCCGTAAACCACCATCCGATCCTGAAGACATATCAGAGATAATTCAGAGAAATGCATGTCACTGATGGCTAAATTTGAGTGCAGTGCCTTTGAGAAAGGTCCTGCTAGGATCGAAACGTCATCAGGCCCTCTAACTCTTGAGATTCATGTAAATTGCAGGTTATTTTAGTCAGTGAGCATTTTGCAACACTCTTTTTGTATTTGATTCAATTACCTGAGAGGGTACATGCGGAGTCCGTCCTCCAGACCGGGTGTGTAGCAAAAGAAGACAGCAAGAGCAGTCTCGAAGACCAGACCAAAGTTCAGCGCCCAGTTCCTGAAAGAAAAGGAAAAATGTCACATTTGCAATACCTTAAAAAGCAAGTGGTTCCTGTGGAGCTGCTTCAGTTGATATTTTCTTGATAGCTTTTTGACTGAATCTATCAATTATTTTACTGATCAATAAATCAATCGGTCAATCAAACACTTATTAAATAAATTGATAAATCAGTCAATTGATCACCTGATCAATTGGTCAATCAGCCAGTCCATTAATCATTCAATAACACAGTATATCTATCTACAGATCAATCAATCCCTTAATAAATAAATTGATAAATCAGTCAATTGATCACCTGATCAATTGGTCAATCAGCCAGTCCATTAATCGTTCAATAACACAATAATATCTACAGATCAATCAATCACTTAATAAATAAATTTATAAATCAGTCAATTGATCACCTGATCAATTGGCCAATCATCAGCCAGTCCATTAATCATTCAATAATATATCTATCTACAGATCAATCAATCCAGTGATCAACCATTCCGCCTTTGAGAAAGGTCCTGCTAGAATCGAAACGTCGGGGTCTCCTAATTTTTGATATTCGCTCTTGGGTCATTTTAGTCAGTAAGCAACATTTTAGCATATTGCTGTAATCGTATATATCAGTTACACTGGACCATTTACAGTCACAGCTGTGGATACAATGGCCAATTCAGCTTGTCCATACCGGTGTTCCCATTCACATTTTTTGCCCTGGGGTACGTACGTCATTCCCTGCTGGAGTATGGAGTTGCGTCTGGTCTTGCAGATGATGAGGTTTGCCCACTGCATGACGACAATACTGACAAAGAAAGCAGTGTGGCAGGTGTACTCCAGCGTCTTGCGCTGGGAGTAGGTCTGAAAATAAAAAGAGAACACCGTACTCATCGAGCGGTTTTTAACATGACACTGACAATGGGGCAATAAGAGGCAATGACCAGGGACACCAAGGCAATGACCAGGGGCATCAAGGCAATGAACAGGGGGCACCAAGGCAATGACCAGGGGACATCAAGGCAATGACCAGGGGGCACCAAGGCAATGACCAGGGGCAACAAGGCAATGACCAGGGGCATCATGGCAATGACCAGGGGTAGACAACACAACCATTTACTCACCCACTCTTGGCCGTAGGAATCTATGAGGCTGTTGTAACTTGGGTGATCCCAGAATCGGGCGATGTAGAACAAGTCCTGTGGCAAGAATCCATTCTCGGCCATGACAACAAAATAGGTGAAGAAACCCCCTGCTGCCTCAATCATACCAATCTGGCCGTAGGACATACCGATCAACCTGCGGGCATTAGAGGGCATTGAAAGCCAGTTGGCAGGGATTGAAGGCAAGATGGCAGGGATTGAAGGCCAGTTGGAAGGGATTGAAGGCCAGTTGGCAGGGATTGAAGGCCAGTTGGCAGGGATTGAAGGCCAGACGGCAGGGATTGAAGGCCAGATGGCAGGGATTGAAGGCCAGTTGGCAGGGATTGAAGGCCAGATGGCAGGGATTGAAGGCCAGTTGGCAGGGATTGAAGGCCAGATGGCAGGGATTGAAGGCCAGTTGGCAGGGATTGAGGGCCAGATGGCAGGGATTGAAGGCCAGATGGCAGGGATTGAAGGCCAGATGGCAGGGATTGAAGGCCAGATGGCAGGGATTGAAGGCCAGTTGGCAGGGATTGAAGGCCAGATGGCAGGGATTGAAGGCCAGTTGGCAGGGATTGAAGGCCAGATGGCAGGGATTAAAGGCCAGATGGCAGGGATTGAAGGCCAGATGGCAGGGATTGAAGGCCAGATGGCAGGGATTGAAGGCCAGATGGCAGGGATTGAAGGCCTTTTGGCAAGGAATGATGGCCATTTGGCAGGGTTTGAAGGCCACTTGGAAGGAATTGAAGGCCACTATTGGCAGGGGATGAAGGGGATCAGGCCAGTTGGAAGGGAATGTAGGCCAGTTGACAGGGAATGAAGTCCATTGGAAAGGCATGGAGGCTAGTTGGTAAAGCACAAAAGCTAACTCATCTGGAACTAAAAGTATAATTATGCCCTGAAGATCTCTATTGCTAAATCAGCAGGGTAGCAGCTAGCGTCCCTGGCCTCTTGCGGCCTTAGTTCATTCCAAGCCAAGCTTTCTGCAATGGACTTACCGGCCGTTGACGAGTTTATCGTTGACAGGGTCACGGGGCTGCCGCTTCAAGAGGTCATCTTCAGCTTCCTCAAAGGCCAGGGAGATGGCAGGAAGCTGTGTGTGTGGTGGGGGGGGGGGCAGAGTCAAAGATCAAAGGTCAGGAAAGCATCAGACATTGGCACTCCAGGAAATGTCGGCTTAGGCTTCGGTTTGGTTCCTCCGTTATGCGAGAGGCATTGAAAAATTAGTATATGGACGTTTACTGAATGAAGGCTTAGACTCAGGATTAGGCTTCGGTCATATTTCTCTCACCCGTCCATAATTTCACAGGCATCTGGAAACAAGCGTTTGGCCCCATTTTTTTGGTGAACACTCTGTAGTACTCTGTAAATTTGGCAACAAACCACAAATAAGACTTAAGGCTTTGCATGGTGGGTGAATCAATATAGGAAGGTTTGCGGTGAAACCATGTATCAGGTCTCTTAAAGGAAGAGGTTTGGTTCTGAAAAGAACCTGAGCTACCACTCAGGTTCTTTTCAGAACCAAACCTCTTCCTTTAAGAGACCTGATACATGGTGTCACCGCAAACCTTCCAACAAACCACAACCTGGATTTTCAGGTTTTGTCTGACAGAGACGAAGCCTGAGCCCGAGCCTGAGCCCGAGCCTAAGCCTTCATTTCGTAAACGGCCTATAGCTATGACTTGAAGGTTTGCATGGTGGGCGTTCTGAGTGGAAGGTTTGCGGTGACACCATGTAAGCCTAACACTTCTCTTTCGAGACGGAGTGTGGCGCTGAAGGGAGCCGGTAACTCTACGTTTCGGGTAGTTTACGTTACGAGTTGTTGAGGGCTTGTGACCGCAGCTTCTTAGCGTCTGCTGTACATATATGCACTCAACAGGACAACAAGCCTTAAAGTTTAGCAGCAAACCACAAAACTGCATTTTCAGGTTGTCGGTTTTTTTGTTCTTGTGGGAGGTCATGATGATGAGCACCTACTGTACCATGTCACTTCCCAGGTCGATGCAGAGGATGGTGATGGCGCCAAGAGGGAGGGGCACCTGGGCCACGATGAAGAACAAGAAGGGGGAGATCTCAGGGATGTTACTGGTCAGGATGTAGGTGATGGACTTCTTCAGATTATCAAAGATCAGACGACCTACAAAGTTTTTAAAAGAAATCAATCTGCCTAGTACCTAAACCACTCCATTTATGAGCCGTCTCTACAAGCTATTGAAATTCTTAGTGTAACGGGTGGGGGTTTTACTCCAAGAAGATGTTAGGAACAGGGACGTGGAGGCATAATCGTCTCAAAAGGTATATCATAGGGTTTATTCAACTTTTAAAATCAAAATAAACAACAGTCAATGACCAACAATATTCTGTATTCTATGAAGCCTTCAAGACCTGCCTACACTTAATCATTACCATTTACTTGTATTTGTTTATTTTTACTAAGTTACTAAGTTTACTATAGTTAGCTATTTATTCACCAACCTAGGACTGGAGGAACAGGCTTTTGAGTCACAGTGTTTTTCACTTTTGTTCCTCCTGGCCATCTTAGATTGGATTGTCCTTACTCTGCTTGTTTACACCTTCCCTCTTACCCTCCTGCCCAATCTGTTCCCCTTCATCCCCAGTCCTTGCCCCATCTATTCCCCCTTCTCATCCTGACCTATCACATCTCTGAAACATCTATTCTCCTTGTTTGGTATTTAATCAACCATTTTTCTCCCATCTAGAATTTCCATGATGTAGACTGTATGACCTTTCTCAACTTGAATGTACTGTATGTACTACTTGTTTGTTTTCCTTGACCGAATAAATAATAACAATAATAATAATAGAGTAATATACAAAAATGTTGCAAACTGCTTACTGACTAAAATTACCAAAATGCAAATCTCAAAATTTAGTGGGCCTGACGTTTCGATCCTAGCAGGACCTTTCTCAAAGGCAGAGAAAGTCTTTGAGAAAGGTCCTGCTAGGATCGAAACGTCAGGCCCAATAAATTTTGAAATAATATTAATACACATCTTCTTGGAGTAAAACCACCACTCGTTAGATTAGGAATCTCAGTGACTTGTAAGTCGAAGCAGAGAAAAGGTAATGGATTAAGCGCTTACATACCATCCAGCCCCATGGACTCAACATTCAGGAATGACTAGCATTGTTTTCTTGAGCTACATTTGGGGGAAAGCCAAGACGACTGCTGAGGTTAGGGTTACCTTCTTCCACACCAGTGACGATGGAGGCAAAGTTGTCGTCCAGCAAGATCATGTCAGCAGCCTGCTTACTCACATCAGAGCCAGCGATACCCATGGCAACACCTGGAGGATTGGGAGAGAGAAATTGTGAAACAGGTGGGGTCATGCTTGTGACCTACAAAAGATACAGCGGAGTTGGGGTTGGGGTTGGGGTTGGGGTTGGGGTTGGGGTTGGGGTTGGGGTTGGGGTTGGGGTTGGGGTTGGGGTTGGGGTTGGGGTTGGGGTTGGGGTTGGGGTTGGGGTTGGGGTTGGGGTTGGGGTTGGGGTTGGGGTTTGGGTTGGGGTTGGGGTTGGGGTTGGGGTTGGGGTTGGGGTTGGGGTTGGGGTTGGGGTTGGGGTTGGGGTTGGGGTTGGGGTTGGGGTTGGGGTTGGGGTTGGAGTTGGAGTTGGAGTTCGGCTTGGAGTTGGGCTTGGAGTTGGGCTTGGAGTTGGGCTTGGAGTTGGGCTTGGAGTTGGGCTTGGAGTTGGGCTTGGAGTTGGGCTTGGAGTTGGGCTTGGAGTTGGGCTTGGAGTTGGGCTTGGAGTTGGGCTTGGAGTTGGGCTTGGAGTTGGGCTTGGAGTTGGGCTTGGAGTTGGGCTTGGAGTTGGGCTTGGAGTTGGGCTTGGGCTTGGGCTTGGGCTTGGAGTTGGGCTTAGTCTTGGTCAGTATGACCACTCACCAATATCAGCCTTCTTCAGAGCAGGGGAGTCGTTCACACCGTCACCAGTCACGGCCACAATAGCGCCCCCACGTTGGCAACCCTCCACGATGATCAGCTTCTGCTGCGGGGAGGTGCGGGCGAACACGATCTCGGTGTGGTTCTTCAGGATGTCATCAAGTTCATGCGGTTCCATGGTACGAAGCTGAGAGCCATGAACCACAATAGCCTCAGCATCGCTGGTGAATCATGAAATATATGAGATTATTGCTGGAGTCCACTGATCAGAAATGAAGACCAATAGCGATGGAGGCTTAATTATGCCTTGCTTCAGACTAGTCACCCCTCCCAGTTCCATCTGTTAGCCTTGACTGGCAGTCTATCACCAATAGGGATGGAGGCTTATGCCTTGCTTCAGACTAGTCACCACCTCCAAGTTCTAGTTGTCAGCATTGCCTGGCAGACTACCACCAATAGTGATGGAGGCTCATGCCTTGCTTCAGACTAGTCACCCCTCCAAGTTCCATCTGTTAGCCTTGACTGGCAGTCTATCACCAATAGGGATGGAGGCTCATGCCTTGCTTCAGACTAGTCACCACCTCCAAGTTCTAGTTGTCAGCATTGCCTGGCAGACTACCACTAATACTGATGGAGGCTCATGCCTTGCTTCAGACTAGTCAACCTCTTAGTTCTATTTGTCAGCCTTGAATGGCAGTCTACCACAAATAAGGGATGGAGGGTCATGCTTTGCTTCAGACTAGTCACCCCCTCCCAGTTCTATTTGTCAGCCTTGACTGGCAGTCTACCACCAATAGGGATGGAGGATCATGCCTTGCTTCAGACTAATCCCCTCCCAGTTCTATTTGTCAGCCTTGTCAGACTTGCTTCAGACAAATCATTCTCTTCCTATAAGTTTCCTTTGTGAAACTCACGCCTCTTCAACTTGACTGACATCGACGCCCAGACGCTTGGCAATGTCCTCAACGGTCTCGTTGCCCTCCGAGATAATGCCCACACTCTTAGCAATAGCTTTAGCCGTGGTAGGATGATCACCGGTGACCATGATAACCTTAGATATAAATCAGACAGAGCATTACCCTAGGTTATCAAGACACTAGGAAATCGGCCTTGATGACTCGAAGATGTCTGGTTAAACGTACGAGCTATCCATCCCTAATTAGATGGCAGCCTTCCTAAAATGTCAACCAATCATTGCCAGGGTTGGGGTCTAAGTCAGAAGCATTCAATGACGGCTGTATACATCTCCAGGGATCCCGTCCCAATTTTTCATCCAGATGCAAACAATTGTTGTCGACCTGGCTGCAGCAGTTCGTGGATCGCCACAAAGTGGACGCAGAGAGGAAAATAGAGAGAGAAAAAATGACGAAAACTGAGATGATTTCTGTTCATACCTTGATTCCAGCGCTGCGGCATTTGCCGACGGCGTCTGGCACAGCGGCACGGGGAGGGTCAATCATGGACATCAGACCCACAAAGCACAGGCCTTCCAGGGGGAAGTTCACATCCTCAGCGTCAAACGAAAAGCCACGAGCGAAGTCCGCCTCGGGGAGGAGGTACTGGCAGAAACCTGAGGAACACAGAGGGGAGGGGAAAGCAATACATCATGAAATCGCTGTGCCAGTGTTTGGAAATTTGCATCTCTAGTTTTAATTTGTGCTCTTTCATTTTTGTGTCCTTAAAATAACATATCCAAATTTTTCATTTTTGTGTAAATTTATGTATCTTTTAAAATTGTTTAAAAAGTTGCTTTGTCCTTTATCTGTTTGAATTTAAGAAGCAGCACCAACTTTGTGTGATCCCCGGGCTGCTGTAGTAGCCAGGTTTACAGCAATTGGTTTTTTGCATCTGAATGAAAGCGGGACTGCGATCCCTGGAGATATATGGCAGTTAATGGTTGAAGGACCCACCCCGACAAAGACTAGTTGACTATTTGGGAAGGCCACCATCTAAGGGCTGGATAGCTCAGGTGGTAAGAGCGCTGGTACGCAAAACCAGAGGTCTCTGGTTCAAGTCGCAGGGCAGGGCTGGAAGTGACGGATTGCCTACCCAGAACATGCTCTGCCAGTCCACCCAGTTCCAGATAGGCGTTGTTGAACGCAATCTTCATCTCCTCCGTCATGGGCTGCTCCTCGCCGTGCATCAGGATGGTGGTGCAGCGGTCCAGGATGCGCTCCGGGGCGCCCTTCATGACCAGGAGGTAGCGGCTGTCGCCGTCGCACTCGTGCACCGAGACCTGGTACTTGTTGGTGGAGTTGAAGGGGATCTCGGCCAGCTTCTTGTTCTTGGTGCGGAATTCAGACACGCTTCCCATGGAAAGCTCCACGCACTTCACCAGGGCAGACTCGGAGGCATCACCAGTGGTCTCCCTGAATAGTAAAAGATGAGAACTCAATCAATCAATCAATCAATCAATCAATCAATCAATCAATCAATCAATCAATCAACCAATCAATCAATCAACCAATCAATCAATCAATCAATCAGTCAATTGGTCTGTTGGTTGGTCAGTCAGTCGGTCAGTGGGTGAGTCGGTCAGTCAGTCGGTCCCGGCTTGACTCGGACCTACCTCTTCAAGATGGGCACCTCATCCTGCCCAGCCTTGAACTCGGACCTGTTGCACAGGCACGCGATACGGGACAACGCTTTCCAGCTGGGGGCAATCTTGTCCAGGTTTTCACCTAGGAGAGGGGAAAGGGAAAGCAAAGTTCGCTTTAAAAAAACAAATTCTGTAACTAATGCCTACAATAGGTACTGGGACACAGTAAGATTTCCTGGACCGGGCCAGTCCGGTGCTATCCTCTCTAATTTCTTAGAACACTCACATGCATCAACCCTGACAATGAAGAGCATAGGACTGAGCCTTAAGATAGCAGCCAAACAGTGCCAGGTGAAGATACCTTGCCTTGTGTAGCCTCAAGCCCAAAGATTGGGATTTTTTTCAACTGGCCTGCCAATCCAGGTTTTGAAGAAACGTGGAAACTGTGTTGGGACCTACCAGACTGGTCCTCAGTGGTGTCAGCCTCCACAATGGTGTTGTCAAACCACATGTGGGCCACGGTCATACGGTTCTGGGTCAGGGTGCCGGTCTTGTCCGAGCAGATGGTGGAGGTGCTGCCCAATGTCTCGACGGCTTCCAGGTTCTTGACCAGGCAGTTCTTGCCGGCCATACGCTTGGCGGTAATTGTCAGACACACCTGACGAGGGTGGCAAAAGGCACGCACGCATATTGCAATTCTTGTTACAGTCAAAAGCTGCATTCACTTTGTGCGATCCCCGAGCTGCTGTAGCCAGGTTAATAACAAATTGCATCTGAATGAAAGAGGGGGCATGATCCCTGGAAATATACGGCAGTTAATTGTTGAAATGCTTCTGACTCGCGCCCCCACCCTGGTAAAGACTAGTTGACATGTTGGGAAGGCCACAATCTAAGGGCTGAATAGCTCAGATGGTAAGACTGCTGTTATGCAAAACAAGAGGCATCGGGTTCAAATCCTGGTCCAGTCAAAGTTTTCTTTTCCATTATTCAATTCAAAATTTAGTTACTTGAAACGAAGTAAAGGAAAAACTGACTGAGAAAATTGTATACAATTTGAAAAATGGCAAAGAAAATTTTACTTGAACGGGACTTAATGTACTGAACAGCTCAGGGATCAGACAAAGTGGATGCGTTTTTTTTCTTCTTAAATTTAAGTCAGACCAAGGGAAACAAATGACTGGTAAGTTGAATCACGTTGTGCCGGGCAAGAAGCAAGGTCTGTGTCTATCGTAGTGACTCACAGTGATGGTGATGAGCAGGCCTTCGGGTATATTGGCCAGGATGATTCCGATGAGGAAGATGACAGCTTCTAGCCAGGCATAGCCCAGAATGACGGAGATGATGAAGAAGGAGACGCCCAGGAAGACGGCCACCGAGGTGATGATGTGGATGAAGTGCTCCAGCTCGCGGGCGATGGGTGTCTTGCCCGTGTCCAGTCCAGAGGCCAGGTTGGCGATACGACCCATGACGGTGCGGTCCCCGCACTGGATGACAACACCCTTAGCCGCTCCTGTTGGGTGGAGGGGGGGGGGGACAAAACAGACTAGAATAAGCATGGATATCAAAACCACTTTTGACAAGGCACCTTTCTAAATCCTTCCCAATCCTCCAATGTGATGAAACCCACAGACTAGCTGCCGTAGCCAGGTTTACAACAATTGTTTGTTTGCATCTGAATGAAAGCGAGACCGTGATCCCTGGAGATATACGGCAGTTAACTGAATGGCTGAATTGCTTCTGATGACTGGTGCCCGCCACTCCAGCAGAGACTAGTCCACTATTAGGGAAGGCCACCATCTAAGGCCTGGATAGCTCAGATGGTAAGAGTGCTGCTACGTAAAACCAGAGGTCTCCCAGTTCTGGGTCCACTGGTCAAAGTGGACATTTTCTTTCCCATTTTTCAAAATGGTTTAAAAGTTGCCAATCAGTTTATCCTTTACTTGTATCATAGGGTTTTGTTTCATCTTCATTCTACCTTCCACGGCGTTCGTTGAGAAGAATGCAATATTCTCCGTCTCCAGAGGGTTCTCGTGAGTGAAAGCTGGCGACAGAGATTGAGGTTGAGACTCTCCGGACAAGGACGAGTTATCCACCTGCAGGGAAACAGAAACACCATCAGAAAATCCCCACACCAGCCACACAAACAGTCTGCCTTTGAGAACAGAACAATGAACTGGATGATCGAGCTGCCACACCAGGAAAGATAAGGCCAAATAAAATAAATTATTAGTTTCTCATCCCCGCTTGTGTCACTGAGTTGCCACCGCATACATTTTGTATATTTTTTAAAGAAATCTTGATTGAATTTCGCTGCTTCCAGCCGTTAAACCTCGCACATTCACAGCCTACGTTTACATAATTGTACCGTACTTAAAAACAACTGGAAATTAGACTGCCCGTCTTTAGGGAAAAACTTATTTTGAAAAAGGAAAATAAAAAAGTGCCTGCATCCTTCTTTATTTCAAAAAGTTAGGATGAGAAACTAAACCAAAAATATTCTTGGCCTAAATGGTCTGAATTGCCTCGGCGAGAAAGAGGAAGGTCAGGAACGTAAAAATCTGAAACGTTTGTGAGGGTTGGAGATTATAGTTGGCAGGAACGGACAGACGGAGGGATTGGATCCACAGCTCTATTCAGAACCACACACACTCACAATAAAAGTATATTGTCACACACGGTGTCAATGCAAACCACACTAGACTTGTATTTACTCCACCATGATCATGAACAGCCTAATGTGATGATCTCATCTAAACTCAAATAGAGTCTCCCAGGAAAAAATCTCTTTCCCAGGAAAAAATTGCATTTTTTTTTTTTTTTTTTTTATGTCAACATCTGGCAAATGGGTAATGTCTGAACATGATCATCACAAAGAATAACATGCGTGTCACTGGTAACCGTACCTTGAAACTTCTTGCTTCTATGACCCTGATATCGGCTGGTATCCTGTCTCCGCCTCGCACTTCTACGATGTCGCCAATGACGACATTCTCGGTGTTCAGTGTAATACGCTCTCCGTCACGGAACACAAAAGCTTTCTGTGCAGATTCGGGGTTTTTTTTTTAAAGGTCAACCAAACAGAAGGAAAACATCAAAATAGTTTTTTTGTTTCAATCATTATATAATACTGACCATTACTGTTGAACTTGCGTGTTGCACTTGACCTGACATACATGTAAGCCCTATTCACACTGGACTTTTGGGGGGAAACTAACAAAGCAAATGGGTAACTTGACCATTTTAAGTCCAGTGCGAACGGCCCAGGAAGTTTTCCTCCCAGGTAACTTACCCGGCTTACCCTGGGTAAGTTAACCGACTGACTTCTGCCGAGTTAAATTAACCAGGTGTCTTCAACCGAGTCGAAAGCCGTGACATCTCATGCATTTGTTTTTAGTCAGTCGGTTAAGTTTTACCCATCCCCAATATCTACCCACATTGATAATCCAAGATGCTGGTAAGATGTTTCCATTGGAACGTTACCCACTGTCTCGGTAAAAAAAAGTCCAGTGCGAACACGGCTATAGACATTAACATTGAAACAGACAGAAGAGCTATGCTAGTCAGACAAATCAACGAAACAGAAATATTGGGGCATTTATCCCGACTGACTTTGGGTCAAGACAGTGCAAGCTTTCCTAGCAACAACTTCTTCACCAAATCCATGGGGCTCACAGATGTCTTGAAGATGAAGCGAGACTTGTCTGGGTTACCTGGGGTATCATGTGCTTGAAGCTCTCCATAATCTTGGAGCTCTTGGCCTCCTGGTAGTAGGAGAAGCAGCCACTGATGATGATCACAGCAACTATGACGACACCCAGATACAGCTGTGGGATTCAGACAACAAAATTGCTCTTAGCAGTAGGGCTTCCACATGGGAAGACTGAGACACAAAATACAAATGCCACTACCACTGACAGAGACAGGACACCAGACCGCGGGAACTCCTGAGTTAGAGCTTGAGTTGTGAAGGAAGGACAGGCTTAGGCTGTGTTCGGATTCACTGGCTGTGGCTTCAATGTACACATGAGACTATGGGAGTCACTGCCTAGCATCTGTAGCCTTTCCCAATAGACCTGTGTTCTAATATAAGCCACATAAACGCAAGTGTTATTTTGTAGTAGTAGCGGATCAGAATCACAGGCTATGTTATTTGCAGTCGTAGCAGATCAAAAAACACTGGCTATGGCTTCCAATTGTACACAAGACTATGGGAAGCCAATCTGCAAATGGCTAAAGCAATCCCTATGGACGCAAGTGTTATTTGCAGTCGTAGTGGATCAGAATCACTGGCAATGGCTTCCAATTGTACACAAGACTATGGGAAGCCATTCTAGCTGCTAATGGCTGAAGCCAATCCCTATGGACGCAAGTGTTATTTGAAGCCGCAGCCAGTGAATTCAGAGAGTGAAGTTACTCACATTGTCTCTGGTTGGCTCCTCCACACCAGCCAACGAGATGGCGAAGAACACAAAGTAAAAGACAGCCCGTATCCACAGCAAGATGGCAAAGCTGCCAAACATGTGCTTGAAAAATCGCAAACATTCCGGAGTGGTCTTGGGCGGGGTCAGGGCGTTGGGGCCGTCCCGAGCAAGGATCTCCGCAGCTCGGGCCTTCGTCAGACCCTGTCAACGCAGCAAAAATTAAAAAACACCGACGCGTCATCAGTGGCAATCAGAACTGAATCAGTCAAGAACTTCTCCACTAGTATGAGTGCCAATTGATCATGAGTACGATGATCACAGAGCCACAAGTATGAGTACAATTATTTTGGTACAAGTACAAAAACTGCCATGAGAACAAGTACCGATCGACTTGGACATAAGTTAAGTGTCAATCAATCAGTGTTGTTACTTGTACTTCTCCACTAGTATGCGTTCCAAGTACTTGGTCATAAGTACAATTACGAGCCACAAGCTATGATGAGTACAACTATTTGGGTATTAATTATGAAAATGAGTACTGTGTACTCAGCCACAAGTATGGGTGCTCGGCAAGTATGGTACAAGAGTATTTGGCTACAAGTATGAGTATGAGTGCTTGAGAACGAGTGCTTGAGTATGAGTGCTTGAGAACGAGTGCTTGAGTATGAGTGCTTGTATATGAGTGCTTGTATATGAGTGCTTGAGAACGAGTGCTTGAGAACGAGTGCTTGAGTTTGAGTGCTTGAATATGAGTGCTTGAGTATGAGTGCTTGAGTATGAGTGCTTGAGTATGAGTGCTTGAGTATGAGTGCTTGAGTATGAGTGCTTGAGTATGAGTGCTTGACTATGAGCGCTTGACTATTGAGTGATTGACTATGAGTGATTGAGTATGAGAGCTTGACAATGAGTGCTTGAGTATGAGTGCTTGAGTATGAGTGCTTGAGTATGAGTGCTTGAGTATGAGTGCTTGACTATGAGCGCTTGACTATGAGTGCTTGACTATGAGTGCTTGACTATCGAGTGATTGACTATGAGTGCTTGAGTATGAGAGCTTGACAATGAGTGCTTGATTATGAGTGCTTGAGTATGAGTGCTTGAATATGAGTGCCTGACTATGAGTGCTTGGCTATGAGTATTTTGACACTCCCCTATCACTTTACATTCAAATGCTTGGTCATGACTTTGCACAAAGTACTCAGACATGAGTACAAGTACAATTACTAAGTCTTGGCCACAAGTAGCAGAATGAGTACCCGGTACTTGTAGATAGGTAAAAGTGCTCATAAGGCTATTAATTTTTGTGAATGAACACAAGTACCGAAATAAACATTAAAAACCACTCAACTTACAGTGTCAGGATGTGTTCCAAGGCGGGCATAGAGCTCATCGAGAGAGATCTTGTGTTCATCCTGAAGAAAAAAAACAGGGTAAAAAAATGTCAAACACTTTCCCAAAGAAGAGATGTGTTACGTGGTATCACTACAAACCTTCCACTTGGTACGTCCACCATGCGAACCTTAAAATCATATCTCCAAAAAAGAATTTCACATTCACAGGAATTTCAAGTCTTATCCAAACATCAAGTGTGTAACGTTTGTCGTGACACCAGGAAAGAGCTCTTTTCGCAGCCACACTCATTCTCGAAAGAAATGACTTATAAAATATGGTGCCACTGAATAATGTCCGCAAGGGGATTTCACAACGCAAACCTCTAAATCTTATCCAAGCATCCCCGATGAGTTTATAAGATTTGCAGCGACACCAGAAGAGCTCTTTTCGAAAGAGTTGACACATGTTGTCACTGACAACGTACGTTCCACATTGTGAATCCACCGCGCGCACCTCACAAGTCTTATCCAAGTATAAACCCCCCAAGCTTCTCCTCACCAATTCTAACTCCTTCTTGAGCTCATTCAAGTCCTTCGTTGTTTTCTTCCTCTTCTTCTGGGATGAAGTGGGGTGTCCGTTGGCAGTCCCGCCATCACTGGTTCCCTCCATGGCATGGTTACCCTGCCCATTGATCAGCAGGAAAGAAAAAAGCAAAACATGAAAGAAAAAAAATCATTGTAAAGGATTACAGAAGGCACTATTTCATCCTATCTAATGCGACGTGCAAGTCCACTTCCTGTGTGAGGAAAGCAACATTTCCCCAAAAAATTATGAAAATTATGGCAAAGTTTGATGTAAATATCTTCTGTCCTTTCCTAGAAAATCTGTGCAGAAAAAAGGCCAAAGAGGAAGAAGAAGAAGTAGGAAAAGAAAATCAGAAAAAAATGATAAGACATTTCCGCTACGCTGCAGTGGCAGATAAAGCTGACAAATAAAATTGTTTACACTTTACAGTAGTATCCAGGTTATTGGTAAATGTCTGTGGTAAGAGGTAGACCCTAAGTGGTAAGAGCCCTGGTACCGACATTAAATATTAAGCAGGAGGTCTCGGGTTCACGTCCCGGTTCAGTGTTTGCTATTTTTCACATTATATTTTCCAAATTCCCAGGGATTTTTCCTTAAGTACTCTATTTGATTGAAAACAGAGACTAGGATATGCTGAACAAAAGTTTGAAAATGTTGGTGTTTAATTTTTCGGTTTTTTTTTTTTACTTTGGTAAAATTATTCAAATACATTTTCTTAGCCTAATAACTTTTCTTGAAATTAAAAAAGGCACAAAATATTTCATCTCAAATACCTACACTGTAAAAGAGTTGAAAAAACCTAAATCCACAAATAAACCATCTATTATTGTGTAAACAATAGCCATTGTCTGGCACAATGATTTTCCGAGAACAAAAAATATTTACACTTTTCCCCAAAATCATGATTTAATTCAGCAATAATTTAGTTTAATACCCTCACCATAAATAAGTCTGGAAGTGATACACATAAACAATTTCGTTTCTATTTTGGGGAGCATTCCATTTTCTTTTCTAAAACAAAGGCTAAGACTACACTTAATTTTTTACTTGATTTGAGAGGTCCAGCATCTAATGGCTGGATAGCTCAGATGGGAGAGCATTGGTACTTTAATCCAGAGGTCTCCGGTTCAAATCCTTGTCCTGTCAAAATCTTCTTTGCCATTTTTTTTCAACCGATAAAAAGATATAAAAAGACAAAACAATCTTACACACAAAAGTCAAAACAGATTTAAGAAACACTCAAAACCTCTAGTTACTAGAGTTACTAGAATTGTAGAAAATAATAAGAATTATCGTCTGATATTAACGATTTAAATTTTAATTCAATTTACTATCTAAGAATTGTCTTTACCAATTCCCACTTCACTGACACTAGCTATCGAGCTGTTCGAAGTCGTGTGTGAAAGGTTCGAAGATTCGAATCAGTACAGCGGTGTAAAGATCTTTTATCAGAGAATTTCCTTTAAAAAAAAAAGTAAAAAGTTAGTGGGTCTGACGTTTTGATCCTAGTACTAGTACTTAGTAGCAGTTCAAGTAGTACTACTACTAGTACAAGTAGTAGTACTTGTACAAGTAGTACTAGTACTAGTAGTAGTACTTAGTACAGTAGTACTAGTACTAGTAGTAGAAGTAGTACCATACGTCAGGACCATGGCTTCTTATTCCTCCACGGTAGTACTAGTACAGTAGTAGTAGTACTAGTACTAGTAGGACCTTTCTCAAAGGCAGGGCCATGGGTAGTTGCGGTAACCGTAACCCTCATCCTCCCGACTAAGGTCGGAGACCTGAGGGAGGATGAGGGTTACGGTTACCGCAACTAGGCCATGGGCAGAGTGACAAGGACAAAACTCCCTGGCCCTGCCCTTCCCTTTGATCTCACACCCCTAACTGTGCTAGGATCGAAACGTCAGGCCCTCTAACTTTTGAGAGTTATGCATTGCAGGTCGTTGTACTTGTACTAGTCAGTGAGCAGTTTGCAACAGTTTCTTGTATTAATAACTTTAAATAAACAAACGATGAACATCTTCATACCTCAGCAGACATTGTGAATGAACAGGGCTTGGGGCGTGCGAGAGGAACGGTGCCGTGGTTGAATGGCTTCCCTAGCCTCTGCTAGTACTGGTAGCATGGACAGTAGAAGAGTTATGAATATGCAAAAGACGTCAACTTAAACGAGTAATGAATATGCATATTCATCACTCTCTCCACTCCCTGGCCTTAGCTGGTGGTAGCGAACATGGACCGGCAGTAGAAAGGGTGATGAATATGCAAAGACGTCAACTAAAACCAGTAATGAATATGCATATTCATCACTCTTTCTGCTGCAGGACCAATATTATTGGCAATAATGCTATTATTATACCCTTCCTTCTTCAGTAATCAACGACAAACCATGACGACGTCCACACCATTGATCAAATAGTACGACCTGCGTCAACTTTGTTGTTTTTGTTGCGTCAAAGTCATCTGTTTGTGCCCATTATCAGATGCAAATGATTTCCGTCTACTTGTGCTGTCATAAGTGTCAACAACCCGTCAGTTACCGCATGGAGGAATAAGGAGAGAGTTAGAAACCAGTCACGGGCCGGCTATCGTTTGAAAAATTGAAGGACAAACGAAATCATTGTGGTCGTGAATTAGAAGTAGTAGGGGAAAAGTTGTTTGCGCTTCCTGAGACGAATTGGCCTGTACCATTCGTGTTTAGGGGTGCCGGTAATAACTTTGCGGTAGAGCGGATGATGAATGCGATCACAGATTTTCGATCACTTGATTTACATTTCAGGAGGTAATTTTGTATCGTTCTTTTCACTTATTATCTATCACCATTTACTGTGAAAATCCTCTATGGGCGCATTGATATTGAGATGACCGCCCCTTAAGCGTAAAGGTATGACCCACTGGGGCCCATGGGCCTAGACACGTGGCCACATTATAGTTCGAGGGGCAATTACCTTTCAAGCACGATATAAAGCATGGAGCTGGTATAAAAGTCTTTTTTTCTTTAATAAAACAACCATTGAGGCCTTTTTTCTTCTTTAACCTGCACCACTAAGAAATGGCCGAGCTCTCTAGCTGTGTTGCCAAGGCAATGGAGCTCAAGGTTAACTCTTTTCCCCTATCATGATAGCCCCAATGACAGGAAGGTTTGCGGTGACACCATGTATATAAGGTCTCTTATTCTTAAAGAGGTGTGGTTCTGAAAAGAACCCAAAGTGCACGGTAACTGGACGATTCGACCAGAATGACGACAAGAGCATACTGGTCGAGTTACCACTTAGGTTCTTTTCAGAACCGCATCTCTTCTTTAAAAGACCTTATACATGGTGTCATCGCGAACCTTCCTTATTGATTCACCCACCATGCAAAGCCTTGTCTTATTTTAAAACAAAGTTAGCAGTCAAGAAGTTTTTTCCTTTAGTTGCTTGACAAAAATTAAACAAATTTCCATAAAAATTATGCATCCAATGTTGTTATTTGCGTTTTGGTTATTTCATCCGGCAGTTTGCAACATTTTTGCATGTTACTCTAGAAGGATCCTGCTATGGAAACGCTAGATCCCCAAAATCCACAAAATTACGTACGCGTGAAATAAGGAAAAGAAACACCATTTTTATTTATTGATCAACGTACAAGGACGACTTTATTCCCATGACAGGCAGTCACCATCATCCTTACATCCCTATAATGAGTAATGGAACCTCCCAACTGTCTAGTCACTACGGGAGAGTGCACTGCCTAGAGGGGGTGTTTAATTATTCTTACGAAGGAAAAAAAACCGGCCCTTTCAGAAACATGAAAGGGCAAATTTCACGATACGCTTGTAACTGAAGGATTGACGACCGTCGATAAACTGAATTTTTCAAACAGTTGAGGGTAACACTGTAGGGGGCGTGTCCCTAGGATGTATGTATGTATTTGAATACAATTATTATACAGCCTGAATGCATATACAACCATTCAACTACCAATTCGATCGACTTTTAATCTTACATAAAGTAGCCTTCGGGGAAGCTTGCACAAAGTAATTCACCAAACGTGAGTGTTCCTTTAAAAAAACCTTCAGTGACACGACAAGTGATTAAAATTGTAAGAATTCTTTTTAAAAAGAAGAGAGACGAAATCTGGTTTCCCGCCATTAAAGAAACAAAAATTACAACCGTTTTTGGAGCGTCCAATTGTATACGTTGTTAATGTGCACCAAATGGTCGTCGGTGCTTTCAAAAGGCAAATACCATCAGTCAACCGCCGTAGAGAATTGGAGCCGATTTGAAACAAAACATGTACAAGATTAAAAAAAAAAAACATCGTTTACACTTCTATCAATCAAACGTTTAATGTTAATACAATTAAATACACTTAAATAACAGTTCAATTACTAGGACACAACGTGGATAAAACGTTTACTAATACCTTGGGAAATAGAGATTTCTGTACACAGATCGAAGCAAAAACCGAATCTTGCTCGGACCAATGTAACTTTTTTTTTAAACTCAACTGCATAGATAACGCTATGGTGCTACACACTTGCTTTCTCGCTTGAGACGTGACGTCAGGATTGTTCCTGTCAACGGTGTTTTTCGCCCCGCCTATCGGTGACGTCAATGCCCAAGTCGATACTGATTGGATAATAATGCTGCAAAGGGTGTTCTAAACAACCAATGATGTGACAACTAAAAAAAAACAAGGAGCACGATGCATATTCAAATTCTATGACGCAATATTTGGGGTGGGGGTATTCGGTTTGGTAAAGCAACATCGAACATCCGACAATACACGCAAAGTATCGGCGACTAACGTATGCACGACTACCGATATCTGTCGACATTTGCTGCAACTCTACACAAAACCTCTACGAAGCTTCCTAATCGTCTGGGAGGGGGTTCACCACAAAGTACATAGCTTGCGAGTGGGCTGATTTGCATAAAGTTGCATAATCGCATAACCATGCGGGTAGTTGCGGGCGATGCCAAGAGCCAGGGCGAAAAGTCTTGCAGCGAGGCAACATGTGGAGTCCAACCACCCAACTCATCTTTTCACTGACCAGCATAACCCAGAAATACCGGTGCAACATTTCAGCAACTATGGGAACTGACCACAAGAATTGGATATAAAAAGTAGAAAATACTAACGACAATGTAGTGGTGGTGCTTCTTTTTTTCATTTACAACGACACTCTAGCATTGGGACTGTTTCAAAATCATTTTATTTCCATTTCTCTTCTAATTGTTTAGGGGGACATAAATTGAGAATCCTGGATTTTCTAGTTTAAAAAAAAAGAGGAAAACGGATGGGAAAATCGAATATGGCCAAGAAATGTAGTTGTTGAAGACTTGGCCTAACCAAGTTTTAAAGTTGATGAGTCATTTAAAGAAAAAAAAAGAAAGTTTTGGCAAACGGCATCATGTAATTAACTTTACAGGGTTACTTGGTTAAAATTCTTAAAGTTAGGTAAAATATTTACGAGTAAATCGGTTATCGGCTTGTATTTATCTATAATTTTACCGCAAAACTAAAAATGCAGAACCTACTTGATGTGCATTAACTAAAATGACAGGTTCGTATGTCGTTGACATGTAAAGATTAATTTTGAAAGGGAAAGGGGCAAATTCACAGAGAACCGTACCATGAAGTCAGAAAAAAGTAATAATTAAGAGTGGCTACATATCAAGACGCAGAACAAAGAAAAACTTCCAAAACCACAATTAATTTTTAGAAACTAAACTTCCCAGATAGGTAACTTTAACTAGGTATAAGTACAGTATTGTAGGATTTATTGTGGTAACATAATTAAGGTAATTTGTACAAAATTCGACTGTAGCGAGTAAAATCAAAAGCTCCGCATGAAATAGCAAATGTGAGAACATTATGAATCCAGTCGTGGCTGGCGTTTGGGAAACCTCAATTAGTTCTAAAAAGACAAATAAAAGTTCACTCAAAGCGAAGAAGCTGGGAATTTTCATAGTCATAAATCTTTTCCAACAGATTGGTCAAACGTGAGTAAATATTAACATACCAGTAAAGATCAAAAACAATAGCTAAGTGGAGCTTACTTATTTTCTTCCTTTACAATCACATGTCAACTATCACAATACGATTTTGTGCACAAATGAACGGCAAATGTTTTTTTCTTTCTCTGGAACAACATCTTTCCCTCTACGGAACATTTGTAATGTACATTAATTTATCCTTTTGTCTATGAATATATAACATCCGTTAATCTTAGTTTATTTTCTTATCAAATGGTATAATACGAACGAGCATATTGCAATACAATATCAACAGTCACTTCAATATTTATTCGGGGGGAACGGTTGATTGAAAACAGAATGCGAGTGGAGGGGTGCAGTAGTGGGAAGCGGTAACGTATCGCTCCGAGAAAGGACAAGGATTCCTTGAAAAAGATCTTGGAAATTAACTGGACTGGTTGTTGTAGTCTTGGTCCAAGTCAGGGAGCGACCGTCTACGTGGAGACCACCCATTGTGGAGGGAGGCGAAGGTTACAGTTCGAAAGACGTCCTGCCCTTTAATTGACCCTTGACCCATTGTGCATCAAGGGACAGACTCACGATGATCAACCACAACACCGCAACCTCGCACGTTCAATAGGGGATCGCAGGTTCCCGGTAAGAATTATACTATTCTTGCAGCGCGAAACCAGTGTTTTCTCGGGATAACCCATTAAAGGTGCAAGGTTGACGTGTCGTAGTTGCGCTTCGCACGTCCGTCCTGCGAACAGACAGGTAGTAAGTAGCAGTGCCTGTCCAATCCTGACGATTCACAAAAGTGCGCCCTCAAGAGTTTGCAACGCGTTGACCAATCACAATGTGCAAAACCTGTCGACCTAATTAATACAAGTGTAAAAAGCGTCCACAGATTCCGCGCATTGCAATTGGCCAGCACGTTGCAAACTCTTGAGGGCGCACTATTGCGAATCGCCCGTATTATGAGCTCGTTCAATGGCAAAGGGGTAACAGGTTTCAGACACGCCAGAGCCACTGCTCTTCGAAAATGAATGAGGGCGACAGAATCTAACCATCCCTTACACCCTTCCCCCTAAACCAGCAAATTGGGGAACATGCTCTTGTTTTCAAAACCAAAACAAAATATATATATATAGCCACTAAACTAAGACCTCACGTGCTAAGAGCTAAAATATCTCAAAAGATAAAGACTGAAAATGAAGCATTCCAACCAAATGAATAAAGCCTCCTAGAAGCTATCTGATGAGAAAATGTGCTTGCATACATAACCTGTGTAAAACAACAGCTTCCTAACCAGGAAAAAAGGATGTTTTTTTTTAATGTTCACAATTTTTTTTTGGTAGATTTGCTATACATTTGTTTTTTATATATCAACAATTTGTTTTGTACAAGTGTTATGGTTATTTTTTTTTCCACATCGGTACCAAGCTCTGTAACATTCTGGCATTTCTATCTTTCCTCTGTTATACAATTGACAACTTTTTGTTAATTATTGGCGAGGGGAGGGGTTTGTTAAGTAGCAAGGGAAATACTCGTTCTGGACTACATCTTGGGGCATTTTCGGATAGGGATACGCCAAGTGAGTAAATATTTCTCTGAACTTTCCAATGCATTGGTCCTCTTGGCAGGGAAAAAACCCCATGTTACATTCGTGTCGAGAACAATAACAGAACTTAGCATTGGCTCTCCCACACCAACTCCTACTTCGAAGTGAGCATCACGATACATCCCATCAAAGCAGAAGAGCATCTAGCCCGTTAGTTATCTTAAAAAATCCATCAATTTCTTCTCGGAATGTTGCCTTATATACGGGGTCTTTAAGCTTCTAGCCCACATGTTCTCTCCCAATTCTCCCCCAAAACTCAAAATCTGGACAGCTTTGCATGTGTCTCCCTGGAAAAAAGACACCCAGTAATCCTATCGACCTACCGAAGAGGAATTTGCAAGTGCCAGTGTGCAAAACCGCCCAAACATCTCATTTTCCTGTGCCTGGCAATCTACTTCACAACATTCTACAAAAAAGGGAGAATTTGTTGTTTTCAAGAACCTCATCTAATTGTTGGGATTTTTTTTTTTTTTTTTTTTTTCCAGTTTGATTTATTTTTAGTGGTTAACTCTACAGTTATAAAATGCAACACTTCTTCGTTATCGTTAACATTTGGCCCTGTGGCTATGCAAGTTTAACAAATCTAATTAGAATGCTTACCATTAAATTGTTTTGTGGGGAGGGGAAGGGGGGCTGGTTTCGGTGATTAGTTCCGACACCATGTGCCTCCTTGCAGCACGTCAGAAACCTAAAAATTATGTCCTAAACATCTCCAAACTTTCCCTAGCTGAATACTGAAAACTACTACCCTCAGGGCAAATGTTCCTCATTTCCCGCGGTAATTTCAACGTTAATTTATACACACTTGTTTTTCATTCAGTCCTACAAATAAAAACCTATTAAACTAGGCCTCCAACCAAGCCGTAAACAAAAAAGTCTTATTTCTTTAAAACCAAAAACAAAAACAGGGAAAAAAAAGAATCATAGTGTCACCACTGTCTTCAGATGTATGCTACCGTCTCGCACCTCTGATCCTTTCAATATTGCAACCATGGAGCATTCAGGGAGCAGGGGGGAGTGGTTAATCTATCGTCGACACATCCAATCCTTTCCAGCTTACCCGTTGGTGTTGTAAATCCTTATATCACGCATATCAACCCTATGTAAAGTATCTAAACGCGTGCAGGCCATGCACAGACTGTATGGGGCCCAGCCCAGCCAGGGGTGGAGCAGAAAAAGAGGGGGGGAGAGGGGTAGGGCTGGCTGTTTGCCAAATGGGCCACGCCCGCTGGCTAGGGAAAGGGCGGGGTGTCTGGGCGTGGCGCTAGTAGTAAGTCTCTTTCTCCACCCAGCCTCCTGGATAGCGACGGAGGAGGAATCGACGGCACTCGTCGTAGACGAAGATGAGAATGCTGAAGGGGATGGCCGTGAACCACCATCCGATCCTGGAGACAGCGAAGGAACATTGACAGAGAGGTGAGTAAAGCCGTGTTGGGCTAAGTTTAACACTGAATCATTTCAAAGACTGACTGTACTAAATGAATGCATAAGTGAGTTTGCCTGTGATTTGAGTGATTGCAGGATTGATAAATAAAACAACTGAGAATGTCGAGCTATCAAATGGATTCAATGAACACCAGTGGTCTATTTCATCAAACTCATCGTAACTTATGATCATTCGCAAGACGATGAGTGATAAACCATACAGCCCATCACAAACTACGATGGGTTATCCATTGTAAGTGAGTTATGATGCATCGTAAGGCTTTGTGAAATCCAGCCCTGGTCCCATCAAAGAAGGCAGGTGCCATCTGTGGCACTCAGCGATTCATTTACCTGAGCGGGTACATGCGGAGTCCGTTCTCCAGACCAGGTGTGTAGGAAAGGAATGCAGCCAGAGCAGTCTCAAAGACCAGACCAAAGTTCAGCGCCCAGTTACTGTATGGAAAAGAAGAGGTCACATTTACATCATCTCCATCACAAATTAGTTCCTATGGAGGTACTGAAGCTAAAACCTCACTACAAAACTGCTTCACAGAGTTGTTATTTGCATGGGGCAATCTCTATCCCATTTTTTTTATTCAATGACACACAACTAGAGGCCATCGTATCATATTCATGAATTTATTTTATTTTCTCTTTTTTTTTTTCTTTTTTTTTTTACAATTTGCTGCCTGCCGCATAGCAACACCACCGGCGCTCCAAATTTAGAGATCCGGGCACAAAGTGATTCCCTTTGACAACTGGCCAGCCTGAATGTACTCGGTGGTCCTAGAACAGGTCCACGACAAGATTTCTTTGAAGTACAGGGGCCAATTTTATAGCATCTCAATGTGCTTAAGCGCAAAATCTCATGAGCCACAAGATCCCCTTGCCAACCCAAACTTCACTTTTGTTTCACGCTAAGTAAAGAGGAGTGGAATACAAGTCAAAAGCAATGGACATCACATTGCAGGGCAGCTTGTAATCCTTGCTTACACGAGGCAGGCTTTTCCTGCTTAGCAGATTTTCATGCTTAAGCGGCTCTATGAAATTGGGACCTGGACACAAGTCCACTCAGAGCTAATGCGTGCCCCCATTTCTGCTTTTCGATCTTACCAATGTTGTGTAGGGGCTTTAAGCGGTGTTCCACTGAACAGGGTGCTTTTGATCACAGAAGCACTTTTGCCCTGGAGTGCTTACCTCATTCCCTGCTGGAGGAGGGAGTTGCGTCTGGTCTTGCAGATGATGAGATCTGCCCACTGCACGACAACGATGCTGGCGAAGAAAGCAGTGTGGCAGGTGTATTCCAGCACCTTGCGCTGGGAGTAGGTCTGAAATTGTAAAAGTTAGAGTTATACTTACACCAATGCAGGGTCTAGCAAGTTTCTTCTTCAGACTGAAAAGGGGGCCCTAGAGGCATTTAATCAGGGGCACCAAGGCAGTCACCAAGGATACCAAGACAACGACCAGGGGACATCAAGGCAATGGCAACCAAGGCAATGACCATGGGTATCAAGGCAATGACCAGGAGCAGCAAGCCAATGACCAGGGGCACCGAGGCAATGACCAGGGGGCATCAAGGCAATGACAAGGGGGCATCAAGGCAATGACCAGGGGGCATCAAGGCAATGACCAGGGGACACCAAGGCAATGACCAGGGGCAGCAAGCTAATGACCAGGGGGCATCAAGGCAATGACCAGGGGGCAGCAAGCCAATGACCAGGGGCATCAAGGCAATGACCAGGGGCACCAAGGCAATGACCAGGGGGCATCAAGGCAATGACCAGGGGCACCAAGGCAATGACCAGGGGCACCAAGGCAATGACCAGGGGCACCAAGGCAATGACCAGGGGCATCAAGGCAATGACCAGGGGGCATCAAGGCAATGACCAGGGGCACCAAGGCAATGACCAAGGGCATCAAGACAATGACCAGGGGCATCAAGACAATGACCAGGGGGCATCAAGGCAATGACCAGGGGCACCAAGGCAATGACCAGGGGCACCAAGGCAATGACCAGGGGCACCAAGGCAATGACCAGGGGCAGCAAGCCAATGACCAGGGGGCATCAAGGCAATGACCAGGGGCACCAAGGCAATGACCAGGGGCAGCAAGGCAATGACCAGGGGCAGCAAGCCAATGACCAGGGGCAGCAAGCCAAAGACCAGGGGCAGCAAGACAATGACCAGGGGGCATCAAGGCAATGACCAGGGGGCATCAAGGCAATGACCAGGGGGCATCAAGGCAATGACCAGGGGCACCAAGGCAATGACCAGGGGCACCAAGGCAATGACCAGGGGCACCAAGGCAATGACCAGGGGCATCAAGGCAATGACCAGGGGGCATCAAGGCAATGACCAGGGGCACCAAGGCAATGACCAAGGGCATCAAGACAATGACCAGGGGCATCAAGACAATGACCAGGGGGCATCAAGGCAATGACCAGGGGCACCAAGGCAATGACCAGGGGCACCAAGGCAATAACCAGGGGCACCAAGGCAATGACCAGGGGGCATCAAGGCAATGACCAGGGGGCATCAAGGCAATGACCAGGGGCACCAAGGCAATGACCAGGGGCAGCAAGGCAATGACCAGGGGCAGCAAGCCAATGACCAGGGGCAGCAAGCCAAAGACCAGGGGCAGCAAGACAATGACCAGGGGGCATCAAGGCAATGACCAGGGGGCATCAAGGCAATGACCAGGGGCAGCAAGCCAATGACCAGGGGGCATCAAGGCAATGACCAGGGGGCATCAAGGCAATGACCAGGGGCACCAAGGCAATGACCAGGGGCACCAAGGCAATGACCAAGGGCAGCAAGGCAATGACCATGGGCAGCAAGACAATGACCAGGGGGCAGCAAGACAATGACCAGGGGGCATCAAGGCAAAGACCAGGGGCAGCAAGACAATGACCAGGGGGCATCAAGGTAATGACCAGGGGGCATCAAGGCAATGACCAGGGGCACCGAGGCAATGACCAGGGGGCATCAAGGCAATGACCAGGGGGCATCAAGGCAATGACCAAGGGCATCAAGGCAATGACCAGGGGACACCAAGGCAATGACCAGGGGCAGCAAGCTAATGACCAGGGGGCAGCAAGGCAATGACCAGGGGCACCGAGGCAATGACCAGGGGGCATCAAGGCAATGACCAGGGGGCAGCAAGACAATGACCAGGGGGCAGCAAGCCAATGACCAGGGGGCATCAAGGCAATGACCAGGGGGCATCAAGGCAATGACCAGGGGCACCAAGGCAATGACCAGGGGCACCAAGGCAATGACCAAGGGCAGCAAGGCAATGACCATGGGCAGCAAGACAATGACCAGGGGGCAGCAAGACAATGACCAGGGGGCATCAAGGCAATGACCAGGGGGCATCAAGGTAATGACCAGGGGGCATCAAGGCAATGACCAGGGGCATCAAGGCAATGACCAGGGGGCTCCAAGGTAATGACCTTGGATGATCAGGGCCAGCAAGGCCACAAGGGCGGGATCTACAGTAGACAACTCAATGGCACTTACCCATTCCTGGCCATAGGAATCCATGACGCTGTTGTGACCCCTGTTGTCCCAATCGCGGCGGATCATGAACAAGGAGTGAGGCAGGAACCCGTTCTCGGCCATGATGACAAAGTAGGTGAAGAATCCGCCAGAGGCCTGGATCATACCAATCTGCCCGTAGGACATACTGATCAACCTGTGGACACATGGCAAATACACTCCAATGTGTCAATCCAAAAATATTTTCATAGAGTTGCTACAGCACCAAGATTTGCTTAAGCGCAAAAAGTCATGATTCATAGGATCATCTAGCCAACAAAAACTTCACTTGTTGTTTTGTGCTAGAATAGTTGAATGCAAGTCAGAAGCAATTGAGATTGAATCTTAATGTAGTCTGTAATCCTGTTTACACGAGGAAGACTTTTCATGCTTAGCCCATTTTCACGCTTGAGTGGCTCGAAGAAATCGAGCCCTGATCTCACACCTGAATGATTTTCTGAAATTTGTAAAGCAGTGTCCATTGGGGTCCTGAGAGAATCCAGGCTTTTAAGGAGCTTCAAACCAAGCCAAGTAGACACCCAAGCCAGACAGTAAAAAGGCCACTTGGCAAGACAGCCACAGTAATCGACAGGGAAGAAGTCGCAGGTTCGAATCCCACCCACTCTACCTGTCATTCTTTTCCAGCAGGCAATCGGGACAAAAACACTGAGCTTACAGTGATTAAATGAACATTGAGTAGCGCAAGCCCCTATGGGAGGTGAATGCAGCACTGGGCTCATCTCCGGGGAAACAAGGTGGACTTACCGGTCGTTGACAAGCTTGTCGTTGATGGGATCACGGGGCTGTCGCTTCATGATGTCACTCTCAGCTTCCTCGTAGGCCAGGGAGATGGCAGGGACCTGCAGGATGGGTCAGAGATCAATGGTGTCAAGGGTCATTGGCATCAACTGACAATAATAGGGCATACTTAGCAGATGCTTTGTCACAACCTAGCCAAAGCATCCGCACAGTGGATTAGATGCATTTTTGAAAAAAAAAAAAAAATCTTCCAAAGTTAGTCAAATTTCTCAAAAAAAATTTCTGCCAATCTTTTATTGAGCAGTGTAAAAATGTTACTCTGATACGGTGGGCCTCAGATACTGATCCGAGTTCTGTTTCGAGTTGTATTTCTATGCAATAGTAACATTCAAAAAACGATTAAAAAACTTAGCCAAAAAATGACACCAAATTGACAAATCGGCTGTGGCAGATAGCCGAGAAGCCCATCGGTCGGGCACCAACTACCAGGCACCTGTGGCCCGACGATAGGTTGAGGTATAAAGAAGACACCTACCAAGTCAGTTCCAAGATCAATGCAGAGGATGGTGACTGTGCCCAGAGGGAGGGGCACCTGGGCCAAGATGAAGAACAAGAAGGGGGAGATCTCAGGGATGTTACTGGTCAGGGTGTAAGCAATAGACTTCTTCAAGTTGTCAAAGATCAGACGACCTGCCAAAGGAAAAAAAAAAACATTCCGAACATTTAAAAATAATAAAATTAAGGAACTCATTTTTAACAGAGTACTCGTTTTTGTGTTCGTTTCTCTTTCATTCTTTCACTTTGACTTTCCCCCTCAACTACTTAATCCCTGCCATAGCCCCTGCCCTTCCCTTTTATCCCACCCTACCAGCTATCCTCTTTGTCCTTTATCTGTCATCCATGTCCCTATTGCTCACCCATTCCTATTTGGTTTTGTCCATGCTATTCTGCCTTTAAGAATGGTCCTGTTAGGATCAAAACATGAGGCCCTGCTATTTTTGTGCCCTTCTTTTAAATGGCGTACATCAGGAAGTCAGACGAATGCCAAGGTTAGGGTTACCTTCTTCCACACCAGTGACGATGGAGGCAAAGTTGTCGTCCAGCAAGATCATGTCAGCAGCCTGCTTACTCACATCAGAGCCAGCAATACCCATGGCAACACCTGGAGGATTGGGAGAGAGAAATTGTGAAACAGAGTCATGTTTGTGACCGGGTTTGGGGTTGGGGTAGGGGTTGGGATTGGGGTTGCGATTGGGGTTGGGGTTGGTCATGGGCATGGGGTTGTAGTTGGGGTTGTAGTTGGGGTTGTAGTTGGGGTTGTAGTTGGGGTTGTAGTTGGGGTTGTAGTTGGGGTTGTAGTTGGGCTTGGAGTTGGGCTTGGAGTTGGGCTTGGAGTTGGGCTTGGAGTTGGGCTTGGAGTTGGGCTTGAAGTTGGGCTTGGAGTTGGGCTTGGAGTTGGGCTTGGAATTGGGCTTGGAGTTGGGCTTGGAGTTGGGCTTGGAGTTGGGCTTGGGGTTGGGCTTGGGGTTGGGCTTGGAGTTGGACTTGGAGTTGGACTTGGAGTTGGACTTGGAGTTGGACTTGGAGTTGGACTTGGAGTTGGACTTAGTCTTAGGTCAGTATGACCACTCACCAATATCAGCCTTCTTCAGAGCAGGGGAGTCGTTCACACCGTCACCAGTCACGGCCACAATAGCGCCCCCACGTTGGCAACCCTCCACGATGATCAGCTTCTGCTGCGGGGAGGTGCGGGCAAACACGATCTCGGTGTGGTTCTTCAGGATGTCATCAAGGTCATCTGGCTCAATGTCGCGAAGTTCAGATCCATGGACCACAATAGCCTTAGCATCACTGATGAATTAAGAAACATAGAAGATTACTGCTGGAGTCGACTGAGAGAGATGACGACCAATAGGGATGGAGGCTTATGCCTTGCTTCAGACTAGTCAACACTTCTAGTTCTATTTGTCAGCATTGGCTGGCAGTCTAACACCAAAAGGGATGGAGGCTTATGCCTTGCTTCAGACTAGTCAACCCTCCTAGTTCTATTTGTCAGCATTGGCTGGCAGTCTATCACCAAAAGGGATGGAGGCTTATGCCTTGCTTCAGACTAGTCACCCCCTCCCAGTTATATTCGTCAGCATTGGCTGGCAGTCTACCACCAATAGGGACTAGTCACCCCCACCCATTTTTTTAAAAACAAACCCCTCAGGTCATCAAAAGTATGAGGTGGGCCGCACTCCGTTTAGTAAGTAGGTGAAACCTTGCTGTGGACTTACGCCTTGTTGACTTGGCTGACATCGACACCCATACGCTCTGCCATGTCCTCGACAGTCTCGTTTCCCTCAGAGATAATGCCCACACCCTTAGCAATAGCCTTAGCCGTGATAGGATGATCACCGGTAACCATGATAACCTAAGACAAAGGAAAAGAAATTGAAAGGAATTTAAGATCGGATTGTTATTTTATCGCTCGTGGCTTAGTCAACCTCTTCAAGAAAATGAAGGATTCTGACAGCATCTTTGTCATTGTAAACTGATGCAATTCTGTAAAGCAAAACAACAATGTTACAAACTGCTTCAGACTGAAATAAAACAAAATTTCAAAAATTAAAAATACTGAGGGCCTGAGGAATGATCCCGAAGGACCTTTGTCAAAAATTTTACTTTCTAGAATGGTCCTGCTATTAAAGAAACATCAGGCCCATTTCATTGTTAAGGTTTTTCCACGGTTTGTTTGTTGGCCTGTTTTGTATTCACCTTGATTCCAGCGCTGCGGCATTTGCCGACGGCGTCTGGCACAGCGGCACGGGGAGGGTCAATCATGGACATCAGACCCACGAAGCACAGGCCTTCCAGGGGGAAGTTCACATCCTCAGCGTCAAACGAAAAGCCACGAGCGAAGTCCGCCTCGGGGAGGAGGTACTGGCAGAAACCTGAGGAACGTGGAGGCGGGAATTGATGGATTTTTAAACTTCAAAATCAAAATTTAACAAGATTCATCTACGGAATTCAACTACAACAGCTTTGCAAGCATTCAATGACCTTTTGTAGGTCACCTCTGTGTTGCTATGTGGTCGTTTCACCAACAATGTGATCACTGGAAGTGCTTGACCATTTTCATAGGCCCTTTGGGCTCAGGCTTTGTCTGTCTGACAAAAACTTAAAATCAAGGTTGTGGTATATCGCCGAATTTGACGGTTTGTTGGCTTGTAAATGAGAGAGTTTTCACCAAGAAACGGATGCCAAAAGCTTGTTTCTAGATGCCAGTGATGTCATAATAGGTAAGAGAAATATGACGAATGCCTGAGCCCCAGTCTTCATTTCATAATGTTTATGTGGAACTACGGTCAATGTTAAAGGTAACGGATGGCCTACCCAGAACACGCTCTCCCAGTCCACCCAGTTCCAGATAGGCGTTGTTGAACGCAATCTTCATCTCCTCCGTCATGGGTTGCTCCTCGCCGTGCATCAGGATGGTGGTGCAGCGGTCCAGGATGCGCTCGGGGGCGCCCTTCATGACCAGGAGGTAGCGGCTGTCGCCGTCGCACTCGTGCACCGAGACCTGGTACTTGTTGGTGGAGTTGAAGGGGATCTCGGCCAGCTTCTTGTTCTTGGTGCGGAATTCAGACACGCTTCCCATGGAAAGCTCCACGCACTTCACCAGGGCAGACTCGGAGGCATCACCAGTGGTCTCCCTGTAAACCAAATGACCAGATTCCAATGAGATCTAACCAATCAAAATCAGACAAATAAAGCAAAACCTGACATGGAATTTACAAACAATTTTTAAACTTTTAGTGGATCAGGGCTCAATTTCACCAAACTCGTCGTAACTTACGATCAATCGCAAGACGATGAGCGATGCACAGAAACCATACGGTGTATCACAACTTACGATGGGTTATCCATCCTAAGTTGAGTTACGATGCATCGCAAGCCTTTGTGAAATCCACCCCAGGACTTGAACCCAAAACCTCTGGTTCAATGGACCAACGTTCTCACCATCCGAGTCATTCAGGCAGCAAACCAGTCAACAACTCTCAATTTCTATCTTGCATCGATGAATTTAAGATGAAAAACAATGTTTACATGCACTGAGCTGCTACAGAAATAGCGTGAGCCAGTGCTATGAGGACATGTAAACTCGGCAAGAAATGACGTCAGACAACGACAGCGTAATGGCCAGACGTCGGAGGCAAAGCTACAACAGGGAATATCAGACCCTTGTCAAGTCTATTTAAGTGACATGATTAGCCCAAGGGACAGCAGGCTTAGTGCTCAGGCCAGTGATTCAGTCCCGACTCCACTCGGACTTACCTCTTCAAGATGGGCACCTCATCCTGTCCAGCCTTGAACTCGGACCTGTTGCACAGGCACGCGATACGGGACAACGCTTTCCAGCTGGGGGCAGTCTTGTCCAGGTTTTCACCTGGGAGAGGGGGGAAGGGAAAGCAAGGCTCGCTTTAAAAAAAAAAAAATCTTTAAACTAACTTACCGTAAATTCCCGCGTACAAGGCGCACCCGCGTATAAGGCGCACCCCCAACTTTCGACATCAGCCGACAGAAAAAAAAAGTTGCACGGCCAACTGGTAAAATATCGCCAACTCATGGGATCTTCTTCTGAGGTGCTTGTCAATTAGCCCCTGACCATTTTTCCCCTAAAAGTCTGCCATTGTAGGCCGCGAAACTCTGCATTTTGTAACATAAGGTTTAGGACTTCGCCTATCGCTTTGATCATTCTTCCGAAGTTCGACTTTCCGGGTACTCAATAGCGAATGCGGCACGTCGCGGCGCATCACAGATAACACGGATAGTGTGGGCCGCGTCCGGCGGTCAACACAAAGCCACAAAGGACACTGATACGGTACGAAGTTTCCACGCAGCACCCAGGACCCACTAAAGAAGGTCACGGAGTACCGTAAGTAGCACACGGAACATGGACTGTACCATTCAGGTATGGCCGGGATGTTCTAGTCGGCCTGACGGCAAAAATATGTGAAAATAGATCCCCAGAAAAAAAGTCTCAATAGCCTACGTACATGTTTTGTAAAGATGGATTTGATAGCAGCTAGGTCCACCCTAAACGAGAATATTATCGGAGCTTATTATTGTATATACAGTGGTACCCCTCTCATGCCTAATGGAATAGTCCATGCTGTCAAGGAATCGAGATGTGGGCCGTGCCAAAAATTTATCGTCAAAAATGTGAGAATAACTTGAAAAACGATCACGTACGTTCGTAGGCCTACCTGAAAAAATGAATAAAGAGTGCAACATTTTTGTGCTGTATTGTGTAGTAAGTAGTGCTCCTTTTGCTGTCTGGCTTTCTCCTTTCGGGGCCTGGTTAAAAGGCACCCGTCATCGAACGCGCAAACTTTTGACAGCTCTAGGATTCTACTTTCACACGCAACCCAACCACGTGTTATTGTGCAATCTATATATCGTGCAACGTAAATCACTCCCAACTGCCGTTGGTACCCGTAGATTGGTACGGCTAGCGGTGTCCAAGATTCACTGGTACCCACAGACGAAAAGTTCGTTGACATGTCCTGCACGTGCTGTTGTGCACAGAATGCGCAATGTTTAGCTGGCAGTGCGCACGGTACGGTCAAGCTTCCGACACATCAATCTAGCGCGCTGTGCTAAGCTAAGGGCCGCGCTGGCGGCCGGCGCTATTATATATCCCGCATGACCGGGAGCTGAAGTGTTTCGGAAAGACATTTTCGGGGCAGCGTCTGAAAAAATAAAAAATAAATAAACTCCGGAAATCGGAATGTCAACACCAATAGGCTGATACCGCTTCAGGGCAATTTCTTTTCTGATTGGCGAAACTCTGACTCGTGAATCTACATGTAAAATAATGGATTGACGTAGCGCTGATTTTCTGAGCCTTCCCAAGGCGCAGGTAGACAACTTCATTGGTTTATTTTACTTTACTTTAAAAAGAGTTCCGGTCCGGACAGTAAAAATGTTCTTTCCCATTTTCAGTTCCCGTTCAGTTTTTTCTTAATTTTTATTTTTTTAATTTTAATAAAGAAAAGAAGGGGGGAAATTGTAATGAATGGCCTAACTTTCGATCCTAGCAGGACCTTCAACAGAGACTCAGATATAAAGTTGATAACTCCGACAGTTTGCCTTTCGTGTGGAAAGAAAGCTACTAGGAAGACAACACAGCACAACAAAGGGGGGAACTAAATAACGCCCGTACGCGGTTGGTGTTCCACTCTGCGTGTCATTCGGCTTATAGGGGTGCTCACATCTACCCACAACACATCGTTAGTACCAAAAACAAACTGAGAGCAACTTAAATATGTATTGTTTCTTTGATACCACAATCCACGGTAAAAAGCTGGATTTTTCCAACTAAAAAATGACATCCAAAATACTCAGCTGCTGTATTGAGCACCCCTCCCATTCATAATGGAATAGTCCATGTTGTCCACACACAGCTCGCCGCGGCGGGTCGCGGAGTGCCCTGTGTGTGCCGGGCCAGGGACTTCTCCATATTTATTCGACTATTAACATAACAATAGCGGACTTTACAGAGGGGATCTTTTAATGAGCAAGGGACCGTCCGGGCGCCGCGATTTAATCCGGGAGGTGGGACGCGGGGGGGGGGGGGTCGCGTCGCGCCGATAAAAATCTTTTTGACATGGTGCCTAACAAGACCGCCAGCGGGCTGTACCCGCGTATAAGGCGCACCCCCAACTTTGGGTTTCCACGTCGGTGAAAAAAAGTGCGCCTTATACGCGGGAATTTACGGTACTCCTATTATATCTCATGGGACCCGGGCTGCCAATAAGATTTCCTGGACCAGGCCAGTCCTGCGCTATACGGTCATGTTTCTTAGAACACATGAGCATCAACCAAGATTTCAAGGAGATATCTACGCCACAACAAATGACATAGGCCTCAGCCTCAAGACAGCAGCAAGACAGGTGGAGATCCCTTGTTTTGCCTCAATTCCCAGATGGCTCAGAAAAGAATGGCCTTCAACTAGCCTAAGACAATTCTAAGAGTCATTGATCACCCACCACTTGATTCAAACCCTGTCTGTCCGTATTGAATTCTAGCTTATTCTGTATTGGACATAAACGGATGCCGCAGCGCACATTCTTCAGTTGCCTGATGAAGGTTAGCAGATATCAACCGAAATGTCGCCACCAGCAACAACACATCGCGTGACTTTGATCACCCTTTCTACTTGTCTTCACCACCGCGATGAACAACCCCTTCACTTCTAGGTTGATGATTATCCAAAGTCTTTTAAAGAAAAAAAAAAGAGCAACCTGTGTTGGGACCTACCAGACTGGTCCTCGGTGGTGTCAGCCTCCACAATGGTGTTGTCAAACCACATGTGGGCCACGGTCATACGGTTCTGGGTCAGGGTGCCGGTCTTGTCCGAGCAGATGGTGGAGGTGCTGCCCAATGTCTCGACAGCTTCCAGGTTCTTGACGAGGCAGTTCTTGCTGGCCATACGCTTGGCGGTCAGTGTCAGACACACCTGAGGGTTGCGCAAGGCACACGAAACAAAGCTGGTTTGAGTAAGCTTTAGAATAACTGGTGCCGGTGCCCAAGCCTAAGCCAGGTTTTGGAAAAAGGGCCTAATAAATCTGAGTATGAACTAGCTGGCTAGTGGATATGGCTACAGATAACACAGGATCTAACGGAGGTTGGTAGCAGCCGCTAGTCAGGGGTTCCACAAGAGCTGTGTGCAACTTGAATCCACAGCCATAGCCAATGGTATCAGTCAACAAGCAAACAGGACCGAGGCATTGAAATCAGCAGTCCCGGAATAAGCTGTTCAGCAGCTCTTTGAGCTCAAAGGTCTACCGACATCGGACTTACAGTGACAGTGGCCAGGAGACCCTCGGGTACGTTAGCCACGATGATGCCGATGAGGAAGATGACAGCCTCCAGCCACCTGTAGCCCAGAATGTTGGACAGGATGAAGAAGGAGACGCCCAGGAAGACGGCCACCGAGGTGATGATGTGGATGAAGTGCTCCAGCTCGCGGGCGATGGGTGTCTTGCCCGTGTCCAGTCCAGAGGCCAGGTTGGCGATACGACCCATGACGGTGCGGTCCCCGCACTGGATGACAACACCCTTGGCCGCTCCTGGTGGGGGGGAGGGGGGGGGACAAAACAGATTAAGCATGGGTATTCAAGGTACCTTTCTCAATCGTTCACAATCCTCAAATGTGAGTTCATGAATGAAACCAACTGCAGAAGAAGTAATAGGTTTGCGGTAACACTATGCTTTTTAACAACTCTTTTGTGAGTATGTGGGGTTCTGAAAAGAACTATAGGATCTAGACGTTTCGAACAGTATGTTCCGTTTGTCTTCAGTAGACTGCAGGAGAGTAGGAGAGCCGAGTAGACTCCTGAAGACGAACAGAGCATTCAGAGGGCCCGCTGCAAGGTGATTAAAGCTCTGGGTTTGCTCGGTTCGTCTTACCTTCCACAGCATTTGTCGAGAAGAAAGCAATATTCCTGGTCTCCAGCGGGTTTTCGTGAGTGAAATCAGGGGAGCGAGACTGGGGCTCAGACTCTCCGGTCAAGGAAGAGTTGTCCACCTGCGGGGGGGAACATCAAAAATTAAGCAAAGAAGGGAAACGTTCATTTTCTTTGGGAGGGGGGATGTTTTCTTTCAACATTATATTCAAAGTAACATTTAACATTTCTAAGTCAGTGCATCACTGATTTGAAGAGATTAGACTACAGTTGTTTTTTGTTTCTACTGTCAGACAGACACAGGGCACACAGCAAAACTGCTCTTTGCCAAACCACCTTTGACTTGTATACCTCCATCATGAACAGCCTGATATGATTTCATCTAAACTGAAGTAGAGTCTCCCAGGAAAAAATCTTTCCCATTTTTTTTTTTTTGGCGTCGTCATCTGGCAAATGGGTAATGTCTGAACATGATTATCACAAAGAATAACATGCGTGTCACTGGTAACCGTACCTTGAAACTTCTCGCTTCTATGACCCTGATATCGGCTGGTATCCTGTCTCCGCCTCGCACTTCTACAATATCGCCAAGGACGACATTCACAGCGTTCAGCGAGAGCCATTCACCGTCACGGAAAACCAAGGCTTCCTGCGTTTAAACAACAACAAAAACAAGCAAACAAATGACATGGGAACTTGAAATTAGTTCATAACATAAACAATTAAAAATATCTGTGAACTGCTTACTGATATCATTAAGAAAAATACTAAACTTAGAAAAGCAGAGGATTTGGGATTTTTATCCTGATATGGCTGCTCTCAAGAAATAAACACAAACAAAGTCACAGACACAAACACAGACATCGAAACGGAGATATAGAGAAAGAAACGGACATGAAGAGACAGAAATTCCTATGCGAGTCAGACGAAACAACGAAACAGAAATATCGGGGCATTTATCCCGACTGACTTTTGGTAAAGACAGTGCAAGCTTTCCTAACAACAACTTCTTCACCAAGTCCATGGGGCTCACAATTGTCTTGAAGATGAAGCGAGACTTGTCTGGGTTACCTGGGGTATCATGTGCTTGAAGCTCTCCATAATCTTGGAGCTCTTGGCCTCCTGGTAGTAGGAGAAGCAGCCGGTGATGATGACCACAGCAGCCAGTACAACACCAAGGTAGAGCTATGAAATCCAAACAAGATGAATGATGAGTACAAATGAAAAACTGACTCCAGTCAGGGGAACTTTTGAACAAATTGAAAAATTGGCAAAACAAATTTGAATGGGCCGAGACCTCTGGTTTTGCGTAGAGGGCCTGACGTTTCAATCCTAGCAGGACCTTTAAAGGCCCTCAAACTTTTGAGATTTATGTATTGCAGGTCATTTTAGTCAGTGAGCAGTTTGTAACAGTTTTTGTGTTAACTTCATGTTCACATACATCCGTGTGAATTGAACGCTGACTGTCAAAAAGCATGTAACTGAAAAACCTTCGCGAAGTCAGTGAATTTTCAAACCTACTCACATTGTCCATGTTGGGTTCGTCATAGCTGGCCGCCTCGATGGCAAAAGCAAAGAAGCAAAGGAAAGAGCCAGTCCAGAGCAAGGTGGCAAAGCCGCCAAACATCTGCTTGCAGAACTTGATCCATTCCGGAGTGGTCTTGGGCGGGGTCAGGGCGTTGGGGCCGTCCCGAGCAAGGATCTCCGCAGCACGAGCCTTCGTCAGACCCTGCAAACGCAGCAAAAACAAAAACACAGAAATGTCAGCGGCAATCAGAACTGAATCAGTCAAGAACTTCTCCACTAGTATGAGTGCCTAATACAGTGGAAGGTCGCTATAATGTACAACAATATACCAAACATTCAGCTATAACGAACATGCCCTTTGGCTCCCGATTTTTGTGTACAAAATGTGGCCGCAACTGATATAACTAATGACCTTTACCAACCAATTTTCATAGATCCCAGGATGTTCATTATACCCACGTTCCACTGTACTTGGTCATCAGTAAGACGGTGAGCCATGAGTAAGAGTACAACTCTTTTCATATGGGTACCTTACTTTACATTACTGCCAATGAGTATGAATCCAAGTATTTAAGTCAAGGGTGCTTGTAAGTACACATGGCCATAAGAGTGTAAGCCTAGCCATAAGAAGAATGAGACATTGGTATAGAATAGAGCTCTATGAATAAACTAGAGTGCGCACTCCCCTATCAATGCGCGGTACGAACGTGTGCCGACATGGACATGCATCCGACATTACCAAATAGGGCAACTTCAGATCAAAGTGCCTGAATGTCAGTAGCAATCACACATAATATGAATGGGGAAAGGTAAAGCCGAAAGGTTGTGAATGCGGAAACTAAAATGTTACAGAAAAGCTTTTTAGTAATGAAAGGAAAGGCCATTAATACCTCAAGGGATTGTCGAATTTTAATGACCTTCTTTCTTTTGTAAAAATTGGGATTAGTTTGCTCCAGACACATCCATGCATGTGCACCTCTTTGGTAATGGCGTCGCAGTCCCCTTGTCGGCACGCGTCACGCGATGAGTGCGCACTCTAATTTATTTATAGAGCTCTATGGACGTTGGTCATGTAAATAAGCAATTTGGGGTAAAGTACTAAGGATGAAAAAAAAATATATTAACTCACAGTGTCAGGATGTGTTCCAAGCCTAGCATAGAGCTCATCGAAGGAGATCTTGTGTTCATCCTGAAAAAATAAAATACAAATAAATGTAAAACCAAAAGATCATCAGATACAGTGCCCTCGGCGAACCTATTTCCCACGGCGCAAGGACTTGTCTGTCTCCATCGAGAGGACTGGTAGTTATTGTAAGTAACTCAATGTGTACACTTTGCAATGACGCCATGCAAGTCATCTCTTTCAAGGTTGAGTACGGCTCGTCTCAGCATACCCTTTTCAGAGCCATACTCCTAGGAAGAGATGACTTACATGGACGGCACTGACAAAATTCCACATTGGGGATTCACAATGCAAACCTTATAGAGTCTAATCCAAACTTCTCTGAGTGTGTAATGTATGCAGTGACATACAAAAGAGCTCTTTTCAAAGCCACACTCATTCTCGAAGGAGATGGTGCTATATGGTGCTACTGAACAATATCAAAGCTTCAAATCTTATATCCACAAAGGGATTTCACAAAGCATCCCTGGATAGAGAATAGAACTCTTTTCGAAGACATACTCATTCTCGAAGGAGATGACAATTCCTATCTCCAGACTTCCCGAGTCCCTCTCTATCTCCTTCTTTCCTAAGCCCTTAACCTTGAGTGGATTTATAGCCTTGTTTTGAGGTAAAGTTGCAAAACAAGGCTATTAAAACAACCAATGGTGTAACGTCACCGCCAGCATTCCATGTTGTGATTCCACCGCATACACCTCCAAGTCTTATCCAAGTAAACCCCCCAAAGCTTCTCCTCACCAATTCTAACTCCTTCTTGAGCTCGTTCAAGTCCTTCTTCTTCTCCTTCTTGCTCTTCTTGGACGGTTTGGGGGTTCCATCCGCCTTCCTGCCATCATCAGGAACTTCGGTTTGCACCGCAACGCGGTAGCTCTCCCCCTTGTTCTACAGAAAAGACGGAAAAAGGAAAACAGAAATTGAAAAAAAATGGCAAAGAAAACTTAGACTGGACCCAGGATTTCAACACGAGACCTCTGGTTTTTGAGTACCAGCACTCTTCCCATCTGACATGTCTGAGCTATCCAGCACGTCTTTGCCGGGATGGGGGCACCAGTCAGAAGCAGTTCAACCATTAACTGCCGGAAAAACGGCTCTTAAGTTTGAGGTCATACACACTGCACGCCAATGAGGATTGCAGCATACTTTGCATGCAAAATTTCAATATTTACAGACATTTGTTGAAAAGTTTCTTCAGATAAATCACCCAAAAAAATCACTTTCTGAAAAAAAATTGGTATTGATATGCATTTTGACAATACTATTTTGACACCGTTTACACAAAAAGGACTTTTGGAGTAGATGCCTCATTACGACATCTTCGGTAACATTTTATAGAAATTACAGGCCAGGCATCATAGATGTAATATGATTTTGCAAGCAGAGGATTAATGCAAAGTGGGTATGAAAATCAGGAGATGAGATGTACTGTACATGTAATGTACCGGTACATCTCAGAAAAATTATGCCAGGATTTTGCTAGACATGTATTCATACACAGGGTAATATGGGCATGTGCGGTTACGTCTTCTCCATGAAAGAAATCTCTGAGACGACAACTTCCACGGTTAATTTTCAAGGGATAATGACTGAAGAGATCAACTGCACTGCTAGCACAGTCAAATATGTAGCATGACGTACGTGTATTGTATCACTGATAAGAATAGCCAGCCATTTAGCATAAAAACGGAGCCAGTCTATTGATCAAAGCTTTACTTGGCAAATCAAAAGAAAAGGGGGAAAAACAAATTTAAATGGCAAAGACTACATGGCGCAAATGTCAGATAAAGGTGATACAACTGTACGCCTACAAGCAAGGCGGCCGTGGTGAGCAGAGAAGAGATGAGGAGGAGGCATAGAGCAGATTGACCCACATTGATCACCCGGGACGGACGGCAGATTCAATCTCCTCCACATATCACACCCAGGCATTTACTTATTAAAAAAGAATAAGAGGAAAGGCAGAAGGGAAACTCCGGAAGGTGTTAAGTCTATTTGTTGAGGCGCTGAGCCCTACATAAACAGCCTCCTACATCTGAGAGTGGAGGCAGACATATTATTACTAATGCATGTAGCAATGACGGCTTCTTCTCAGCATTAAATTTGTAGCGGGTGAAAAAAACAATCACAAACTGGCTGTGTAGCTTCTTTTTTTCTCTCCAATCACGGGTTCCGAGATAGAATTATACTGCAATCTGCATGCTCTAAATCATTGAAATATGGGTCGGGGTGGGAGATTTGATCAAACTTTTGAGGGCTGCAAGCATGTCATCAAATGCAAATGACAACATTTCAAGCTGGTGCTTCTATTCCCGACTTGGAGAAAGGCAATGCTGGGATTGAAACGATAGGATTGAAACTGTAAAGGCAAAAAGGCGAATCTTTCCATGGACATGGTTTGCACTCAAAGCGGTGAAAACAGTGCACAGGAAATGGATATACGGCAACGCTTTGGAAATCAACTTTTCAGTAACAGCACTCAAAACAGAAAACTCAAATGGATTTCATAGTGTTTGAGTAAGGTTTAGAGAGAGGGTTTCCAAGATGCACCTATCTGGCACGCATTGTCCAGATAAAAGGAGATTTAAAAGCACTTTAGACTCGGTGATTGTGCGATCAGAATGATTCCATAAAGGGATAGGAATCCATCCTTAAGTCATACACAGAGCTGCTGTGCCGCTAGTCTAGCGATTTCATTATAGCTTAAGGCAAAGCCTTTTCAGTGGCGAATCTAGACAGACGTCTTCTATATCAGGAGCTTTTCAGATATCTTCATAAATGGGCTTCCCTTAGGGCCAGAACAATCAAAAGGCATTTTCTAAGAAGAGTTAACTGTCTAGCCATTATTTTGTTTCCCTTACGATTCCCTACTTTTAATTTTTACTGCAAACATCTTAAACCTGAAGAATCTACTGACCCCTTTCCCCCCCCAAAAAAACATGAAAATAGAAAACATAAGTCCATCATTTAACTGAATTTGGCCATTTCTGGTGGTTTTAAGGCCATTTTCCAGTTTCTTGTCAATTTCAAGTTCTGCTTCATACATTTTCCTTCTCATTTTTGTTCATCTCCAAGGGATGAGAGCAAAATGCTTATAACTTCCAAACCCATCAAAGGAGTCAATGCAGATGCACTGGTGGCTTTCAAATTGATTGGGGAACTTTTTTATTTTGCAAAAATGTTGCCAACTGCTTACTGACTAAAATGACAAAAAAGCAAATATCAATAACTAGAAGGGGCATGGTGTTTCAATGCAATCAGGACCTTTATCCACGCTCCTGCTAGAATCAAAACATCAGCCCCTCCATTTTTTTTTTAAATCTCTTACATGTAACTCACAGAAAAAAAGATAAATTTAACGTCTTTTCAGATACAAGCCAATGGACTGCATTTTATATATGCTTTAGAGTTAGACAGTCCTAGTACAAAGGCCTAAGTCTGCAGTGGTAAATAATATAAAGCTACTGAGACATGGCCTTGAAAGGTAAATGCAGGGATGGAATATAAACAAAGAAAGCCCAGTACTGGCAGTTTACTGGCAGTAGCTGCCAACAGCAAGGGGTATATTTCCATTCACTCTCCACTCACATGTTCAGTCTATGGCCAAATGCCAAACAGTTACATCATTGACTACTGCCTCCTGTGAATGTGTGTGGTTTCTCTTTACACATAGCCTTGATACAAAAAAATGTGGCAGATTAGGGAGTGGGTTTTTTTTCCATTCAGTCTCCAGCACACTGCTGGGGATTGGGATAACTGGTTGGTGGGTCATAGTTCACCTTTCACCTTTGACACATATCTGTGAAGGGGGTTGAGAGGGAGGAGAATGAGGGAGCAGGGGGGGGGGGTAGAGGGAGGGGTGGGTGTGTAGGCTGACTAGTTCAGTGGGCCATTGGGCTGGTATGGGGAAGCCTGCTGGCTGTGGTTTCTGGCTGCTGGCCAATGTACACAGACAGTGAGTGGATAGGAGAGGTTAGGAGTGATGCTATCTCTTCTGTATACTTGTAGGTGGTAGAGATGAGCTCTCGCTGAGTATTGAGGGGTAGTAAGCGCTCTCTTTCATTGGAATGCTGGGGTGAAGCAACTTGATTGAACAATAATATGCAGGTGTAGCTTTGCAAATGTGTCAAGACAGACGTGATAACAGTCAAACAGATGGAATAGTTCCGGTTTCAAGTGAAATTGGCAGAAATAAATGTAAGGAAACTCAGAGACTCCAAATCAACTGAAAATAAGGAGGGCCTAACGTTTTGATCCCAGCAGGAAATTTCTTAATGGCAGAACTGTCTTTGAGAAAGGTCCTAGTACTAGTAGGATCAAAAGGGGTGGGGCCGAGGGGTTTAATTTCTAATTAACAGAAGTTGTAGTAAAGAATCATGGCTAACGCCGCTTTTCCACTGGACTAAAATCTAACCGAGACGATGGTTAAATTTCCAACATTTGGTCAAATTTGACCGTCATTTCCACTTGGACTATTGAGTTGGTCAATTTAACCGAGACGATGGAAGTAACCGAGCTGGCAAAAATTATGTGTGCACAGTGCATGTACGCCGAGTCGCGTTTTACTGAGTGATGCGTTTCCACTGGACTCATCGGCTCGGATAATCTTGCCTGGTCACTTTTAATGGGCAGGGGTTGGCCAGTAAAAGTAACCATTCGGCTCGGTTAAAGTAACCGAGAGGAAATTTAACTGGGCCGTTTCCACTGGACTTAAAATGGGAAAAGTAACCATCGTCTCGGTTAGTTTGACCAAAATAAGTCCAGTGGAAACGCGGCTCAGCTGTGTTAGGTTCTCACCCAAACCTATCCAAGTTGTTATTGCTCTGTTTTCATGTACATGTACAGTACATGTACACGTAAAGCCTTAAAACCTTATCTGTGGATTAAGTCAGCTGGTTTTTTGTTCCCATATCACCTCTAGAACTTCTACATTATTCTAGTTCTACTGTCATTCCCGATAGTTTATGGGCCTGCGTTTTTACCAGTGGGAGTATTATAACAGTGCAGTAAACCCCTGAATTCCGCACTTAAACATTGCTTATGGCCCATAAACAAATATCCATGTTTGCATCGGAATAAAAACCGGGAGAAGGATCCCTGGAGATGACAGTTATGGTAATGTTACCTGCTTCTGACTAGTGCTACAACCCAGCAAAGCCACGTGGAGCTTGGTAATAGGGCAAAGCCATGGGCAAACAGTGTACAATACATGTAGTTTCAATCATACGTGGCGAAGGCCTTAGGGCAAACCCTTGTTGAAATACTGTAAGGTAAGAGTTAAAGAACCTTGCGCAATGGAACTCGCATAATTATTTCCACAATGAAAACCTAGTCTTAAACTCTTATCTGAACTCACAATGAGCCACTGGAGCATGTACAATGTACACAGAGTACATGTACCTTGTAAATGGCAGCATATAGACTAACCCAGGTCACCGTGTGCAAAGGCTGCTAAGCCCACAATGAGATTATGTGAATCCCAAGATGACAGTGAATGCAGATAAGATAGGCTCCCACAAATAGCAGTATGCACACTACATGTACTGTACATCATACATGTGTACATGTACTGTACATGTGCAGGTCAATTCTGCCCAGTGGGCTAGTACACAAGTCTATGGACTCAAGTCTATCAGATTCAATCTCAAGATTGTTGATGTCCTGGTGGATAGGCACCATCCATATATATCGATATTCATGATATATCGATATAATGTTGATATCGCTATACATGAATATGTATCATGAATTTCGATATATCGATATTCATGATATATCGATATCGATATAGCCGATGCTTTTGCTTTAATCGCTTTAAATATCGAGGAATATCGATAATAAAAATCAGTAAAAAAATTTCATTTTTTTATTTGATAAACAAAAATGGTAACATCGGTAATAAAAACCTCCAGTTGTGGTTTCCCTGGATTTCTTTGACGAAGAAGAGCCAAGGGACTTTGAGTGATTTTTAATCACGGAGCCACTTTGCATTTACATGTGTTTATAGGGCCCATGTACAAATGTAAAATGTATTAATTTCAAGGCAATCGGGGCATGGCGGTCTGTCCCCACAGATTCTCATTGGTGCTGGAATTTTAAGAAGTGTCCAGTTGTATTATGCCCTCCTAAGAGACTGTCAAGCAGAAGATGACAGCGCCTCAGGCAAAAGTGGGCGCAAGAGTGGCTTGGACTGAATAGGTGCAGAATGCATGTACATGATGCGAGCCACACATCCTGTTATTAGCGAGCTTTCGTTTTACGACGGAGAGCGCACAGTACGGGAGATGTCACAGACCGAGACCGTTCCTGCACACAAGCTCCCTTTCTGTTAGGAAGCTGTATCGTTCTGTTTATGCGACGGGTATACGCACTGCATGCACGGCACTGCACAGCGCCGAGTATCAAATTACACACGTAGGATTGATCACATATTACGTAACACAGTAGCCAACTGCTCTGCGTTGCGTTCTGGAACGGACGCTATTTCCCCACTCAACGGTCCCAGATTTCAACGGTACGGGGACTTGCAGGCTGTCGCGCATGCGCAGATCTATGTTCGGCTCGAATTACCGTACTAGATTTCTCCCGTCGTAAAACGAAAGCTCGATAATAGGGTCCTATGTCCATGTACACTGCATACGGTAATCAAAGCTGGCCACAAACTATTGTGACAAGATGAAACCTGGCGACCAAATACCCCCTTCCCACTATGAAATCTCCGGGGTATCTCGGGGGAAACAACAAGCCTCAACCCCCGAGATACCCCGGGTTGGAAATGGTTGCCAGGAGGTTTCCCACTGCACTTTTCCCGCCCCGGGTTAAGGCAACAAATCAGCCATTACCCCGTGGCTCGTTAACCTTGCTCGCGACCAGGGTTAAGAATGGAAATCCCGGGGTAACGCCTGAAATGCGTGGAATCTTCCTTGCCCCAGGTTTAGCGAAACTCCGGCTTGATGCGACAGATGGGAAGAGAACTCAGGGTTAAGGAACCCCGGGGCAGCAAATCTCAGGGTTAAGCAGTTTGTAGTGGGAAAAGGGTACCTGGTACTCTTTATCTTCCCTACATGTACATGTAAACCCACAGCCTCTCGGGTGACAGAGAGGGACTTGGGGCCCAATTCGGCAAGACCACAGGAAAAACCTCTAGCTTGCTGCTAAGGATTGCACACAATCCCGCAACAATTTTCATTCATCATTTCGCCAGTTCATCACAGTCGCACCGGAAAAAGCAATTTCATGGCATCCACACTCGCGCGCAAGACGGGAAAAAATTTAATGATGTCGAGGCGGACTTTCTAACGTAATTATGTTCGGCTATGAAGACCAAATGTAATGACTGATCTCGACAGTTGCTATGGTAGTGTTGCCATGGTAGTGTTGCCATGGACAACACAGTAGATAGAGTGATTTTTATGTGGCACTGAGGGATGGTGCAGTTCTTTTCTCTTTTATGCAAGCACCTACAATGTACATGTACGCTGCGAAGAGCTTCACTATAGGAAATCATTGTGTTCGGCCGGAATAAGAAAAAGGCACAAATCACATTGAAGAGGATTTTATGAAACAGCTTCCACGTCATCAAAATGATTCAGCACGTTGAAAACCCCAATTAAATTCTTCTTCCTCGGGTTTTTGGGGTCCTGTCATTTTGGCTGTGATGATGCGGGGGGAAAAAGGTAGACAGCTGTATCAAAAGATGAGAGAAAGAGCTCAAAGACAGTCAAGGATGGAGTGATTACCAGATATGAAATCGGTTGCCGTTCAGGTTTGTGCTGCGAAACAGAAGCATTGCATAAAACATGCATACGTGCTTTGACCTTTTCTAGGCACTCAGATCAGAGCAGCATGTGGGTATGTTGCTCTACAGCGACCAACCCGTGAAATGAAATCACGCACACTGGAGGCCCTGATGTTTTGAGCTCCTTGTCGGGAGAAACACAACATTCACTTTAGTTTCATCCACCGTGAAATGATTGTAAACAGAAAACTGTGTTACCTTGAACCTGTGCCACACCCCATTTGAATGGCTCTAGTACATATACATGTACACCTTTATGTTTATTTTATCGACTTACCAACTACCAGTAAGTGTAAACAGATTCGTTAATAATTTTCACTGAGCATGCATGTTTGGTAAAGATAATGTACAGTATAAATTCAAATCGCGATTATTTGCACAGTGGGAACGGCCTTGTACGAGTCAGGTTAGTTATTTGGCTTGCGTTTAGACAGCAACTTGACACTGCCAACATGCTTTCAAGACTAGGCTCTCACAGATATCAAAAGGTTACACAAGCAGATTTGACCGCGCAGCGCAATAATGCGATTGCGTCCTGTGGTGTCCTTGCCCAATCCGGCATGACTAAGACCAGATCTATCCCTCTCAAAGCCCCTACACAAGACAACATATTCTTCTATAAAGAATAGCATCCATACGTTGTCTGATCCAACATGCATGAAATAGCACACCTGTGAAAATGTCAGCTCAATCCGCCAACCAAGTCTCGAGAAAATAATAAAAACCGCTGATTTGTTTCGCGAAAATAAAGCATTCAACACTGTACTGTTCCGAAAAATAGTTTAGATCTCGGTGAGACGTAAACTATTTCTTTTACTAATTTCTCCCAAAATACAACATTTTAGGCAGAAATATTTCAGTACGAGGTTTCTACTGTAAACATCTTCAAACTGTATACATGTAAGTTCCATGTAAAACTGTGAACATTTCAGTTTTTCGATCTTACCAATGTTGTGTAGGGGCTTTAAACCAGGTTTCAGAAAAAGAACTTAAACTATGAAGTATGTCATTCCGACCAAGATTTGCACAACTGCAGGGCCTACAGCAGCCAAGGTATGCCATCCATTAAGTAACCCCTACTCTCCACCTCCTTCTCCTCCCACAAAAATGTGACATATTTTGTTTGCCGGTGAAAATTCAGTCAGAGGGAGCAGTTGTTGGGGCAGATGCACATTGCATAGGTCACCAGTTGTGGATTACAGAGTTCCTCAGAGAAATGCCAATTGCCAGCACTCTGGACCTGCCACTCACTCAACCAAGATTCCAACGTGACCAGGGGTGGATTTCACCCAAGCCTTACACTGCATCTTCCTAACTCCACTTACATCTCAAAAGTTGGAGGACCCGACGTTTCGATCCTAGCAGGACCTTTCCCCTTTTGTGTGTACAGTATACATTATTGATGATCCCACTTTGTATTCATCATTTTTATGTGAATTCAATCAAAAAATGCCATAATACATGTAGCGTCATTTAAGCTGGCAAAAGTGAAACTGAAACCAGAGCATCTACTGTACGTACGTTGAAGTACAGAAACGTTGACATACAGAACAATTTATTCTGAAGGGCTGGACAAAAATCTTAAACGAAAAATTGAAAAAAATTTCATTGAGAACAAGCACGCATGCATTATATGAAAAGCAGAATCACAAAAATCAAAATCAACTGAACAATGCAATTCATTTCTTCAGCATTAACCCTGGAATGCCTGGCTGCTTGTATTTAAGCATATGCACGCTTGCATGCTATTTCAGTCACCTCATGTTAGCACAGTACACGTGCGTATGTAGTGTGTCAATCCCACTTTATAAATGGCAGCATCTATCAGCACACAGCATCCTCCTCACACACACGCTGTGAGCAGGCATAGCAGGCATACCTCGACATCCGCCAAAGCTGAATGGGACTCATGAATATGCATCAAACGAGACTCATGAATATATGCATTGATCAAGCTAAGGGCAAGGGTCAGACCAACAATGCAATACCACTCTACAGCCTCACACAGTGCTGCATTCATTGACCAGTATACTGTTTTGCACATACACGCATATATACATGTAGAAGATTACCTATGCAAGCTTGTGTACATGGACAGGCTATTAATAGCCATGCACAATTGTACACGTTTTATACACACTCACAAATCCAATACGTTGATGTGATTCAATTTGTACTCAACAACCTACAAATTACCTCTTAATTAATCTACCCACACGTTTTGCATAATTATGGGGGAGGTTTGGACAATGCATAATAAATTACGAAAGGTTGTGAACATCGCTGGTACTGATGAAGATACTGGTACGGTACGTGTATTATGGGCTGTGTTCCTTCCAGTCACCGCCCTGTTGCATCTAGACGAAGATACAGGTACACAACTGTACGTTTGCCATCAAAAGTGGCTCACAGAACAGCTCTTAGAAATTACCTGCTTCATGTTCACAACCATCAGATTCTTGGAAAGCGGGCATGGGTTTGATTGCTGCGGGAAATTCCAAGGTTTCAGGATAGCAAGTACGTACTTGTTAGACAAACTCCGCCATGTTCAGGCTGTTTTATACCCAAGAAACGGTGGTGTTGTATGGTCAGGATTGGCAATTCATATCGTAATTGTCAGACCGAAAAATTTCCCTTTTTTTAAGATTAGGGAAAACTGTGGTCAAGAAATGTTTCCACTTGGTCAAATCTGAACTCCTAGGGAAATGGTGTTAACTCCTTGCTGACTAATGTGACCTAGAATCCGAAATACTCTTTAAAAAAAGTTGGAGGACCTCAGATTTTGATGCGCGTCGGATATCTGTCTCCCTGGAGGGTTAAATCTAGCGGTGAAATCTGGTAGCTTATTTGGGCATGCAGAATGTAATCGCACTGATGTAAATAAATGACAATCACCTCTTCTCAACCGCGTAAAATATAATATGCACGGGAACCGCTACAGACTGAATCAATATACTTGTCTCTTCTCAAGTTAATTCCGGACGCACAGCACATCCTAGAAAAATATGGTCGGATTGATTGATGGTACAGGCAAAATGTCAAGTGTAATCAGCCTTTACATGCATCTACTGTACGTTCATTGCCACTGTGTGGTGTTTTTCTGGCCTATCTGTAGTGGGTGGGCAGGCAGGCAGGCAGGCAGCCTGCCCACCGAACACTGCTGCAGTAATATTAATTAGCAGGAGAGGTAGTGTTCGGCAACCTGCCTCTAGCCAAGGTCCTTGTACCTCCGAAGACGCCAAGGATGGGGGACGCTGAGGGGTGGTTCTAGCCCTAAGGAGTATCCGAGCATCTTAGACACCCCTCCTCCACCTCTTATTAGAATATTGGATTGAGGATACTCTCACATTAAGACAGTCAGGCGTGCAACTTGGACTTGAGAGAAAAACAGATGAGGATATTGAAATCTGACCAGTGAATGATTTCACCAAACGATCATTAGCAAGTGATGAGAGATGCTCAGAAAATAAACAACCTACATGTGTACCAATTTACGATGGGTTGTCCATCGTACATGTGTAAGTTGATTGCAATGAATAGTAAGGCTTTTCGGTTGTTAGGGGATCTTTTTTTCTTTTTTTAAGAGAGAAAGGCATGAGGTGAGACAACTAGGACAGACCTAACAAAATGCTGTGCCAGGTTTACTATTGGTTGATTACATCTGAATGAAAACATGGGTGTGATCCCTGGAGATATACGGCAGTTAATGGTTGAATTGCTTCTGACTGGCGCACCCACCCAGGGCAAAGACTAGTTGACTATTTGGGAAGGTCGCCATCTAAGGGCTGGATAGCTCAGATGGTAAGATCGCTGGTACACAAAACCAGGTCTCAGGTTCAAGTCCCACTCCAGTCAAAGATTTCTTTGCCAAGATTTTTTCAATTTTTTTTTAAATACCGTGTCCGGATAAATTGTGGGAACCCTAAATTTTGCACTTCAAATAGTATTGTTGATGAATTGGCCACAGCGTAGTTAATTTGTTGCCAAATTAAGACGTTCCTTTGCCCACTCCTGTGCATATAAATCCAAGATGTCAAGGCATCGAGAGTGGAAGCAATCACCTGGCTCATCGAGAAAAAGGTTTTCCGTTACTGTCGACGCCACAGAGGCCGTCCAAATGTTTTTCCCCAAGGAGTGAAATTTCACGCCTTTCTGTGCATGCGTGCAGAAAATGATATGCAGGGAAGGGGTGCGCTTCAAATCGTATCGGATGCGAGTGCTTCCTTGGCGGCTGGGGATTGGCATCGGGGGAAAATGTGCACCTGTCCTTGGAAAGGCATGCATCCAGCTACATTGGCTCATTCCATATGCATACCCAGACTAGCCTTTCACAGATGCACATGTACAGTATCAACCCATGGATCGGACTTCCTTCCTGCAGCTTTCACACAAAGAACTTAAAATACTGGTTGCTGTCATTCATTTCAAAGGTTTTTCAATGAGCATTTGCCCTGCTCGACGTGATAAAAACAGAGTGCTCAGTGCCTTGCCCGATGCCTAGGTTCAAGGTTTACAGTCCTGTTCATTATGGGGGTATTCACTTTAGAAACTGTGGTCCAATGCTTGTTTTTAAAATACCGGTGCGATTATTACGGGGTGAGAAAAATGAAACCAGAGTCTAAGCCAGAGCCCAAGCCTACATTTTCATAAAGGGCATGTGTTCAGTGTAAGAAGGTGGCCTTGAAGCAGGGGAAGAAGGGGAAGAAGGGGGAGGAGGGAGAATAAGTTCGAAGCTTCTTGAATGTGATCAGCCAGTCCAGGTTGGCAGATTCTTGGCACTGATCGAACTGGCCCGAGTCTGTTATTGATGTTCTGACATGCAAGGAAATGCAGTGGAGGCAGCTTTTACATGGAGGGGAGAAAGGAGGGGGAGGGAGAGGGGGATATAGGGGAGGGAGAAGGAGAGGGCGAGGGAGAGGGAAAGGGGAAAGGGCGAGGGAGAGGGAGAGGGCAAGGGGGCGAGAGAGATGGGGAGAGAGAGGAGGGAGGGAGAGAGCGAGAGAGAGGTCGTGGGAGAGAGGGACAGGGAGAGAGTTGGAGGCAGAGGGAGAGGGAGAAATGAGCGATTAGACAGGCACACGTTAGACTTAGAGGAGACCACAGATTCTGCAGATCCATCTGACAAGGAAGGAGTGGAGGGGCGTTAGTGTGGGATTTAATCCACCTGTCTGCCCTTAGGTCTGATAAATCCAAGCATTGCATGGCTCAACCCCAAGCAAGACTTCCTAATCCTTTCAAGCACCTCAAGAATGATTATTTTCTGTACTATTCCAGCTACAGGTATTTGTACAATACATTTAAATCAAAATGACAACATGTCCACAACAATGAGATGGATTTCCTCTCAGATCCACTATCATTCACAAATCGAACACATGGCGCCATTGGGAACCCTGTAAATGTAATGAATGCCATTTATCTTGGAGATTACGTTTCCACATAAATATGCATATGCCGTGAAATGACCATAACATTTAAATTGAGAGGTTTTCAGTTCTCTAATATAGCCTTTAATGTCAAATAAGGACAGTAGGACAGAGTGCATATCAGTGCACAGCTCCCAACCAATCTTAAGGGAAATTAGGAATACTTCTGCTAAACCACAGAGCAAACTACTTAGGGATACATTACACGTATTCAAGCCAAAAATCCGAATCTGTTGTAAAGTGATAAATTGTTACCAAAAAGGAGGAATTCTTCCTCCAAAATAGGAATAGTTGGCAGCTATGAGAGTCAAGAGTTGAAGGAAAGAATAAAGAGGATAATATAATGGCCGTCCGGCAAGATCATTGCAAATTTCTACAGGTCTAGCATCGTACATGTATACATGTACAGCAAGCATCCTGTGCCATTTTCAAATTGCATGATTCAGCAAATGTTAAACAATACCACGTGCATGTTGTGATCAATCGAATGCTGATTTATAGTCTTGAGAACTCACTATGTTCCTTTAATAACAAAAAAAACCTGCGTGTTTACCGCTGTACGCCAGCAAATATGCACTACTCGGCTGCACATGCCAATGAGCTACATGCACACTGCCGGCGTGCATATGATTAAAACGGGAGGGAGGGAGGCCGAAAGAAAAGTGTCACCCCCAGAGTGACGTACAGAATTGCGTGCTTAGAAAATATACAGCGTCTTGGTGGTATTTTTAGGTCTTAATTGATCAGTGAGCACGGTGGCTAGTTGTCCCAGACAAGCTTTGGTTACTCAAAGAGTGCAAAGAGTGCGTATAGCTGTGTTATGAAAGAAAAACTTACACAAATGCAGCAGTTTGTATGATGTAGGGCTGGTGCATATCAAAGAGGAGCCCTCTTACTTCTGTCTTGATCTAATTAACTTTATCTGATTAAACACCACTGAATAATTTTCACCTTGCGGATGCATTTCAGTTCGGGGATGGGTGTTAGAGGTATCAGCTTCGTCCCTTGGTCAGCCTCTCTGGAATTCCCTTCCTGGTTCATGTTTTCCCCCAGCCTACGATCTAGCCTTTTTACGAGGAATGTCAATTCCTATCTCCAGCCTTCCCGAGTCCTTCTCTATCTCCTTTCATTGGCCCTTATCCTTGAGTGACTTTATAGCCTTGTTTTTAGTTGCATACATAAAAAGAGTGAAGATTCTGGCTGTTATATGTTGTTCTCTGGCCTTCCGACGGCTTGTGATTTTCCCTCGAAAAATGCAGCAGGTCTGATGTCAGACTATTTATTTTTTTATTTTTTTTAAGAAAAGTTTGACCCAGATCCAAAGAGGTTGAAGATTTCACCGGTTTATCTTCCAACTTTTATCCTGTCCTCCTTCAGTGCATCTGATAATCTATACATGGTTGTGCATCTATACATGGTTATAGCTGTAGCTAATTAGTCTAAGTTATACATATTCTGATGCTTCTTGTATACCAACACAGCTGTTTAGTGTTTACATCACCAAGTATACTATGATCACCAGTGACCAGTCCCTCTTGTAGACTTCACTGAAAGCTTGTTCAGTGTTTGCAAAGTGATACATGTTTCGGTGTTGTTTTAAACATAATAGTTGCCACTTTGTGTGTTCAGTGTGTTTGTTGTTTTAAAGCCCCTACACAACATTGGTAAGATCGAAAAACAGAAATGTTGAAAGATTTACATGAAACTTACATGTATACAGTTTGAAGATGTTTACAGTAGAAACCTCGCACTGAAATATTTCTGCCTAAAATGTTGTATTTTGGGAGAGAAGAGTAAAAGAAATTGTTTGCGTCTCACCGAGATCTTAACTATTTCGGAACAGTACGGCGTTAAATGCTGCATTTTCGCAAAACAAATGAAGTGGTTTTCAAGATTTCCTCGAGACTCGGATTGAGCTGAATTTTTCACAGGTGTGCCATTTCATACATATGTTGGATCAGACAACGTAAGGATACTATTGTTTGACCTCGACCAATGTTGTGTAGGGGCTTTAAACATTAGTTGCCACCTTGTATTCTGAGCACACAGAGGCCTAGCAAGCTGATTAGTTACATGCAAATGTACTTGTACCGAAAAAAATCCTGGACAGGCAGTGGGTGGCTACATGTAGAATGTATTCATGGATCTCCGTTTACAGAAACTGGCCTGAATAATGCATAACAGATGTGAAAACAGCTGTAGACGTTAATTGTCTGGCAGTGTGGGCTACATGTCCACTGTGCTCCAGCAAATGCACAACAAGAATGGCATTAATTGTGTGGAACAACCGGCCAGAGATACTGACTTGTACACACTGGCCTGGCCAGTGCAAACGATTGATCCGGCCTGAGATATTAATATCAGGGTAAATGGGTATAGCTGTCCCGGCGTATTACGTATGATCGTTGCATTCTCAAATGCCATGACCCTACCTAGTGCTTGCATTAGGGTCTCCGTACGCTATGCAGGGACTGCATGCTACACAGTACATGTACGTGCGCAGTGGCGGCAGTGGTCGGACAACATCTCGATATGCAAGTTGGATTACAGGACAGTTACAGTACAGTTAGCGTGAACATGTACGTGTACACACCGTTCCATTACACACGAGTTAACATCTACCTATACTCCTCCCCTTTCCAGTCACAGCCGGGCTTCCTAAACCACCTCTTCTCAGCACCTGACCAAGAAATTTCAACGCAATGAAAACAACGTGGGACCTGGCAGTAACCTGGGAGGGTTTGCAATACAGTACTAAAAAGGTTTTCTGAGAAATGCCTTTGAGAAAAGGTCCTGCTGGGATGAAAACGTCAGGTGCTCTGATTTTTTTTTTCAGATTTGCATTTTGGTGAAATCAGAGTGCACCATTTTTGCATTTGTTTCAGAAAAAAGACTAAAGTTTGCAGTGCACTCTGCAGTCAACTTCACCAAACTCATCGTAACATACGATCAATCGCAAGTCAACGAGCGCTGCATAAACCACACAGTTTATCACAGCTAGCGATGGGTTATGCACCATGGGTTATCCATCGTAAGTTCAGTTAAAACGCATCGTAAGGCTTTGTGAAATCCAGCCCAGCACATCTGGAGAAGACCTGGTTCAAATTTGCTTTTCACCACTGCTTCAGTTCAGCTGATATCAGAAGTCCGACAAGGGTCTAAGTCCTCCTCAGATAAACATGAAGCAACTCTGCAAAAAGGTAGAGTCCAACAGACCTTGGGGTGCCCTGTGATATCAATTGTATGCTGATGGCAGTGTATCAGATAAGCAGACCACTGATGATAGTGACTGAGGGAACAAATATCAAGGTTCTTATTTTCTCTTTGTCGACTGATAAACTAAGGTTCAATCATGGCCAGGTTGAGCGGATAATATGCATGTACAACTACAATTGATGAGGACAGCATTCATACATGTATGTATTTTATTCAAGACCAACAAGTTTCAGGATGAACATGATTCAAGATCAACATTCATGATTCAAGATCAGATGAACAGATGATCCGATATCAACATGATTCAAAATAAACATTGATTCAAAATCAACATGATTCAAAATCAACATGATTCATAATCATCATGATTCAATATCAAGCTGATTCAATATCAACATTGATTCAAAATCAACATTGATTCAAAATCAACATGATTCAAAATTAACATGATTCAAAATCAACATGATTCAATATCAACATGATTCAAAGAAATTTTTGACTGGACTGGGACCAGAGACCTCTAGTTTTGCACACAAGATTGTTCTTACCATCTGAGCTATCCAGCCCTAAATGATGGCCTTCAGTGTGGGAGCATTAATGGGCATTTCGTAAGTGTTCATTTCCCGACCCCCACTTAGCCACTCAGAGCAACTCTTGCAACACTTAATTCATTTAAAAAGGGTGTTTGAAAGCTTGTTCGTCATGCACGAGTAAATACATTAGCAGATCGTGAGCTGAGCACCTGACACTATGGCAGAAGAATGAATGCTCTGTGCAAGAACAAACGCCTTGGAAATTATCAACATTTGAAGGTTTCCTGTCCCGACTGTGACTATGAAGGACATTTCTTTTCTTTTCAAATTAAGTCTAAGTGCCATAGTGTGTTGCAGCAGTCAAAACTTACAAATTGGTGTGTTATTTAAGGTCATACAAATTTGAAAAATGTCAAAGAAAATTTGACTGGACTGGGACTTGAACCCAAGACTCTTGGCTTAATGTACATGTACATGTACCAGTGCTCTTACCATCTGAGCTTACCAGCCCTTAGATGGTGACCTTCCCAAAAAGTCAACTATCTTTGCAGGTGAGGATATACATGATGTAAATGGTCAATCTACATACCAGGGTATAACAAATCTTCTTTGCTCTACAAACCCTACCAGCAAAATACAATTATAATCAGTTTCAGAAGTGTTAAGGGCTTTGACAGATCAAATGATGTTTATCGTAAACATTGACCTTTGTTTTTGTTTTTTTCCAATTCTGGACAGAGTAATAATTCCAATCGCACATTCTGTTCGACGTACGCAAAAAAATGCCAAGCACCACAAGTGCTCAGCATAACATGAAACATCCATGTGTGTTTTTTAGGTCGCAGTTCAGCACTGGGCTTGTGCATCTGCAGCCCACTTCTTAATCTAGCAGGCAATCTTCTGACTGCTTGGCTGCCCTATGCAAGGACGATTACTTGTACACGTACGTCGCCGCACAGCATGGCAGCATCGCATTATCATATACGTGCGCACAGCGTACGTACTCGCTGAGGAGATGGGAGGCCAGCATAATGCAATCTATATTTATGTCCACGCAGTGTCTGTACACTGTTTGGAGCATTGGTCTACGGACAAATGAAGACCTTCGACTGGTGGCACTCTCTTGTCAAAATGAACCGTGGTTTGACAGAGGGGTGATTATTTTTTTTTAAATCCACGAGACCAACAAACCTGAATTAGTAGACTAGAAATGTGATTATGACACAATTTTTCATCCCATTCAAAATGACTGATTAACGTGTACCAGGAAATATATATAACTCATTTTATCAAAAAAATATGTGTAAATTAATTTTATGAATAAAATAAAATGACTACCAGGTTGTTTACTCAAAGGTTTCACTAGCCTTGTGGCTATTTTCTAGTCTGAATTTACAAACCCAAGGCACAAGCCCAGTAGAACAATCAATGCAACACTCATAGGGGAGTAATGATGTTCATGTGCAGTCCGTACACATACTCTGAATGTAAACATGCAGCATTCAGCTCAATGTTTAATGCACTATATAATATCAATGCAAATGATTCAAAAAAAGAAGACGAGATGAACAGAAACATTATAACACGTTGGGAATTGCATTCTTGGCAACGGTGCCAAACTCAACGGAAAGCGGTTTGTAGGTGCAAATTTCCTTTAGGAAATGCATCACACATTGACACAAACTGGAGATTTTTGATGGGCTTTTTTGGGGGGAAGGCTTCTAATTCTATGCAGCAATTAGATTATATTGTTCATCAGAGTGAGCAAGTGTGAGCAGACGCTAATTAGACTGGCATTAGCATTAGTCGTCGGTGGAAACCTGCCTACGTTTTGGGAATGAGCAGGAAGTGGAAGAGGTGGGATGGAGGCAGACACTGATTACTATTACGATTACGCGTGTGTCCCGACAGAAAAAAAAAATCGACGAGACTGATGAGACAGATAATGTGGGACTAAAACGAGAAACTAATGTCACGATTTTCAACTAACTTAAGGGAGAGCACGTTTTAAGGATGTAAGCATATTTCTACAATCCTCCAGATGTCTACAATTGGTTCGGTTCTATCAGAAACTAAAGAAGAAACGCTTCTGAAGACTTTTACGACTAATCCCAAATATATTGCCCCAATAAATGCTCCATGTTGAGGGTAATGGCACTTCATGTATGGGGAAATATCCCTCAAGGCACTTATGCAAATCGTAAGGATGTCTTAAGAATAAATTGATGGGAAGAGGTCTCTATGTTTCCGTACACGTTCACTCTCCTATCAATATAAACATTCAGTATTCTCAATTGAAACCATATTCACATTAAATGTCGTTAGCAGTTTTTACTTCCACTGGTCTAAAGACCCAATACAACATTGGGAAGATCGGAAAACATCGATATTTCCTTCAAATTTACAGTTTGTAGATGGTCATGATGGAATCCTTATGTTGAAATCTTAGGGTCTGGGATGCTGTACTTTCCTAGAAAACGTCCCTCAAACATCGACAAATAGTTCATTACTCGCAAGAAATAAACTATTTCTTACACTACAAAATGGTGCAAAAACTGTTTCTACTTTCTCAGATCACCATTTGAGCTAAAACCTTCACAGGATTGCTTTTTGGGATGTTTAATAGTTTAACACACAAACTGTGGCAATCTTTTGACCCTTACCAATGTTGTACAAGGCCTTTAAATGCCCAAAATGCAAGTCTCAAAAATTTAAGAGCGTCTGACGTTTTGATCCAGGCAGGTCCTTTCTTGAAGCCGGACCAAAACTAATATCGCTTGAAATTTAAAAGCAGGCCAGCCAGGTATTTACGATGAAGGCACGGATGGCCCACTCGCAGCCCGGCCGACTTTCCAATTTCAGGAATGGGCTCTTTGTATATAAACTAATGGCAAGGCCTACGGGTTTTGTTTGCTCATCGACCATGGAGCAGAATGCAAATCCCAGTTGGGACATTATCCCCTGACCCCAGGCTATTGTTTTAAGAGGGGCAGGTCTCATCACCTTTTCAATATGACTAGTGCGCGCTTAAAAAAAGAAATTGCATCGTGTGGTAAATAACTCTGCCTTCTAAATGTGTCTGATCGAAGGCTTAAAATTGCCTGTGTATTTTGAGTTATTATTTCGTGTATCATGGCATAATTTGAAGTGGTTGTTGCAACGAAAGCTCTCGAACTGGTAAGTCGTGGAGTGCTATCCTTGGGATGTTTTTGTATTAAGAAAATGCTTCCAAGCAAAATGCTTTCTGCCTTGGACAACCTGAAACGGACAAATCATAATATGACTGTGTCCGAATATATTGGCTGTGGCTTGAAATAACACCCAATTCTATGGGAACTGGCTGCAGCCGCTTGTTGGCGACTCCCATAGACTGGTGTGTACTTTCAAGCTGCAGCCAATGAATTCGGACGCAGCCTGAGCCAGAGGGGCTGACGTTTTGATCATTGTACTTTTGAAGGACCTTTCTCAGAAGATTTTGCAGGTGGGATCAAAATAAGCCCACATATGTGCGATTTTTTTGGAGCGCTAACCACTTCATGCTGGGACCTCAAAATTAGAGCACAGGTGGACACCACTTTTGTCCAACAAAACCATATGACTAAAGCCACACAGACGTCTGATTTTGCCAAGTTTACTCACTTGTACACAAAGTCCACTGTTATTGATTTATTTTACCAGTATTTATTGTTTCCGAATCCTGATTGTTTGGCATGTTTTGAAAATGCCACATTATTAAAAAAAAAAACACGTGGCAGTCATTGGAACTGAAAAGTGACCTAGAGGGAGGTGCATGAAGGAGCCACTGCTATAGAGATGAGTAAGAAAAGTGTACCTTTAACACCACTGAGCACTTTCAGCAGCAGATGGGGAGCTCGCATATACGTTAACCTTTTATTTTTAGCCCACACACAGCCGGCATCAGACCCCCATGTGGCATTAGCATGGGGAATGTATCCGCTAGTTTGAGATGCCAGCCTCTCAGAGCAGTGCGTGGGAGGGAATGCATATTCATGTTCATATCATACGGGGCACGTGGAAAAGTAAAACTTGTTTCTCAATCGGCTTTCTTGTCTTTTGGACTCACGGTGATGATTTTAAAACAGTGATGGAACTTCTTGCAAAGGAGTTCCAGACAGTAACAAGGCTTCTTGCAATGGTCCCAGACAGTGACAAGACTTCTTGCAATGGTCCCAGATAGTGACAAGACTTCTTGCAATGGTCCCACACAGTGACAAGACTTCTTGCAATGGTCCCACACAGTGACAAGACTCCTTGCAATGGTCCAAGACAGTGACAAGACTTCTTGCAATGGTTCGAGACAGTGGCAAGACTTCTTGCAATGGTCCCAGACAGTGGCAAGACTTCTTGCAATGGTCCCAGACAGTTACGGAACTTCTTGCAATGGTTCCAGACAGTGACAAGACTTCTTGCAATGGTTCCAGACAGTGACAAGACTTCTTGCAATGGTTCCAGACAGTGGCAAGACTTCTTGCAATGGTCCCACACAGTTACGGAACTTCTTGCAAAGAGGTTCCAGGCAGTAACAAAGCTTCTTGCAATGGTCCCAGACAGTGACAAGTCTTCTTACAATGGTCCCAGATAGGGACAAGATTTTTTGCAATGGTCCCAGACAGTGACAAGACTTCTTGCAATGGTCCCAGACAGTTACTGAACTTCTTGCAAAGAGGTTCCAGGCAGTAACAAGACTTCTTGCAATGGTTCCAGACAGTGACAAGACTTCTTGCAATGGTTCTAGACAGTAACAAGACTTCTTGCAATGGTCCCAGACAGTGACAAGACTTCTTGCAAAGAGGTCTAAGACTACAAAGACAGTGACAAGACTACAAAGAGAGGTCCTGCTTCTGGATTGCTTCCGAGTGATTTCACTCCACCTATGATTTTGACAGCCTAATGTTTCAGTTTGTTAGGACCTTTCTCTGAGGCAGAATAACTTTTTGGCAAATGACCTGCTAAAATCGAAGCTTAAGGCCCCATAAAAGATCTGAGATTTGCATTTGTTCAATGAATGGAAACTTCTTTTGCAGATCATATTCTATTATGATAATAAGGACTTAACCAAATAAATGTCTCATATATTAAATTACAACTTCTCTTTTACGTTATAAATGTGTTTGGACAAAAAGAAAATCAACTAAACAACAGACTTTACGCCAGTAGTTTTCCTGTCAACAAAGATTGGGGAGTAGACGGAAATGTACAAGTTTCTATCAAATTACACATTGACAGAATGTGACACGGCATGCCCTCCAACTCCAAACCACATCATAAGCCTCGTATTTGCAAGTCACTATGAGCTGGTATGTGTCAGGTGTGCCCTTCCTGTCCCCTCAAATTGATGTCTGTTTGTTTCCACTGCACAAACACCAGAAACATCAACAGCCCTGACCACTAAAAGGCAGCCAGAGCCATCTACTTATCACCGACGGGAATATCTAAGGGCCGCCTGAATATATCTTTCTTTAAACACAAGGTTCCTATCCCATCTGCTCAATCAATATAGAGGTGTACCAGCAGGTAAATTCAGTGGGGATTTAACGGTCTAAGATTTGTTTAAGCAACTGAAAATCCTTGGTAGCATTCTGTATGGGGGAAGAAAAGACTTTGACAGGGAAAATTCACGTAGAGGGAAAGAGGAGCAGAGGAAAGAGGTGACTTGGATGGCCAGCAGGAAAAGCTAGGCTTAGGGAAGGAGAACAAAATATCAGGGGGTTTTACACAATGTACTAGAGAAAGCAAAACACAGACAATTGTGGCATGATATGATCATCGACATCAAGAGATATGGAACCGGGAGAGTATTTTGAGCCCACTAAATCACAGTTGTGACATTTTGTAATTCGCTGCACACCATCAGTGTTCTACCTTCACTGCTCACACTTTTTTGACAGGTGTCCATGGGAGGGTGTGTTTATTCAGGATGGGGTAGGGAGTGCTGGGAAGACAAGCCACTCCGAGCTATGCCACACAATGAGAGACTGACGTTCCCCCGTTGCCATACACCCAAAAGCAAGAAGCATGCACCTGTTACGGGAAATTACGATTCTCTCACAGGAGAGCGCGAGTGGTCGACAACAAGGCTCTGAAGACAGAAGTGCCCCACTGCATGCAGAAACCAGAGGAAGATTTTCTTGCAATCAGAAACGAGACCTCACAAATCTCCATATTGCTCTCGGATAAATGACACTGCACAGATCTCAGAGCAAGTCGGATTCATCATCCCTGCCAGCTGGGCAGATCCTGACCTGTAAAACTTCCAAGGACAGAGCAACCAGAGGGGGGACTTTTTCTTTTAATTACTTGCCCTCTGACCCTCGCTTGGGTTACCCACCCCTCCCTGTCTACTAAACCCTGGCTGGCCACCCTCTGCCTCAATGGGGCACTTCCTAAGAAGGAAACTCATTTTTACTACGGAACAGGATGAGGGGGATGACTCAAGGAAGAGTATAATTACCTTGACCCGCTCTGCACAGAGTCTCATGTTTGTCGTACCCAGGGATTCACTCGTATGGGAACGGTTCTCAATCTTACGAGTACCGCTCACAATTGCATTGAGTAAGGTTCTCAACCTTATGGGTACAGTTTTCAATCATATGGGTATGGTTCTCAACCTTATGGGTACGGTTTTCAATCATATGGGTATGGTTCTCAACCTTATGGGTACGATTTTCAATCATATGGGTATGGTTCTCAACCTTATGGGTACGGTTTTCAATCATATGGGAACGGTTCTCAATCTTACGAGTACCGCTCACAACTGCATTGAGCAAGGTTCTCAACCTTATGGGTACAGTTTTCAATCATATGGGTATGGTTCTCAACCTTATGGGTACGGTTTTCAATCATATGGGTACAGTTTTCAATCATATGGGTTTGGTTCTCAACCTTAAATGAGTACGGTTTTCAATCATATGGGTATGGTTCTCAACCCTATGGGTATACCTAGTTCTCAATCATATAAATATAGTTGTGAATCTCATGGCCTTTTTTAACATTGCATACTACGATCAATCTTAGGCCACTTATAAAGTAGCATGTTTCATGGTTCATGCAAGAAATTGAACCAAAAAAAGTTTACCCAAAGCATGTCACGCTACAATTGATCACAAGTCTGGGAAACCAACCTGGCTCATACACATGTAGTGTACAGAGTTGATTGGTCCGTCCATTGTGCTGCAATGCTGTGCACTCTACTATAACTCAGGTTTACTGTGGTATGTGGCTGTACACTACCTCCTGTCTAGCATGATGAGAAGCACGCAAAGGCTATACATATACAAAATATTAGCCTGCTACACTACAATGCACACATCCAGGTATGTAGGCATCAGTGAGCCTGCCCCATTGTCTGACTCAATTACAGGGCACAAAAGGAAAGGATTTGAGGGCAAACTCAATTCCACAAATCAGCAAACCAGAACAACACAACCCAGCATATCTGCACACTGAATGGACTGAATCGTGGAGGAAGGGTCTACCATCGTCCCAGATACACCAAGAGACATATTCAATAGCCACACCTATCTAAACAGTCACTAAAACACCATGTACGTTTCATGTACACGGATATACAACTTATTCTGATGTCCAAATACTATTCCTCAATCATTCAACCACAGAAAGTTTTTTTTTTTAATACAAGTGCCTTTTGTTTTAATACACTCAGCCTTTGAGAAAGGTCCTGCTAGGATCGAAACGTCAGGCCCACTACATTTTATGATTTGCATTTTGGTTATTTTAGTCAGTAAGCAGTTTGCAACATTTTTGTATATCACAAGTGAAATAGTTGCAAAGATCAAATGGTAAGCTATTCATCAAGATAGTGGTCTAAGGTAAGTGAGAGTTTTGACAAAGCTTCCCAAGACAGATACAGTATTTGTTTCAAAAGACTAACCTCAATCATTCAGAATACCATGACTGCGTTAGTTTTTTGGGGGAGGGGGCAGTTTCCATTTTTTTTTAACGTTAATACAAAAGGATTTTTCAAATGGCAAAGAAAACGTAGACTAGACAGGGACTTGAACCCGAGATCTTTAGTTTTACCATCTGAGCTATCCAGCCCTTAGATGGCAGCCTTTCGAAATAGTCAACTAGTCTTTGTCAGGGTGGGGACACGTCAGAAGCATTCAACTTTTAATTCAAATAAATTTATTTGATTACCGGTAATACAAAAGCATTACTGTCTACTGATTCAAATGCCAAATAATGCAAATCTAACGTTTATTTTTTTTTTCTCTCTTTATGTTTTTGGGGTTCTTTCCTTGGCTTTTGGAGCGACAATAAAATTCACTCCATGCACTGCATGCACCTGTTCCCAAGAGTGAATGAACAGGAATGAGTGTGCCCAATCTATATAGCTTTTCCATCTAGAATCGCTTTTACTCGACCCTAAAGTTAGTACTTGAATATGATTAATAGCCCTCTTCAGATCGTTTCAAGAGGAATGGCATCTCCCAGGTTCCCGGGCTAGAACTACTAGGGCACTTCTGAAAATTACATTTGACAAACTACTGGTGCAATCTGCGTTTAATCTGTGGCATGCTTCAATTTCAATTGAAAATCTCAAAAATTTAAAGGGGCCAGAAATTTCAATCCTTGTGGGACTATAAAGGTGAGTTCAGAACATCATTTCTCAAATACAGGGGAACATGGCCACTCCCGAAATTCATGGACGGATAGCTGCATGACTGCTCAACCAGTTAAATTTCAATTCCTGAGGGGAAGTTCTTCTGCGAATAGGGATTTCAGGACAAGCGTTATCAAGATTGCATGGCAATTCATTTGTATGACTGATCCAGACAAATTTTTGTAGTTGTATTTCCTTTGAAATTATCCAGAGTGGTGTCTGGGTAGGTAATGCATAAAGCATAATTTGGGAGGATGGTAAAAGCTCACAGAAATATCATGATGTTTGCGTCAAGGAGAATAAGTAATTCAATGAGAATTTGACCTGCTCGATATAATAAGCACTAAATACCCTGTGCTATGCCCGATGCCCAATGAACAAATTTCAGGCAGTTCAGACAGGTATAAAAGCTAAGGTCAGATTCAGAAGCCCTGAAATTGACCATGACTGAGACATCGCACTTAGGCCTCCAACAAATCCCTGAAACAGGCTCTGGAATTGTCATCATCAGTCATCACACAAACCCTGCAAACACAGGCTATGGGTTTATCGCTGAACATGAAGGAGTATCGAACTAGGAACCGTGGTCAAAAGCTGGTTCCTGAGTATCTGTGAAAATAACCACTTCAAATGGGGATCGCTGCTAGTGGTGCAGCTATGCGCTGGTCCCTCCAAATCCAGACACCACTGCAATCCAAGTTTTAAACAGAACTCTTTTCAGCCAACCACAAAGCAATATGTGGCATGATAAACCCCAAACCAATATCCTATCATGCCAGGTTTAACTCACTTGTATACAGTGTCCTCTTAATGATTATTGCACAGATATCTATTGTTCCTGATTATTTAACACGTTTTGAAAATGGTCTTTAAAAAAAATAGTGTGACGGTCATGGGCACTGAAGTGGTCCGGTGAGGAGTGATATTTACAGGTGAGAATCATGAAACCAAAGCCGAAGATTATGTCGAGGGCTCTTAGTATATCACACTCGGTTGTCTTTCACAGACCTGCTCTGATGCAGGTCACAGTGACTCTGATCTGTGCAGGGTGATCTGAAAGTCATCTCACAATGAGTCAAAGATTTCTGGCTTCCGTTCAGAGTTTGATTCACGCCTTTAAAGGGACCCTCAGCTGGCGATCTCAAGATGCAAACAGAGATACTTGACAATGCACTGCACTGCAGTGTTGACAATTTGCAGTTTCCCTTTAAAATAGGCAATGCAATGGGCGATCGGAACTCTAGCTTTTAACATTGAGTAGACTTGCTACAAAAAATCTACAGGGTCTCTTTTGGAGCAGCCTTACACTGTAGGTAGGCTACTCAAAACAGGCATTGGGTCACCTAAAATCAGCAACTACAGTGTACAGAGACAGAAACCAGATATCTATCACTATAAGTTCTTAGGATTTTGCAGTAATCTGGGAATGTTCTCTCCCCCCCCCCCTCCTCTTGAGGTCAGTATGACTCAATCCACAGATTTTACCATAAGTCTGCAGGACTTTCATTCTTGCAAAAAGATGCAGGGGTCTTCTAAGAGACAAATAAGTTGGATTCCGGCCTAAAAGCTCTGGAAAACAATCAGTCACGGCCTTGAGAAAATTCAGGTAGGATTCTGGCACTGCACAGTAACAATTCAAAGATATTAGCAGCTAAAATAACTGGTATAAGCCAGAGGTCTGGGTTAAGTCCCAATCCCATTGTCTTTGCTAATTTCACAAATTTTGAAGTTCTCCTTCCCTTTATTTGGAGCATTTTGAATCAAAGAACAATAAGGGGCACGGGAAATAGAGGCTCTGGATCTCACGGTTGGTTCAGTCTTTAAATTTTATTTTGGGTACCACTGAGGGCCAACTTTGCCAGGGGACTCTGAGGAGAGGAAATGTGTCATCAACGTACGAGGTCCCCCCCGCCTCCCCCTTAATTCACCACCACGTGTTGGTTTCCCCACCGGAGGAAATTCAGTTACTCATTAAGGAGAGCAAAGCGGGGCAAAGGGAGTACAAACATGCCATGCTGGCCGGCCGGCATCCCTCAAGAAGAAGTTGCCGGCAAGACCACATGTACCGATACTTGACTATTTGGGAAAGGACATTGTACAGTAAGCCGCTAGATAGCACAGATGGTAAGAGTGCTGGTACGCAAAACCAGAGATGTCGCGTTCAAATCGTGGTCCAGTTTTCTTTGCCATTTTTCAATTACTTCTAAGAGTTCATTTGTTTTAGGGTTTTTTTTATTTTCACATTGTTCTTAAAACAAATCCAGATTCACAAGCTTCTACCTTTGAAAAAAAGGTCCTACCAGGATTAAATGTCAGAACCTCTACATTTTTTCTTTAGATTTACATTCTGATCACCTAAGAAGGCATGCAATATGCTGATGAAATTGCTGTAAAAGCCTTGTCTCTTTGAATGCTATAGATCCATTATCCACATTGCCCAGTTACACACACCTTCACGTGAACATGTACATGAGCAGGGCTAACCGTACATGGGCGTGTCTTCCATGAAAAAAAATTCAAATCAATTGAGATACAGCCCACAGGTCCGTCCTTATGTGAACACTGCCATGTGCAATGGCAACTCCGTAAGGATCTCTTTAACTTTGCCCTCCTGATTAAAGAAGCACCAACGACACGCCAAAAACCTGGGCATTTACTGCAGTCGTTTCATTGACTCCCCTGACAAAATTGACCTTTGCTCCCATTAAAGACACAGCGACCCTTTATATTACCAATTTGTACACCGATAGTGCAATCAGAAGCTACAGGCGTACAGCACAGGTCCCTTGGGTAAATATATACACAAGATAGCGGATAAGAGCAACGGGAATTATGTCCAGCGAGATGACCGATGAACTGCTGATTTGGGAGTACAGGTACCTCGTATGAACCACCCATGTGTATTACCACATCATGGCTTGACACACCTCTCGCCACAAGTTATTAACAAGATATCAGTCAAATTGAAAAATGAGCAAAGAAAGCTTTGACTGGACCAGGACTTGAACCCAAGACCTCTAGATTAACATACCGGTGCTCTCATATTCCATCTGAGCTATCCAGCCATTAGATGGAGGCCTTCCCAAATAGTCAACTACCCTTTGCAAGGGAATATCCGGTCACTAAATCCAACTAAGTTCTCAAGTCCGACCTTAGCTAAGTGCTAACTGTATTCACCCTAACCCTATCCAAACCTTCAGAATACCATACCCATGTTGATTTCAGAAGTGTTAGTACTGTATAATTATGACAAAAGTACAAACATAAAAAATGTATGGCAATTCAACATGAGCAGGACTTTTATCAAAAACAGAAGAGTGCCAAGAAAGATTCTGCAAAGTTTGAAATGTCAGGTTCTCATTTTAAATAGACATTTCAGAAGCATCCCCCTTCCCAAAAGTTGGTCAAGAATTAGTTTTACCACAACTAATCACTCACTTGCATATAAAAAAACTTTGCTCAGATAATGGAAATCTAAACTGAGGTTTGGAAAAGGGTACTGAGTAGAAGCTATTCATTTGATTCAGAATTTTTCATGCTACACAGGCTGAAATGCAAATGTACGTCTGCCAAAATGTCTTATGCAGCTTAAATAGATAGGCCTTAAATAGGCCTAAATTGAAAAGATTGAAGAAACTATTTTGTGTTTGTTGCACAGCAAAGTTGTGATAATTGATCAAATGTTAATCGGGTAGAAATTACGCAAACTAAATTTTGAAATGGTTATGAAAAAAACGATTACGAGCAGAGCGCTGGGTTTGTGAGTTTTTGCAGTTTCTCGAATGATATCTTCAGCATTCTCTGGAGACATGAGAAAGAGTACAATTCTGAAAAGCAACCACAAAGTTGCTCTTGATGAGAAAAATGTGACGGGCACAGAAATTTCTAGCACTAAAAAAAACATGACCAGATAACATTAAGAATACAAAATAATGACAGTCTTCAGACAACTTTTCATGCAATCAAATCAATCTCTCCCAGTCCGTCATTCGATACTCATGTGAATACTAGGTCAATCTACGTTCACAAATTAACTGGCGCTTAAAAATAATCCTCAGAATAAAAGTAACCCAGAAACATTTTGTTAACCAAACAAGTTCCCTTTACCCTTGGACTTGTACCCCTCGCCATGCGTGTGAAAAGTGTGCTGCAACCAATAGGAAAAATTAGGCCCACCTCCGCAGGGGACCTGACTAATTGAGTGGCCTTGCTGCAGTGGCGCGCATGCCAATCGATACGACGAACTCAACGAACACCAAATCCCCAAGATTTGACGACCGGCGAACCGCAATTTAGCCGTCAAAAACAGCCTTACATGCCACAGAAAATACACAATCTGGAAGAAAAAGACCTAATCTACAACATCATATGCAAGAACAGGGTGCAAAAAGCTGATTTGGGGGATTTTTTAGGGGTAAAATCTTACCTCGTCTTTTTTTTCGTACCGCACCGACATCTTGTTCGCCGCGAAAGAGCAGGCGTGTGGCATTAAGGGTCACGTGACGAAATGGGCGGGACCATTCTGCGTTAGGGGCTTTATGTGACGTAGGGCCAGAATATGCAAATTACAGGCAGCCTTTTAGCGCAAACGCATTTAGATGTGAAAATGCCTCCTTCCTGCATTATAATATTCAGGAAATTAGTGAAATTGAATTCCGAATTTAAACAGCGTTAAAACCTTTATTCGTTGATTTCCAAATACCAATAATTGATTCGATCATAATGTTCAAATCCAATCAGCATAAAGTGGAATACATTAGGTGTGGTTTTCTTCATAACCGAGATGCAAATAAGGTTATCTTTCATTTTTGGTTCTTGAAATAAAACATAAATTACACTTTTTACTTTCTTACAATGAAAAACCGAGAAGTCCAGTCAAAAATGGCATAACACTGACATTACAATTCATCCCTCAAATGCGCAACTGGAACTCCCCTATGATTGAGAAATGGAAAGCTCCAGATCCGTTCTGACGTCATGGAAATCTTTAGAGGTCCTATCTCAGCTAGGCGCTTCTATTGGCTGGCCCCGCGTACTAGCATGGCATTACACACGCATTGTCATAATCGCTCAGTCATTTTGGGAATGGTATTAATGAGGAAAGAGATACCGTCGCTCAACTAGGACTTTTTACTCAGTCCACTTTCATCGATCGCAATAGCTCGGTATATAATTTATAAGGACACATTCCATACACCATACAATAATTAGCCCGAGTCAAAAAGAAGTCAAGCCTGTAGTGGCAAGTCTAGTTTCCGGAGTGTAATAAAATTAATGGTGGGCGTTGAACTGAATTGAACAAGCCTCAATTTCACGTACAACCGAGGGCAGTGGATGGAAATATAGCTGATCGAGGATGATTCGCGATTTTCCAAACAAAATTTGAATAACGCATGTACTTTGATAGGATCAAATTATCACATACTATCTGAAAACATACACGTACATACGGGTTGAGGAATTGTACAGGAAGATTCATTTTTGTTGTGAGTCAAAAAAACAATGATATTATAGCTTCGCATTGTAGCCTATACTCGGAGTCGTAGGGCCCTTCATTTTTGTGGTTTGGTGAGAAATTTGAAATTATAGTAATAGTAACCGACCATGCCGTTCCACCAACAACTCACGAGAACGGAAATTTTTGAAAGTGTGTTGTTGTATTACTAGGATCCGACTTCTCGACTAAACTTTTCTTGCATTCATATTAGTGAGGCTTAGCTGTATGGTTAACTAATATTATTTTTTAAAAAGGAAAAAGTGACTGGGAACTTTTCGGGAAAAATCGAAAGAAAACTTTGCCAATTGGTCCGGGACTTGAACCCGAGACCTCTGGCTTTGCGTACCGGCGCTCTTACCAACTAGCAGTAATTATAAAACTCTGCTTTGGGGAGTTGCGCACCAGCGTTCATTAAATATACCATCTGAGCTATTTATACCATTTTAGCTATACGGTGGCCTTCCCAAAAATAGTGAACCTATCTTTGCCGGAGTGGGGGTACCAGTCAGAAGCAATTCAATCATTAACTGCCGTATATCTCCAGGGATCACACCCCCACTGAGGGTTGTTTGAAACAACCAATTGTTGTAAACCTGGCTACAGCAGCTCGGAAACCACACAAAGTGGATGCAGCTTTATCAATTTCATTTATTTCATTTATTTTTGAACAAATAACGGCAAAAACTGACTGGTTAATTTTGAAAAAATTTGAACATCTGGTTCTTCCAAGATTTTTTTTGCCATTTGCCAATTTGTTCAAAATTAACCAATCAGCTGTCCCGTTATTGTTTGCGTTTCACTTTTCTTATTCAGATAATTTTTGGCTTTGGAAAGAAGCCTAGTTGCGCACGCCATTTAAACACGTAACACGAGTGGCGTGAATTTTTTCTTTTTTTTTAAATGCACGCGCATACTATAGTAGTGGACTAGTGGGTGGGTGGATTGATAGCCACGCGACCGCTACGTCCGTTGACGTCATCAGTTCACATGACGTCATGAGGAAACGGATATCTGATGAGTTGACATAACCTGTTCATTGTGTCCGCGTAGAGATTATTATGTGCAACAACGACCTTGACACTTTCATCTTGGCATAATTATAAATTATACAACATACCTCTCGGCTTCGAACGACCGGTCTATCATGTTTTCATTCGGAAACTAGTTTCCTATGTTTTAGATATAGAAAGACAATTATTTTTTGGGACAACAATAATGTGAACAATGCATGGCAAAGAAAACTTTGACTGACAAGAATTTGAACCCGAGACCTCTGGTTTTGTGAAAACCATGATAGCTAGGGGTCTTCCCATCTATGCTATTTAGCCCGTAGCCTATAATGGTGGCCTGCCCAAATGAATAGTATTTGCCGGGATAGGGGGGTCTATGACTTGACCGGGACTTGAAAAACTTTAAAATAGCAAATGAAAACTTGGACTGGACCGGGTCTTGAACCCAAGACCTCTGCTCTCCCATATGAGCTATCCAGCCCTTATTATAGATGGTGGTCTTCCCAATTAGTCAACTAGTCTTTGCCGGGGTGGGGGTGTCTTTGACTAACTTCACCCGGACTTGACAAACTCTTTTTTTATTTTTAAATACCAAATGAAACTTAGACTGGATCGCTACTTTAATGAACCTAGGACCTATGGTTATTTTAGTACCAGTGCTCTTACCATCTGAGTTATCAAGCCCTTAGATGGTGGCCTCCAAATATTCAACTCGTCTAGATAGAAAACAAAATAATTAATAAATTCTACAATGTTGCAAACTGCAACAAGACAGTTCTTTTCAGGTCGTATAGTAAATGAAACACAGAGGGCGCCCTTGATAATGGAAGAACTCCAGCCAGCCAGTGTTGCGTATACGGAGTGCTTTCTCAGTACGGACGTACAATCTTGTGGCTCACGATAATAATTATACAAGTTACTAGCACACAAAAGCATAAAAAGCTACAGTTTTGGCTGTTGATCCTTGCACATGGCGTTCACGGAGTTAATTCCGACGACCTAACAACCGCCTCAGCGGTGTATAATTATACACCATGAATAGACCAAGGGCTGTTTAGATATTTTCTCAAAAGATCGCGGAGGTCGTCCTAGGCAAGGAATAGATACTATAAATTACTGATTCAATGGATGGAATCTGCTCATTGTCTGTTTCATCTTTAAAATGATGAAGCCAAGGGGCAATACAGAAAATGGGGCAATACAGAAATTTATGAAAACCAAATGAATGCTTTATTATCTTATTCATTTTGTATGTTCATTTACCCGTGGTAAATGAACCGCTCTACAAGCAGGGTAATCGTTCAGATCATTATCCCCCCTGCTTCCGGATCATCTAAGGCGTCTTCGGCAGTCACAGTTCATGGGACTTAAGGTCGTGGAGGCGTCTTGGGTGTTTTTTAGGAAGTTTTTTTAGGAATTTATGAAGAACCATTGATTCATTTCTTTATTTATTTTTTTATTATTATTTTTGTCTGTTCATTTATCTGAAAATTGGTGAATGGACTGTTCTACAAGTAGGGTAATCGTTCAGATCGTCATCCCTCTGCTTCCGGATCCAAAATAACGTCTGTGTTTACTTTCCTTTTTCACCGACCGCTTGACTTGAAAATTAGATGTCTTCATACATGTGCATCTTTGGCAAGAAAAGACAAAGAGAAAAATGACTTATTGTCTTCTTGGTATGGGTGGGTATTATATTTTACTATTTTATAGCTAATTACACCAGTCATCTAAACTAATTTAGCCGAAAGATTTATCCTAATTTACCTGAAGATTGGTGAATGGACCGCTCTACAAGCAGGTAATCGTTCAGATCGTCACCCCCCTGCTTCCGGATCCTAGCGACATCCAGAGTTCCATCCTAGGAGTCCCATCTCGGGAGTCGTACACATGACACCAGATGTTCTTCTTGCATCTAGCTGTAGCAACAAATGGACAATTACAACATTAATTAAACCACCCCGTTGGTTTTTTTTTATGAAAATAAGTCCGTATAAAAGAAGAATACACGAGGGTGAGGGATAAAGATTAACAGACAGAAAACATTTTAAATTTACTTCTTCTTCTTTTTTCGATCCTGCTAGGATCGAAACGTCAGGCACACTAAATTTTAAGATTTGCATTTTGGTCATTTTAGTCAGTGAGCAGTTTGCAACATTTTTGTATATCACTTTACTTATTTTTTTCTTAAAACATTTACCTGAAGATTGGTGAATGGATCGCTCTACAAGCAGGTAATCGTTCAGATCGTCATCCCCCTGCTTCCGGATCCTAGTGACGTCCGCAACCGGTTTTCTTCCCTTTCTCTTTTTCTTCTTGATATCTCCTTGATTTTGATTAACGATGTCTTTGATATAATCGAAAATAATGGGTTTAAGCAACATCCATGCAACACGAAATATTTCTAGATGAGAAAGGAACAATGCAATTATTTGCAAGAACATAAAATTATGTAATAATGATTATTTATTTATAATTATTTGCAAGTATATAAAGATTAATTTTAGTTTCCATCAATTTAAGTACAGCAGTTGATATACCAGTGGAATTGTTTAGGCCTATAGTTTACATGTTCTTTATAAAAAATGACTTCAAGGTAAAAGAAACTTACCAAAGCAGAGAAATAATTATTATGGACAACACTGGCAAAGGTCCGCTGGTTCTGAAGTCGGAGATCAGAGTTGTTTGGATTTCGGATTTCAAATTTCGGATTTTAGAGGTCGAAGATTGAAGATTGGTCGGAGAACGAATTTCGGTTTTCGGTGATTTGATTTCGAAGATCGGATTCGGATTTCGGTGATTTGATTTCGAAGATCGGATTCGGATTTCGGAGATTGGATTTCGGAGATCGTATTTCGGAGATCGAATTTCGGAGATCGAATTTCGGAGACGGTATTTCGGTGTTAGGAGAAAGAATTTCGGAGATCGAAGATAGGTTTTCGGGTTTCATATTTCGAAAAACAAATTTCGGCAGTGATAGGAGAACGAGGATCGGATTTCAGATGACGGAGATCGGGAAAAAAAATCGGTTTCGGAGATCGGTTTTCGGTGATCGGGTTTTCGAAGATCGGAATTCGGAGAGCGAATTTCGGATTTCGGCTTTCGGAGAACCATTTTCGAACCTTGGACCTTGGAGTCTTGAACCTTGGATATTGAATCTTGAATCTTGAATCTTGAATCTTGAACCTCCATCCTTGATTATGCTTTCTTGAGTCTTGAATCCGAGTAACCTTGGATCTTGAATCTTGAATCTTGAATCTTGAATCTTGAATCTTGAATCTTGAATCTTGAATCTTGAATCTTGAATCTTGAATCTTGAATCTTGAATCTTGAATCTTGAATCTTGAATCTTGAATCTTGAATCTTGAATCTTGAATCTTGAATCTTGAATCTTGAATCTTGAATCTTGAATCTTGAATCCTGAATCTTGAATCTTGAATCTTGAATCTTGAATCTTGAATCTTGAACCTTGGATCTCGAATCTTGAATTTCCGTCTTTGATTATGCTTTATTGAGTCTTGAATCAGCAACCTTGGATCTTGAATCCTGGTCCGTGAAAGCCCTTGCTTGAATCTTGAATCTCGGTCCTTGAATCTTAAGTGTCAGATCTTCAGTCTTGAAGCATGGTGGGAGCTTGAAGCTTGTCGTTGACCTACCATTAACCCTACGACCTTAACCATATAGCCCTATTTCTACCAGACCCTAACACCCTATCCCAAGACCTATACCCTAAATGATTAAAACAAAATACAAGTTTATGGTAGTTGAATATTATGAAATAGGGCGTTAGTATTTGTGTGTGCATATTTTAGGCGGGCAGTATTTTCGCCTCGGTGACGTCATCATGACGCGATGTCCATCTTGCTTGCGTGGTGAATCCTAGAGTTTCAAAGTTCCTGAAGAATGGATTGAATCCACAAGGTGAAGATTTGTTTCCTGGGTGTTGATGAGAACGAAGTTATCACGTGAAGGGACGATACCCGCAGGTGTGATGGTCACTGAAGAGTGCTCGTGAAGGCTTAGCAAAGTCCAGTTGTTTTTAAGTTCAATATAGTCCATTCCATCTTCTGCAGGCTTGCCCTAAAAATGCAGTGTAATCTTATGTCTGTTTAATGGATGTTTTGAAGTTAAGTGTTCAGTATTTCTAAAACCAAAAAGAATGCCACCCACCCCAAAAGATCTATCAAGTTTAGCTTGTTGACACCTTTGTACCTGGTCAGCCTATTATCAACCCATACCCATTACAGGTGCGTGGTATATCCTGTTAAATCAGCAGATTTTAAATCAAAATGTCTCAACCCACCAACAATGGGCGCGTGGTCGATCCTTTGAGACTAGCACATTTCAAATCAAAATGTCTCAACCCACCCATACGGGCGCGTGGTTGATTCTTATTTGAGACTACTACTATAGTTAATTTTAAATCTAAATGTCTCAACCCACCCATACGGCCGGGCGCGTGGTCGATCCTTTGAGACTAGCAGATTTTAAATCAATATGTCTCAACCCACCCTTACGGGCTTGTGGTTGATCCTTTTAAATCAGCAGTTTGTAAATCAAAATGTCTCAACCCACCCATACGGGCGCGTGGTCGATCTTTTGAGATTAGCAGGTTTTAATTATATCAAAGTGTATCAACCCATTGAAAATTAATGAGCCCGTGGTTGATCCCTTTAAATAAAAATGGTTTTAAATGTTTATACAATAATAATTATAAAAATGTTCATGTTTTTCAAAGTCAATAGTGTGGCTTCTTGTTTAAATTCAAAAAACAAGTTTCTGTCGGCAATTAATTATACATGGATAACACCCGCGGCATTTTCAAAATGAATTTCAAAATGAATTTCATGAAAACAAAGTGAGAAAAAATTGCCAGGTACAAAGGGAACTAGTTTGACCCAATTTCAAGTAATGTAACATTGCACCAGTCATTGTTACATTGTGTCCCTACCTTATGTAAAAAAAGAAAGAAAAAAAAAGTGCTGCCCATCCCTAAACTGAGGTTTAGGTGTCTTGAATATAAGTATTATGATAATGAATGTTATAGAGATCTCTATGTCTGTTGAAATTACTAGTATTGAAAGTTCATGATAGTTCATTGTCTCCTGTAGAGATTATCAGATTGAAGTTCATCAGGTGTGGATGGATTTGCAGATTGAAGAAACTGGTGCAGATGGATTTGCAGATTGAAGAAACTGGTGTGGGTGGATTTGCAGGTTGAAGAAACTGGTGTGGATGGATTTGCAGGTTGAAGATACTGGTGCAGAGGCCTGGGATTTGCAGATTGGAGAAACTGGTGCAGATGGATTTGCAGATTGCAGAAACTGGTGTTGGCCGATTTGCAGGTTGAAGATACAGGTGCAGATGGATTTGCAGATTGGAGAAACTGGTGCAGATGGATTTGCAGATTGAAGATACTGGTGTAGATGGATTTGCAGATTGGAGAAACTGGTGCAGATGGATTTGCAGATTGGAGAAACTGGTCTGGGCCAATTTGCAGGTTGAAGATACAGGTGCAGATGGATTTGCAGATTGAAGAAACGGATGAGGATGGATTTGCAGATTGAAGAAACGGATGAGGATGGATTTGCAGATTGAAGATACTGGTGTAGATGGATTTGCAGATTGGAGAAACTGGTGCAGATGGATTTGCAGATTGAAGAAACAGATGTGGATGGATTTGCAGATTGAAGTTACATGAGGTGTGGATGGATTTGCAGATTGCAGAAACTAGTGTGGGCGGATTTGCAGGTTGAAGAAACTGGTGTGGATGGATATGCAGGTTGAAGATACTGGTGCAGAGGCCTGGGATTTGCTGATTGGAGAAACTGGTGCAGATGGATTTGCAGATTGCAGAAACTGGTGCGGGCGAATTTGCAGGTTGAGGATACAGGTGCAGATGGATTTGCAGATTGGAGAAACTGGTGTGGATGGATTTGCAGATTGCAGAAACTGGTCTGGGCCAATTTGCAGGTTGAAGATACAGGTGCAGAGGGATTTGCAGATTGAAGAAACGGATGAGGATTGATTTGCAGATTGAAGATACTGGTGCAGATGGATTTGCAGATTGAAGAAACAGATGTGGATGGATTTGCAGATTGAAGTTACATGAGGTGTGGATGGATTTGCAGATTGAAGAAACTGGTGTGGATGGATTTGCAGATTGAAGTTACAGGTGTGGATGGATTTGCAGTTTGCAGAAACTGGTCTGGGCCGATTTGCAGGTTGAAGATACAGGTGCAGATGGATTTGCAGATTGGAGAAACTGGTGCAGATGGATTTGCAGATTGAAGTTACAGGTGTGGATGGATTTGCAGATTGAAGTTACAGGTGTGGATGGATTTGCAGATTGAAGAAACTGGTGCAGATGGATTTGCAGATTGCAGAAACTGGTGCGGGCGAATTTGCAGGTTGAAGATACAGGTGCAGATGGATTTGCAGATTGGAGAAACTGGTGTGGATGGATTTGCAGATTGAAGAAACTGATGTGAACGGACATTGTTGAAGATTACATAAACAAGTTTTAGATATGGTCAGAGGCGCATCTAAGGAATGGCAGGTAATGAGTGACAATTCTTGAAAAGGTGCACTGAATGTACTAGGTTGGAGCAACTGGCATTGTAGAGAAAATATATATCTTCTTTTCATAAAATTATACATTAAATTTCCAATTTGATATATTGGCCATCATTTGCTCATCTGAGTGTTAACAAATGTTTCCTTGAATTTTGAACTCAAGATTCGGTGTTAATTTATCTAAAAAATAATTTGATGGTGAATTATCTATAAACTCTTGAGTATGAACAGAGGTAAGTTTTATCAGTTTCCATGGTCACCATGCAGTTCCTTAAATACGCCACTGCAGTTGAATTAAGTTATTACCTGCCCTTCCACCCCAACCTGTCGCTCGCTGCTTTGATCGCTGCTTGCTCGCTTTGCCGCATGTCAACACATCTCATCACACTCAGGTTTCAATCACACATCATCATCAGGTGCCAGGCAGAAAACGAAAGTAGTTCATTCATGTTTTACTGGCTTTGTTTAAGGTCCTGCTAGGATCGAAAGCGGGTCAGGCCCTCTATTTCTTTTTCTTTTTAAGATTTAGAATTTGGTCATGAAAACTCAATAAGCAATTTGCAACAAGTTCGTATCACATTTATGTTAGATTCAAAACATTAGCTTTATCCATAAATCATTGTAAATGTTTAGTTGGGATTTCGAGAATATTTTCATCCTCTGGGTGATGATAATGTTTTCTGCCTCACACCCGAAAAAAGCTAAATAATTAATCTAATTAACCTATTTCTGCCAACTAGCCCAATTGACCTATAACTACCCTCGTTAGCCTAACTAACCTTTACCCTACCCTGAGCTCAGGGATTTTGTGAGCCAAGCCCGAACCTACCTAGTTAGCTGACCTAATTCAGCATAGATAAACAACTCAACTTCAAGAAGCACCCAGTAATACTTATAAGATTTTTTGATGTTTTATAATTATAGCCAACATTCATGCTGTTGGACAACCAAAAATTGTGGGGAAAGAGTTAAACAAATCAAATTTCGATTATAAGTGGATATTATATTTGATATTAAGTCAGTTGGTTGCTCACAAAGCTGTGTTTGAGACAAGATGAAAAAATCCCTCCCATTTCTGCTAACCTCAAGATTAAAGCGTTAAAGCGTTATGAGTCTGTTGCTTTGACCTATGCTTTAGATATAGGGCAAATAAAACCGCAACAGACACGAAGCAAAAAAAGGCGTGTACATGTACATTATACATGTCTTGTATGTACAATTATGTATACGGTATGTACTGTACATTATGTACATGTACATACAGTTTACTGTATGTACATGTACATGTGTTGTACATGTACATGTACATGTACATTTACTGTACATGTACATGTTTACATGATGTACATACGGTATGTACATGTACATACATGTACATGTACATGTACATACATGTACATGTACATGTACTGTGTGTACAATCATAGTACATAGTTTATTATTAAGCTGTCTTTTAGATGTCTTTTAAATAGTACGTCAGGTTAGTCTGTCTTTTGTCTTCTGTCTACCTGAGGCTGGCAGAAACAAGATGAGAATTGTTTTCCCAAGTCCTGATAATACAGCTTTGTTTTCCTTTTTGACAATAGATTATTTACTGGGTGCATCTTTATAAGTTGAGTTCACACAACCATCACATCCATTCACCCAACACGATTACTCAGCCCAGATGCTAGCGCCGCTTTGCTGCAGTAAATGCATCGCATGATTAAATGAATAATTACCTATAAACAATAATTCACATTTCTTTACTGACCAAAGAGGGAGTTTCATCGACGCCATTTTAAGAGATTGAACAAATAAATTGTGAAACAGAATGATGTGCAGGACTAATAAAATTTCATCCAAATTTGTTTTGGTCAAATTCAATAATGATTATTGTCTGTTCTCTTCCCAGTCCACAAAATTTATCATAATGTTGGAGATGGAATGTGCCAGGTTTTTTTCCTACCTAGAAAAAGAAATAGATTCTTTTTAAATTTTGTGACTTTTACTAGAATCCCTGTATATTTTAGGGACTGTAAACAAAGGGACTCTAAACAAAACGTCATTATAGCGCCCTTTTTGGTCAGATAAAGAAAATAATCAATTTACAGAGTTAACAGTTTGAAAAAAGTAAACATTACAGTAGATAACTAGATATGGTCCCCAACAAATCTTTGAAGATAGAATTCTTGACTTAATTGAAGAAGATCCATCCGTGGAGAGGTGCAGGGGGTGTCCTTGAAGAATTGGGAATCTTGGTTTGAATTACAGGGTAGTCTTGATGGGAGGCAGGAGTTTGCAATGCAGCAAAGTTGACGAGAAGTTCTTGAAGCAGAGTATAGATAAAGACACTAAAATCGAACATTCAGTTCTCAATCAAGTTCATTGTAGTTTCATGCCCGAGTCCAGAGGCCCTAATGTGACATGACTTTGTTTTGTCGACATGTTTTGTATTTTAGTTTCAGTTGTTTTTATAAAATCTAAATTCACCCACCCATTGCTTGTTGACTAAAAACTAATGATAACTTTGGAGCTAATTAAAGTGAAGGGCTAAGTTAGTGTTGGCATTCAGCCAACTAACCAGGGTACCCAGAAATCAACCCACCCATACAGGGCACATGGCTGATCTACCTGCGACATAGCACAATCATTAAGAAATATTAATTTGTTCATCAACCCACCCATACTGGGTGAGTGGTTGTTTCAATTAAGTTTGGCACACTTGTCCAGTCAACCCACCCTTATAATGGGCGTGTGGTCGTTACATCAAAAAATTTATCAGAGGTTAGATAATATAAATTAAAGGAAAACAAATCAACCCACCCTAGGAGGGCGCGTGGCTGATGAAATGGAGGTTATTTTTTATCTACCCACCCAAAAAGGGCGCATGGTTGTTTCATGTCAATATTAGCAGTCCATTAGCAAAGCAATTTTAATACAAATTAATAAAAAAGCAACGTCCACTTGGACTGATACAACAAATGACACAAATCTGTCTTTAAAAAAATAAAAATAGTCATTAATAAAATGCAATAATAATGGGAACAAGATCAATACAAGCAATTATTGTCAAAACACTGAGCGGACCAGGATGTTGTATTATTTAACATGACCAGGCGCGTGACAAAATAATGTAACCTGTTTCTGCAAATGTAACAATGCACCAGTCAATGTTACATTATGTTCCTAGCCCTAACCTTAACCCCCACCCCAATTGAATTTAAATTTAAACATGTAATTTAATTGTACAGTGTTATGAATATGTGCCAGTTATTGTGTTTGTGTAAATGTTAGCATTCTAAAGTTCACAGTTCATTAGCTCTGTCAAAGCAAAAGTTCTCGATGGCCAAGTGCATGCAAGGCGAATGTTGTCAGCTCGGATCCATTGGTGACAGGTGTTTCTGTGTCCTAGTCCCGATGTGTCAGAGAAGATGTTTCCCTTGCAGATTATCACTGGTGTCTCTCACATGCCACAGTCCCAATTCAAAGTTTAGATTTAGTTTTGGATTCACATGTACAATCAACAATTCAGTGTTCATACCACAAAATCATCTATTTGCTTTTAAATTTCAAGCAAATAATGGGAGGGAAAACTTACTTCGAAAAAATAATTTAGAATTATGAAGTAGGGGCCTATGTTCACCAAGCCTCCAGGTTCAAGACTCAAGGTCAAGTATTTTTTTGTCAATATTTAGAGACTATTTTTTTCTATTCCGACAACATTGTCCATAGACCAATGTGAAAATTTGTTTATTTCTTGCTCATATAGACAATATTTAAAGGCCAAAAAGTAGAACTTGAAGCATGTATCTCGTTATGAAAGCGAATTATAGATTACTTTGTGGTATGATCGATGACTTACAATAATTTCTCCCCACTTAACTCAAGCAGCTGCCTGTCGCCTATCTCGCTGCTTGCATGCGCTGCTTAACTCAACACTCACTTCAGTCCAGCATCCACTCCCCCCCTTAAATACACCACACACAAACACCACATTCACCTCCTCACTACACGTACATTACAACTGAAGAGTTCATTTCTAAATGAAATCAGCTCTTTAGTCTTAGCCTAATTAATTTAATTAGCTAAAACTAGTTACAACTAATCTAGTTCTCACAACCATGTATACTCACTCATACTGAACTGCAAGCGCAATGCTGCTTTGAAAGCCTGCTTTATCGCTGCCCCTTAATTAAACAAATTATACATTCATAAATCAACCCTAAACCTTATAATTCGGAACATTTTTGGGACTGTTGGCAACTGTCGTAGACCTAGTAGCCATAGGCCTAGATGTCTGGTTTCCAGATGATTTCTCAGTGCCATGAAGGGTGGCTTTAAAATACCAGGCAATGCTGTTTAGCAAATGAAGCAATGACCAGTTGAAGTTCATAAGCTTGAAGAAATTCTGGAAGTTTCAGTCAAGACATGGTGCAGAGATGGAGTCAGCTCACGTGAAGTGAAGCAGAATGAGCAGACAGTTCAAAGTTCATTCTTTGATATCGAAGCAGGCCCCTGAATTAATGTTTTTGTCGTGTTTAGGATGTTATGTTTGCTTGGATTGATTTCCTTTTAAGTTTAATTATGGTTTATAAAATACCTCAATAATACCTAAGATTAACTAAGAGTTTTGGTTTAAGTAAACTATACTACCAAAGTCGTATAAGGTCCCTAATGTTTTCCACCTATGAATTAAATTCAAAGTGGATCCCTGTCTCTAGTGCAATGATCCCTGTCACGCCTTGGCCGATCCCTTAGTTGTTTTTTGTTTGCCTTTACAAATCTCGAAACACCTGGCCGCAGTGTTGCTATTTATAAAAAAAAAACATTATACATACATAAAGAGTGTCTGATCAGCTTCGCACATAACCACGTCCATTTTGGCGCCCAGCCAACATTACATCGATTGCGAAATACACAGGTGGGTATATAATTTATATAGCGCGTGCCTGAGCGCGCGTGCGACCGGAGCATAAGCCCCGCCTACTTTTAGTCATGTTTTGCTTTATGCAAATTAGCCCGGTGAAAACATGGCCGCTCATAGATGCATAGAACGTGCGGTATGAACCGTGCAGGGTGGACGACCTGATTACACAATGGAGGGTCACACAACGAGGTGAAACGACAACCCTTTGAACACAATGCACGGCCTGGTACATGTCTGGCACCGGTCTGACACATGTCTGGCACATGTCTGGCTCACGTCTAGAGGTGTAAACACAAAAAAAGATGATTTTACAAATCACAGACAGACTTCGAAAACCAAACATGAAAACGGCCGGCTTTTCGACAACCGTTTGTCTCAATTTTATCAACAGTAATTGTACTTTTTAGTTTCGGGCATTAGTAGGCCTATACCGAAATCGTTTTTTTTTTTAGCGAAGTCTCGGTAACATTTTGAGCAGGTGAAACGATTTTCTGCATTATTTATTTTATCCCTTCCAAAGTGTGCCCTTCTGATTTCAGATTTTATTTGGAGAATAAACTGGAATTTAGTGGCGACAAATTCGGGTGCTTAGCCACATTTTTTCTAGCAATTATTTTATTGCAGGTTCGCAATTTTATTACAACAAAATGGGTTTACTAACTTCTTGGCTCGTCACATTTTTAAGTGACTTACCAATACCGCTTTAGGATTTCCGACGCTTGAGCTGCAAGTCCAACTTGTCCAAGGGGAGCTCCGAAAGTTGACTGGCGAAAGTGCAACGGGAGGCACACTGACTAGTGACCGTCTCGACTGTGTATTCCTAGAGTTTTCTTACCTATTGTTCCGGGAGAACAGAGTAAAACAAATCCTGTTTGAAGTTCATGAGAGGTTGGTCTCTCTACTTCAGCACTTCGTCGAATCACCGGTGCCGTATACAGAAACGACAACACGGTCCAAAGCCACTGACAGACAGCGGCATGCGGCGGGAGGGAGTCTCGAGGCGTGCCTGTCCGGGCCGGACGGCGGTCCGAGGCCGCCTCCGAAGTCGGTCGCCGTACTCGGCCAAAGTTCCACGGCGGGCCTCCTCGACGGCACTCGGTGGCCTTCCTGGGTTGCCCTGCCGGCTGCGTTGGTCGATAAGCACCTCCAAGATGTCCCCCAAGTATAGCTGATGGTGAGTGTTGAGTCCCTTCAACCGGTTCCCTCGAAGCTCCGGTCGGTGAAGACAACTTTCAGAGTTCTTCCTTGGCGAATGCAGACAGCGACAGACGAATTGACATGAGTGCACGGGGATTGTTGGCCTCTCATGAACTCGACAAAAAGACGACCGTCGGTGTAGATATGCTTGCAGTTTGCAGCCAAATTTAGGAAATCTGCGGCTCCCCGGCACACTGAAACTGTGCAGTAGTTGTTCACGCTGACTCTGAGTAACTTCGCGCACAGTAACACATTTTTTTTACGGAAATGTAAAAAGACGAAAGTTCGTCGCCGAATTCATGAGCAAAATGTTCACAGGTCAAGTGCAAAGTGTGGAATAAAATTTGATCCGCGCAAATATACATTTACGGTAATGAGGCCGAGGCCGCGACCTGCAATTAGCGCATCAATCGGGACCACAAGCCGAGTCACTGTTGTACTATAGACTATGGTATTACTGCGCTCGACTTCGACAGTACTGCTGACCGTAGAAATTGTGCAGTCAAAGAGGGGCACTATTTTACGTTGATTTTTGGAGGGAAAGAGCAGACGATATTTTGCGAGCATTCTGCAAATGTTACTTTTTTCGCCGGAGCTGATTTGCATATCAATGGAAGGAATGTCGGTGACCTGACCTTCTCCTACTGCACGTTTAAAGGGATCGGCTGTGTATTTTGAGGTAAATGCTCGGTACATGACGTGTATCATCGAGCTCTGAATTATTTCGGGATATTGCTGTTTCTTTTTACTTTTTCTTTTCACCATACATAACAGCAATTTCCTTGTTCATATGTTTTTACTGAGCTGATTCTAAAAGTATAGAGGGCCTAATCTTTCGATTCTACCAGGACTTCTCTCAGTCTTCCTTCCTTTTTTTACTCGGTTGTATTTTGATATGCTACTGACTTGTTTCAGAATCATATATTTCAATATTTGTATTTTTATCATTGAATGGGGCATTTTTTCAACCAACTTGATGGCAATCAGTTGCACTTCACAAAAATAAAAGAAGCTCTTTAAAATACTAAGGACTGGGGGTTTTTTTTTTAGAGAGAGAATGATTTGGAAGGTCTAGAGTGATACGTAAAACTGTTGTAAACTGCTTAATGACAAAAATACCCAAAATGCAAACCTCAAAAATTAGGATGGCCTGATCAACGTTTCGATCCTATAAGGAGGACCTCAAGTTTCCCAATTGCATATTATGCAATTTGCTAGAATAGAAACGTCAGGCACTCCAAATTTTCTGTGGTTTGGAATGGCAATGATTTTACCAGTAATTCCCTCTGTACCAGAGTAATAATTAAGTATTTTTTTATTGAAGCCTATAGGCCTAGCTATTATAATTCCCCCCAAAGTTTGGCCAAACATTATTGGTTATAGGCGTATAGGCTAAACCCACTCAGTCTTCCTCCATGGTTAAAAGCCCTATACAACATTGGTAAAAGATTGCCACAGTTTGTGTGTTAAACCATTAGACATTTTAAGAAAGCAATCCTGCGAAGGTTTTAGCTCAAATGGTTATCTGAGAAAGTAGAAAAAGGCAAAAAACCGTCACGGTTTTCTAAAGGCGGTCTGTAAGAGATCTGAGATTCACCCCCCCCCCCTCCCTCCGCCGCTTTGCAGAAAAAAAAACATGTACACTATAGTAGCATGTTTGGAACAAAATTGCCAGTAATTCCCTCTGTACCAGCTAGGGTTAAATATGTATTTTTATTTAAGGAGTATAGTCCTATGTAATTCCCCCAAAACAAAATTGGTTAGTATAGGCCTATACTAGGCTAAACCCACTGTAATTAATTGATTAATTTGCCAAACCATGGAGGAAGGCCAAACCATGTGGAGGACCCCTTCAGTCTTCCTCCATGGTTATTTAAACCATTCCTCCATGTTTAAACTAAAGGCCCTATACAACATTAGTAAAAGTCAATCCTGCGAAGGTTTTAGCTCAAAATGATTATCTGAGAAAGTAGACAAAGGCAAAAAACCGTCACGGTTTTCTCACCGGTCTGTAAGAGATCTCAGATTCAAGCCCCGCCCCCCTCCCGGGCCCCGGGCCCCCTGCCGCTTTGCAGAAAAAACACGTATACCCTGTACACTGTAGTATGTACATGTACATGTACATGTACACATGTGTACACATGTACATGTACATAGTAGTCTGGTAGTCTGGTATCCATCATGATAATTACCAATGTCCTTAAATATGAAATGAGTCTAGGTTTCTGACTTCCATATGGTTGTGTGGACACGTTGCAGGTCAGCCAGTACTCAGTGCAGTAGATATAGACAGTACTATCGGGATACTATCGCCCAGGAAGAGCCAAGCTGGACTTACGATCGAGTGAGGGTTATTTAATTATTTGAAAGAGCAAAATGATTTCAATTGCGGCTACAAAAAATGTAGTAGTATTATTAACTTAGTACCCGTGGGGCCTACGTCATCAGTACATCATACATTTAATTTCTACTCATTTTAGTAACTACTTAGTAACTACTCAAGTTATTTTTAGTTTTACCATCACTATCGCTCGGTATCACGACTCAGAGTCAGAGATTCTTGTTTTGTTGTTTACGAAGTTGCATGATCTGATGTTTCCATTACTGTAGGACATTTATCGAAGTCAGATTGACAAATAGGCAAGTACAAAACAGATAGGAAGGGAGAGATCAGAGAGGCAAAAACGATACGAACGACATAAAAAAATATATATTATTTATGTATGAGAAAATATGGTACAGTTTAATGGTAGATAGATAGATTAGTCATTTAGTGGGAGATCACAGGGGAAGGATGGGAGAACATAGGGAAGAGGATATAAAGGGATTAGTTAAGTTATAGTCCCACTTAGTTACTGGGCCGCTAGGACTAGGAGCTCCCCTTAAACGAGTTTTGAGATTTCGGGCACTTTTGATTAGTTTTAAGGCCTTCGGTTGAGAATTAGTGTTTTTGTATATTAAACGCGGTGGGATGGGATGCTAGTACGACAGACAATCTCAAAACCCGTTTAAGGGGAGCTCCTAGCGGCCCAGTTAGTGGGACTAGTACAGTTAAGGTTTGTCACATTAATTATGTATAATTATATTAATGTATTCAAACATTTGAGAGTCCCTGACATTTTGATCCAAGCTGGATAAGTCTCAGAGAAATTGTTTGCATTTCAACAAGTTGTTGGTGTTTTCATATCCTCAGAATACTACTTGAAACACTGTAACTGGCCAACTCGTACTTTAGTAAACTCGTACCTTCGCCAAAGCCATTCCATACTGCCTTGTAGGTGTAGTTGTACCTTCGTCAACTCGAATTTTCATCAACTCGTACCTTAGCCAACTCAGAATCATTATTTTTTAATAGGCTTGCTTTACTTTGAAGAGAAAATTACTTGATACAAAATGTTGTAAACTGCTTTCAAATTTTCAAAATTTAGTGGGCCTGACATTTCGATCCTAGCAGGATTTTTCTCTGCCTTTGTAAGTCTTTTAAAATGTCTGTTTTTCTTTCTTTTTACAGAAGCTAGGTGCATAGAGGATATCTTCTCCCGTTTTCGATCCCTTCTTTTGAGAATTACTGCATTGAGCATTACTGCGGCAGAATCCGGATTTTGGATGGGCGTCGGGTAGCTTCGAAGAATATACGCTGTCTGTCGGCACCACCAGTGACTGCTTAAGACTACGGTCCTGAGTTTAGATGGGCGTTCGGTAGCCACAAAGGTGATCTCTTCTCATCGGTTGCCAGGCGACTTGACGCCGAACGTCCCTCCGTCGATGCGATGGAGTTCGACCAGGTGCTGCGGAGCGTGGGGGAGTTTGGCCGGCTGCAGAAGTCCAACTTTCTCCTCCTCTCCTCCATGAACGGCTTCATGGCCATGCACATGCTGGCGCTGGCCTTCGTCGGCAAGGAGCCGGCCCACGTCTTCTGCGCCGACAACCCCATCGCTAAGGGCGACGTCTGCAGCCCCAGCGCCCGGCCCTGCTCCCGCTACGTCTACTCCAAGGAGTTCACCTCCATCGTCTCCGAGGTAAAGACCGATGGAACATCGCTACAAGCCTCGCGCTTAAGGTTTTTTTTTACTAGTAAACTGAGTTTTTTGCTAGCCCGCAGCAAGTTTTACTAGCCCTGTAAAATTAACCAATTATTTGTTTCTACTTTCTCATCCCCGCTCGCATCATTTGTTGCCACCACACCGCTGTCTACTTTTTTACTAGTCCGCCGGGCTAGCAAAGTGGGTCATTTTACTAGCCCGTGGCTGTTTTTACTAGACAATGACCGCAGGGCTAGTGCTAAGGTCGAGCCCTCTGCTATAACGAACATCCCGGGATCCATGAAAATTCCAGTTGCAGTCACCAGGGCTCGACCTTAGCACTAGCCTGGCGGTTATTGTCTAGTAAAAACAGCCGCGGGCTAGTAAAATTACCCACTTTGCTAGCCCGGCGGAGTATAGAGTATACTTGAATATGTATCAACATAATGTTATGACAATTGGCCAATCAGACTAAGGGACCGGCAGAATAGCGTTTGCGGGAAGAATGCTGTTGCCGGGGGAATATAACATGCCTAATTTTGTTTTGTTGTCATGTTCTCCTGACAGTGGGACCTGGTTTGTAGCAACAAGTACAAGGTTGGACTCGTCCAGTCTGTCTTCATGTTTGGCGTACTCTCCGGTGTCATGCTGTTTGGCATGATGGCCGACAAGTACGGCCGCCGGAAAATATCGCTGCTGGGACTGGTTTTGATGTCTATGTTCGGCATGCTGAGTGCTCTCACACAGAGCTTTGAGCAGTTTGCAGCCACAAGGTGAGAGATGAAAACAGTCCTACGAGTGTTGTTTTTTTTTTTTAAACAAATGGTGACCTTTTTTGAAAAATAAAAATTCTGTATTGGACAGAGACAATGTTCAGTTGGCCAAACGGTTTTTCCCATGGCAAACTGTTTGCTCTGAATGTCAGTGCTGATATTGTTTTTATTTTTGTTAGTGGGGAAGCAGAGGAAAGCTTCTGCTGGCCAAGTGGCTTCTTTTTGTGGCCTTTGTTTTGTTTTGTTTTTATGCAAAGTCGTCAACCATTGGCTACCATAATAGATATTTCAGTGGCCAAATCAATTGATTCTTTTGGTGGCCTGTAATTAAAACATAAAAGTGGCCTTCGATTTTACGTTTCACGCCCTAGGTTATAATTTGTAATCTTTGGTTTTGATTTGGTTGGCTTCCTGAATTGGTCGAAGGTCCATTCTTTCTTTTGGGTCAAAAATGAAAGCGCCCTTTGTCATTTTGTATGAAGCTTTTGTCAGATGTCATTGACGTATTCTGGCAAAGGCCAGAAATTGGCCTGTAAGGTTTTGGCTGCCTTTCTGAGTGAGCCAAATGGCTCCCACCCTTTCTTTTTCAGCTGAAGTGAGAGTGCCCATCATCACTGTCATGATGTCCGCTACTCTGTCCCACATTAGGTTCCTCTTTGGCATGGCAACCGGTGGTGTCATCCTCTGTACCTTCGTCCTGGCAACAGAGAATCTTGGACCGTCTTACCGAGGGCCAGCTGGCACCATCTTACAGGCCATATTCTGCTTTGGCATCATGGTAAGGACACCCAATTTGAAGGCCAAACGTGGCTCGTTTTTAAGGCCAAGGCCACATCACGGATGAGACCCAGCTAGTACCATCGAACAAGCCATATTCTGCATTGGCATCATGGTAAGGACACCCAATTTGAAGGCCAAATGTTGCTCGGTCTTAAGGCCAAGGCCACATCAGGGATGAGACCCAGCCAGTACCATTTTACAGGCCATATTCTGCATTGGCATCATGGTAAGGACACCCAATTTGAAGGCCAAAAGTGGCCTAGTCTTAAGGCCAAGGCCACAGCAGGGATGAGACCCGGCTAGTACCATCTAACAAGCCATATTCTGCATTGGCATCATGGTAAGGACACCCAATTTGAAGGCCAAACGTGGCTCAGTCTTAAGGCTGAGGCCACAGGAGGGATGAGACCCAGCTAGTACCATCTTACAATTCATATTCTGCATCAGCTTAATTGTAAGGACACCCAATTTAAAGGTTCAAAATGGCTTGCCCTTAAGGCCAAGGCCACAGCAGGGCCAAGACCAATCTGACACAATCTTACCAGCCATATTCTGCATTGCCCTATGTTGTAGCACAGTCTACACATTTTACTTTAAAATTGAGATGAGAATTTTAGTCACCAAGTAGTGAAACATGAAGTAAATAAAAAAAAAACTGTTGCAAACTGCTCACTGACTAAAAATGACCTGCAATACATCAATCTCAATACTTAGAGGGCCCGACGTTTCGAACCTAGCAGGACCTTTCTCAAAGGCAAGACCTTTGAGGAAGGTCCTGCTAGGATGGAAACGTCGGACCCTCTAAGTATTGAGACAGTTTGCATCCGAGTCACTTCAAGGGAGTCTGAGTTGCAGATGGCTCCTTGTTTTAGCAGTCACTGACCTTTGGGCCTACTTTTGGGAGGCCAGCCATGCTGGCAGTCTATGCTGGTTGCAGGGCTGGTTGTTTGGTTGAGAATTGTTGTTTTCTGTTTTTTTTCTTAAAATTTAGGCGTTTGCAGTCCTGGCCTACTTCGTCACTAGTTGGCGACTCCTGTTGTTTGTCACGACACTGCCCCTTATTGCCTATCTGTCCATCAATTGGTAAGTCAAGAGTGACTCTTTTCACGGGTCCGATTTCTAGAAACACGATTTTCATTTCGTAGCTTTGTTCCCTTTATCCCTTATCACTATTTGATTGCTTTCTTGTCTCTCGTCTGTCTTCTCTCTCTCCGTCTCCCTCTCCTTCACTTTCTCTGGCTCTTTCTCTCTTTCTTTCTTTCTCTCTCTCTCTCTCTCTCTCTCTCTCTCTCTCTCTTTCCCTCTCTCCCTCTCTCTCTCTCCCTCTCTCCCTCTCTCCCTCTCTCCCTCTCCCCTCCCGCTTTCTCTCTCTCTCTCCCTCTCTCTCAGAAGTGCCACTTGTCTCAAAGTTTTAACGCCAGCAAACATGTCATTGTGCGGTCAGGGGCACTGACAGATTGCCTGGTGCGAAGTGGTGAAGTGCTATGTATGAGATGTATTTATTCATCAGTTAGATTAACACGGCTGTCTTTGAACATCTTGAAGTGAAGTGAAATTGAATGCTTGACGGAGGCATGCTTCTCTCCGTGTCCCTGAAGGTTGGTACCAGAGTCGCCCCGCTGGCTTGCTTCCCAGGGACGAACGGCAGAGGCTGAGGATATTCTGTACTACATTGGTCACACCAACGGCAAGAACATCACCAAAGCCATGGTGAGTTGCCCTTCCAGAAGACTTCTTAGATAGTAAGTGGACGTTTGCATGGTGGAATCACAGTGTGTAAAGTTTGTGGTGACACCATTTTGCCATTTTTCAAAATTGTGAATGATTAGGTCAAACAAATCGATAAACAAAATTGAACAGATTGAGAAAAAAAAATGGCAAAATGATTGGACCGGGATTTGAACCTGAGACCTCTGGTTTTGCGTGCCAGCACTCTTACCATCTGAACTATCCAGCGCTTGGATGCCGGCCTTCCCAAATAGTTAACTGGTCTTTGGTGGAGTGGGGGTGCCAGTCAGAAGCAATTCAACCATTAACTGCCGTATATCTCCAGGGCTGGATTTCACAAAGCCCTACGATGCATCCTAATTCAACTTACGATGGATAACCCATCGTTAGTTGTGACACACCGTATGGTTTCTATGCATGTCTCATTGTCTTGCGATTGATTGTAAGTTACGATGAGTTTGGTGAAATTGACACCAGGAATCACATCCCCGCTTTGCACTTGTCATCTGAATGGTCCAGTGGTTCAGTCAAAGTTTTCAATGTTTAAGTAATTAGTTTATTTCTGCATTAACCCCTCTCCCAAGGTTAAGCTGAAAGTCTCCAATGATGCTGTGGCTAGCAAGAAACAATATGGAGTCATGGACTGTTTTCGTACACCCGCTATCCGCTCCAGAATGTTGATCATGATATTCACCTGGTAAGGTCCCTTTTGTATGTGTCCTGAATCGAGGGGTGTTGCTCTCATTTCAGTCTTCATCAAGGCATTTCCACTGAGAATATTTACTTCAACCAGAATCAGGCGCTAGAGTGGTATATTCAGTATATATTCTCATAGGTATGATGTGAATTTTGCCTGAGTGAGAATGTAATTCAATGACTCTGCCTTTGAGAAAGGTCCTGCTAGGATCAAAACGTCAGGCCCACTAAATTTTGAGATTTGCATTTTGGTAATTTTAGTCAGTATTGTTATGATACTTGACTAGCGGAGGACGACTCAAGAACACAAGCCAAAAGAACTTCTATAGTGCTTCAACATAATTTAATACAACTAATAAAACATAATTATAAAGTCTAACTCCCAGCAGCGGTGACGCTCCAAGGACAGGCCGACGGCTACTCGCTTGTGTTGGGCGTGTCTTAGTCTTATATAGCCCAGGATCTATGTTATATCACTACGCCGGAACAGTCCTTTAAAGTAGTCCCTTAACAGTATTAAAGCAGTTTTCAACATTTTTGTATTTCAATGAGAATTTGTCCAACTCAACATACAGTTAGCTCTGTATGCCAAGTGCTTTGCCCGATTGCCTGTTGAACATCGATGGTTTCTGTGCTCTTGTATCTTTTTTCAGCAAAGTGAAGTAGCCTTGATTTCATCGTTTTATTTCCAGTAACATTTTTCTGGCTTAAATCAGAATCAAAGAAAACTTTCATTGGTTTGCGGTGACACCATGTAACCCATCTCTTTTAAGAAGGGGTGTGTTACAAATGTACTCCACATTTCGGCTTGTCCCATGATATTGAGCCCAGGGACCAATGTCATCAAGCTGTTTAAGCATTATTTTTAAAATTTGCTCAACCATGAAGAAGCCTTGCTGAAAAAAATCAGGTTTCCAGCCAAAGTTCCTCTGGTATTCAATATTTACCTCCACCAAGGAGGTTATGGTTCTATGTGGCTCTGAAAAGACCCAGTAGCTCAACTTTTCAAGCAGTGTGTACTCTCATAGCTGCCAACCATTCCTATTTTGGAGGAATTATTCCTCTTTTTGGTAAAAATGGATCACTTTTTATAAGCTTATGACAACATATTTTCGATTTTTGGCTTGGAAATACACATGTATTTTCTTTCTAGTAGTTTGCTGTGTGATTCCTCTTTTGTAGCAGAGGTATTCCTAATATTCTTTCAGATTGGTTGGCAGCTATGTACTTTGCCCGTTATCAGGAGACTCTAAAGAGAGATGCACATAGTGTCATTGCAAACCTTCTTCTTTATAATGCTGTTTGTACTTGGTTGTGGCAGGTTTACATGCAGTATGGTGTACTACGGTCTGACTATGAATGCCAGCAACCAAGGGGGTAACATGTACGTCAGCTTTGCTCTCTCCGGTCTGGCCGAACTGCCTGCCTATGCAGTCTGCTTCTTCCTCCTAAACAGGTAAGATGCCCGGTACCCACTACCTAGTTCCCAGTGCTCAGAGCATGAATAGCATGCTTTATCATCAGCCCTTGCCCCTTCAAACAAAAATATGGGTTACCCCTCATTAAGTTCCCCGTATTCAGTGCACATAACACACCAAGTGTACTCCACTAGCCTTCATTCAAGCAATCCAGTCGGTTACCACCCAGAAAGTATCCAGCACCCAGTACACTCCCAGTGCCTGGTGCCCACTACCCACCCATCCAGTGTACTCCACCAACCCCTCATTCAAACAATCCAGTCGATTACCACCCAGAAAGTATCCGGCACCTAGTACACACCCAGTGCCTGGTGCCCACTACCCACACACCCAGTGTTCTCCACTTGCCTTCATTCAAACAATCCAGTCGGTTACCACCCAGAAAGTATCCAGCACCCAGTACACACCCAGTGCCCACTACCCACCCATCCAGTGTACTCCACCAACCTTCATTCAGAGCCACATTCAGAGATTGAGTCGTTTCTTTGTCTCATAGATATGATAAATTATGATTTTTGTGTCAGTGAGAATGTAATTCAGTGAGTGTTTGCCGTTCTCGTGCTTTGCCCGATTGCCTGGTGAAAAACAAATGGTGTCTTTGCCTTTTTCTCCCCGGCAGAATGGGACGACGAAAACTTCTTCTGTGTTCCATCTTTACGGCTGGGGTAACGTGCCTGGCTTTGGTCACAGTGCCTGCTCGTAAGTTCTGAATTGGTTTTTGGCTATTTGCTTCCACAGACTCGTGTGTAAATTGAAGTCGCAGCCTTAAGGTCTGATTTGGTTTGCGGCTAGTTGCTTCCATAGTCTTGTGTGCAATTTGAAGCCGCAGCCTTAAAGTCTGATGAGTTTGTGGCTAGTTGCTTCCAAAGACTTGTGTGTAATTTGAAGCCGCAGCCTTAAGTTCTGATTTGGTTTGCGGCTAGTTGCTTCCATAGACTTGTGTGTAATTTGAAGCCGCAGCCTTAAGTTCTGATTTGGTTTGCGGCTAGTTGCTTCCATAGACTTGTGTGTAATTTGAAGCCGCAGCCTTAAATTCTGATTAAGTTTGCGGCAAGTTGCTTCCATTGACTTGTGTGTAATTTGAAGCCGCTGTCTTAAGGTTTGCAGTTAGTTGCCTCTGCGCACTTGTAATTTAATGCCGCTTCCATTGTCTTGTGTGTGATTATAAGCCTTTGCCATCGTGCTTTTACTGCAGATGATGAGACTGAAAATCTCCGTACCAGTCTTGCCTTCATTGGCAAGATGGGTGTCTCCGCTGCCTTCAATATTGTCTACATTTACACCTCAGAACTTTTGCCTACAGTCATCAGGTGAGTAGGAAGAGAGGGGCAGGGACTGGACCGCTAGACCCACCACAAAGCCAGACAGATAGATAGACAGACAGGCAGACAGGTAGGCAGGCAGGCACACAGACAGACAGGTCAACAGAGTCACAAACCTGTCTGATTTCCGATCAGAAATACTAGGAAAAATGAGACTTAAGGCTTTGCATGGTGGGTGAATCAATATAGGAAGGTTTGCGGTGACACCATGTATCAGGTCTCTTAAAGGAAGAGGTTTGGTTCTGAGGTTCTTTTCAGAACCAAACCTCTTCCTTTAAGAGACCTGATACATGGTGTCACCGCAAACCTTCCTATATTAATACTAAGAAAGATTACGAGTTTTTTACCATACTTTGGTTTTGACTTTGTTTGTACAGGAATAGTGGAATGGGTGCTTGTTCTGTGGCGGCAAGACTTGGTGGTGTGGTAGCCCCCTCCGTCATCCAATTGGTAAGGAAACAGATGTCAACTGACATTTGCAAGAACTCGTGATATATTTGTGGCCAAGACATTTGCTAAGACAGTCTTGGGTTCGAATTCTGCACTCTATCTCCTCCTCCTCCTCCTCCTCCTCCTCCTCCTCCTCCTCCTCCCCCTCCTCCTCCCCCTCCTCCTCCCCCTCCTCATCCACCTACTCCTCCACCTACTCCTCCTCCTTCTCCTCCTCTTCCTCCACCTCCTCCCCCTCCTTCTCCAACTCCTCCTCCTCCTCCACCTCCTACTCCTGCTCCTCCTCTTCCTCCTCCTCTTCTTCCTCCACCTCCTCCACCTCCTCCCCCTCCTCCCCTCCTCCCCCTCCTCCTCCACCTCCTCCTCTTCCTCCTCCTCCACCACCTCTCAATCCCCCTCCTCCTCCTCCTCATTCTTCATAGTCTTCTACTTCTTCTTCAAAGATTTATCTAGTTGTGTTACTGACCATCCTGTCTGCCTTCCAGGGTGATTTCTCAGCTTACATGATCTTCGGCGCCACGGCGTTCATCAGCGGAGTCCTGGATCTCTGGCTTCCAGAGACCCTTGACAAGGCGTTGCCCGAATCCATCGCCGACGTGGAGGATGGCGGGGGTCACTGGAAGGAGGAGGATGACCTCATCATTGTCAAGGATACCAAGTCGCTGGGACGGATGGAGAAGAAGATTGAGAGGTTCCAGAAGGATGAGACGGTTTGAAGAAGAAAGAGAATGTTTCTTACGGATTCTACATGAGTCTATGGAAGCCGCTACCCTGTGGATTCAGCCAATTCTCATAGATTTGTGTGAGAACTTGGCAGAATCAGTGGCTATGGCTTCCAATTGTATGTATGTATATGGAAGCTGCTACTGTAGCTAGTGGCTTCAGCCAGACACCATAGACTTGTGTTGGACCCTGGAAGAATTCATTGGCTATGGCTTCAGTTTGCACACATGTTTATTGAAACTGTGAATGAGTGTCTACCATTGATTTCCATATGCTTGTGTTGTATGCTTCTGGAACAAATTGGCTAAGGCTTCAAATTACACACAGGTCTATGGAAGCTGTAAGCTAGTCACGACAGCCATCTACCAAAGATTCGGGGAGGGGGGGGGGGCGTCAGACCTCAATGGCTACGGCTTCAAATCGCACACAAGTCTTTACCTGATGCCTGATGAAAACAATTCAGGCAGCTCGGGCGGGATTCGAACCCGCGACTCGTGCTGTTATATCTATGATGTAATGCGGTACCCATCGCTATAAATTATTTGAATCCACCACATGACTTTGACCAGCTCTGCCCTAGTTTTCACTAGATAGCAGGTAGCAGGGCAAACCTTCATTGAATTACATTCTTTTTGAAGCAAACATAATGTTATATCTAGGAGTCTGAAAGCTGCAAGTCGGGTGTCCTTAGTAATATCCCTTTCCGTGAGTGTTTTGGGGTTGTTGTTTTTTTCAGCCGTATGCAAGACTGTAAATTCTCACTTGTAAGGGAAAAAAGCTGCACCTTGGTTTACAACTCACAGCTATCAGTTGGGTCTGATACAAAGGCGGAAGTGATCAATGGAAATTTCCATCCATTTAGGTAGCTATTATTTGAAGAAAAAAAGCTATTTGTAAAGATGTTTTTGCTAGAGGTCGTTTCTTTTTATTGTCTCTTGTTATTTTGGTAGAAAGGGGAAGTTTTACTGTTTTCCTTTTGAACTTTCTCCTTAAGTAAAAGCTTGCAGGTATTTTTATAGTAAATACAAAAGACTGTTGCAAACTGCTGACTACGGTGAAATGACTTGCAATACGTAAATCTCAAAAGTTATAGAGGGCCTGATGTATCGATCATAAATCTACCCCTGCGGGTCATCATTTCAATCTCCCTAATCATTCTTGACATGTCTGTACAGGGCATAGAGTCTCTTGGCCATCGGAAAGATGCTGTCCGCCTTATTAAGTAGAAACTGTGTATTAAGCATCTACGCACTATCCAACCTCATGGCCTCAACATCCAGGAAGGGGAATGACTAATCCTCACCTCATTAACACCTCTTTTCTTTCGTCTTCCCTGGACTGTGGCTTTCTCCTTTCATCTGCCACCTTGCTCCCGTCCCTTTGATTCTCCCCACCCTGTTTCCCCTTTGATCACCCCTCCCTTCATGTGTACATCTGCATCACACTCCCTTCCCTTCATGATAGGTAAATGGTGCTTGGTAGAGGTCTGCACTCTCTGAGCGCTTTTCTAGTTCCAAATGACCAGATGGGATACAGTTGGCAATCTTGTTATAATCGAGGCAACCTTTCCATGCTTAGCAGGTTTTCACCGTTAAGTGGATGTATGGAAACGGCTCCGGATCATAATGTCCGCCTTGATGAATTTAATAGAAGGAAAACATACTCTTAGAGGTACAATTTTTAGCTAAATGCCCTATACAACATGGGTAAAGGTCACAAGATTGCCACAGCTCAAATGGTAATCTGAGAAAGTAGAAAAAGGCCCCAAACTGTCATGGTTTTCGCACCGTTCTGATGTTTGAGTGAAGATTTCTCGAGGAGTACAGCATCCCAGACTGTAAGATTTCAACATGAGGATTCTATCATGACCATCTACAAACTGTGTAAATCAGAAGGAAATCTGTGGACAACTGGACATTGATGTTTTCTGATCTTCCGAATGTTGTATTGGGCCTTTAAGTTTAAACATAGAGCAAGGAAACATTACTCTATGGTTTAAATAATGAACATAGTACTGATTCAGATGGAAGCAAAACAGTTTCTTTTTTTTGTTTTCCAATCAAAGGAACCAATTTTACTCCCTAAAATGAAACAATAAATCATGCTGGAGATGTGCTACTCTGATTTATTTATCAATTGCACAAGTTTTAGTTTACCTACACCCACTAGTGTTGAGACAACATTGAATTTTGATTTAAGCATTTGATGACATGCCATCACCCAAAAGATAGTGGCATGTGAAATAAGAAAATAAAAATGAAAGTTTATTTATCGATAAAAACGAGTTCTGAATGTATAGTATTATTTTGTTGTGGTTTTTAAGAGAGTTAGGTCGGTAAAAAATTATCTTGTCATTCGATTATGAAAACAATATTTTTGACAGCCAGTGATTCGGAATTGGAAATGCCCAAACTGGCCTTGTTATTTAGAAAGAATTAGGTTGTGCCCAAATTCACTGGTTGTGGATTGGAATAGCACACAAATCTATGGGATGTTGCTGCAGCCATAACGATCAGCGACCTCCATAGATTCTTGTGTACTTTAAATTTAAAGCCAAAGCCAATGAATTCGGACACGGTCTCCTATAGTGCTGACGTCATAGATGGCGGTTGACGCTCTTTGCCGCTGAAAATCTGTTTGGCCGTGTCAGCCGGGTTGCGGTAGTGCGCCTGCGCGCTGGACAAGAACTGATTGGACGACCCGCCGCCTGGGGGACCGAAGACCACCGAGTTGCGCATGTGCAGGTCCTTGATGGACGTCAAGTCTCGCAGTCTCTCGCGGTACACCGCGCTGGAGGCGCTGCACCCTCTGAAATCCCGTCGGTTGGTGGTGGTGGCTACGTGCGCAGTCGGGAACTGTTCTTTCGAAAGGAGTATCTGAGGTTGAAAAGCAGTGAATACTCAATGTGTTGATCGCAGGGTACCAGACCTCGTAAACGTGTGCGTTTACAGAAGATGCGTGTCAGATGAGACTTCAAGTTTTACCCTACATGATGCACTCACAATGTGGAAAGAGTGCGGCGTCAAGTTCAATGCTATGTCATCGCTTTCGACAATGAGCATGACTCAAATAAGCACATAGGTTCTATAGGCAGTTTGCGAATTGAAGGCATAGGCTCGGGCTCAGGCTTCGGTCACATTTCTCTTACACGTTATAACGGCATCTATAGAGATAAGCGTCTGGTTTGTTTGCGAATTCTCTGTACTTATCAAGCCAGCAAACCTTCGAATCCGGCGACAAACCACAACCTGGATTTTCAGGTTAGCCCAAGCCTGATCTATGGCCGTTTTCAAAATGAAGGCTTAGGCTCGGCCTCAGGCTTCGATCGTCTCCGTCGGCTGACAAAACCTGAAAATCCAGGTTGTGGTTTGTTTCCGAATGTAAATTTAAGGTTTGTTGGCCGTGAATTCCTCCAAGAAACTGGGGCCAAACGGTTGTTTTTAACTATTAGATGTTTGGGATATTGATATAACGAGTTAGATAAATATGACCCAATCCTAAGCCCGAGCCTAAGCCCAAGCCTAAGCCCGAGCCTAAGCCTTCATTTCGAAAACGGCCTATGAATTCGAAAGGGCCATAGCCGCCAGTAAACCCCACAACCGCAAACTGTTCTCAACCTGCTCCCCGCAATTACTGGGACGGACCGTTTTGGTCTTGAGGTGCTTAAAATTATGTCTTACCCCTGCACAGGGTGGCGGCTGGGCTAGGGGTGGCTTGAGCCCTTCCC